>CM077150.1:111493911-112040753 GCA_039583875.1 Platanthera guangdongensis | reverse complement strand
AAAGTTTGTCATCCTGGTACAAGCAAGAATAAAAAACTTTATTATAAATTCTAGTGATATGAGGACATCTAACAACTCTATCTTGATAGTTCCTCTCAAACCATCTACCTCTACAGTAACTTCCAGCACTCATGAAGTTCCACCACCTGAGTGGACTGATGATCAGAAGAAATCCAAGGTTGCTGATGCTAAAGCCATGAACATTCTGGCCCAAACAATGTCTGATGACATTTTCCAGAAAGTGGCTGAATGCACTTCAGCCAAGGCCATTTGGGACTCTCTCAACCAATGGTGACTGGCTCTGCTGATGAGAGAAAAGACAGAAGATCAAATCTCATATCCTAGTATGAGAACTTCAAAAAGAGGAAGCAGAATCTGTTGCAGACATGTACAACAGACTGAATTTAATCATCAATGAGCTGAAGACTTTGGATAAGAACATTACCCTTACTGAAGTCAATGATAAAATCCTCATGTGCATCCCAAGCTCATGGGCTTCAAGGATCTGTCCAATCAAGGAGGACAGGAGCTTAAATGAGATTTCCATAGAATCTCTATACGAAAGCTCAAGTCCTATGAGCAGCTCATAAAGTATAGAGAAGCTGCTGAACAAAGAACTCCTCCACCAATAAGAAAGGAGCACAACCTGGCATTCAAGGCTACTGAAGAGACAGATGCTTCAACAATAAATGAAGAGCTAATTAGTTTATTTGCCAAAAGATTTTACAAAATGGCAAGAAAAGCCTTCAGAAGAAAATCATCCAGGCATGATGATAAGCCAAGGTATGACAAAACCCATAAAAAAGAAGTAGTATGCTTTGGGCTGTAGGAAACCTAGACTTTATCTCAGAGTGTTCAGAGAATCAAAGAAAGAGAGAAGAAGAGAGAAGAAATCCAGAAGACAACAAAGCAGCAGGCCTTCCTCCAGTAAATACAAAAAGAAGGAGAAGGGCTTTATAGCTGAAAACTGGAGTGATACTGAAGATGAATCCACGTCTTCTAGTTCCATTGAAGAGGAATAAGAGGCAAGGGCCAAGGAAGTCTTCCACATGGACATTGATGCCTCCAAAAGTCAATCAGATGAAGAAGAATCTGACAATGAAGGAACTTCAGAATCAGAAGCTGATCAGGTACTTTCAACTTTTGAATATAGTTCTGATACTTTCAAAACTGAGTTTAAAACCTTGTGTATTTATTTAATCAACTCTGAAAAGGAATTCAAAACACTTAGAAAAAAAATTATCTAATCAGGAAAATATGATTTCTGAAAATAGTAAGTTGAAAGAAGAACTAATTCTAGCTAATGAACAAATCAATTCTTTAAAAATAGAGCTATGTGAGGCCAAACAACTTGAGGAATCTCGCAATGGGAGAAGCCTTAAGCTGATGGACATCACAAGCACAGTCAATGCCAGACTGAATCGTAAACTGGGCTTGGGTGCATCATCAAGTTTACCCCTCATTCTCAAGAAGAACATATTATCAACCCCCATTAGATTTGGGTCAACTAAGGATAACGAGGTAATGAACAACAAAAAACTATAGAAGAATTACCTAACTTTAAAAATCATAAAAACAGAAACCAGAAAAACTTAGAGAAAAAACAAAGTTCAGCAGATTTCGTCGAACTCCGATCCACGAAATGTGGCCAGTTCGTCGAACTCAAGTAGACTAACTCTAAACACAGAACTATATAATAATTATTTGTCTTATAGGATTGACGAACTGTGTATGGTTCATCGAGCAGAGATCGACGAACTTGGGGCACAGAAATCAATATGTTCATTCTCTGAGCAGAGATCGACGATCTCATCCCATTTCATCGAACTCTGGTTAACGAACTCACAACTTTTCATCGATCCTAGACAGACTTAATAAAAGTCATACTTATAACAGCAAATTAAATCAAACTAGGAAACCTATTAATCTACTTGCTGATTGGATAATTTCTCCTAGAAAATATCACCCCTTAGGGTATAAATCTCAACCTGAATTTTCAGTAATATCTAGTTTTCTTATCAATAATATAAAGGACCCAAGGTAACCTGGGTAAAGAACAACTAACTATTTTCATTGCAGGAAAAGGGTTGTCCAGTAGTTGATCAAAAATGGTACCTGGACAGTGGATGCTCCAAGCATATGACTAGAAACAAGGACAACTTAATCAACTACAAGTCCAAGCTAGGACCAAAGGTGATCATTGGTGATTCAAATATGGGCCAGTCTGAAGGCTTTGGACAAGTAAAGACTGGACAAGTCACTTTCAAGAAGGTGACCTATGTAAGTGGAATCAAGCATAACCTCATCTCCATAAGCCAACTATGTGATGAAGGTTATCAGGTACACTTCAACTCAACATCTTGTATTATTTCTAATAAAGAAAAACAAACTGTTTTAATTGGAAATAGACAAGGTAACATACATAGTAGACTTTCATTATACACCTTCAGATAACGGTTTACTTAATATAGTTAGCAATCAAAATGAACTATGACATAAAAGACTAGGACATGTTAATATGAAAAACAATGTTAGGCTATCTAAAGACAGCCTTGTGAGAGGTTTATCTTCTGGTCCCTACAAGAATGAAAGTCTCTGCAGGTCTTGTCAAGTAGGCAAGCAAAATAAATCTAGCTTTAAATCAGTAAATAAGAGCGATTTACCTAGGATCTTGTACTTGCTACACATGGACCTTTTTGGGCCTATTGTTGTACAAAGCCTAGGAGGGAAATCCTATACTGTAGTCATTGTAGATGACTTCTCAAGATTCACTGGGTGTTCTTTCTGAGATCTAAGTCAGATACATTCAATGTTCTTACAGATTTCCTCAGGATCATACAGATTGAGTACTCTACTCATATTGCATTGATCTGAAGTGATCATGGTACAGAGTTTGAGTCTATTCTTATGCATGAGTTCTATGAGAAGGAAGGTATCATGCACTCTTCTCAGCTCCTAGAACTCCTCAACAAAATGGGGTAGCTGAAGTGAAGAATAGAACCCAAATTGAAGTTGCAGGCACATTACTTGCAGATGCTTACATGACCCTATCCTGTTGGGCATAGGCTGTAAGTACAGCAAAATATGTACTGAACAGGAGTCTAATACATAAACTTAAGAATAGGACTTCCTATGAATTGCTTAAAGGGAAGAAAACCTAAAATCACATATTTTAAAGTATTTGGTTGCATATGTTATATACATAATAATAACAAGAAATATATTAGAAAGTTTGAAGCTAAGGATGAAGAAGGAATTTTTCTAGGATATTCCCAAGTAAGCAAAGCTTATAGGGTGTTTAACAAATCTTCTTCAAAAATTGAGGAATCAATACATGTAACTTTTGATGAAACTAACATGTCTTAAAGGAGAAAGAAATTTCTACCAATAGCACCTTGCAGGTACCTCACTTGTGTGAGAAATTGAGAGAGTTAAACCTTCCACAAGAGGTTACATCACCTCCTCCACAAGCTGAAGAAGACAATCAAGAAGAACTATTGGAAGAGGTTGAACTTCATTCAATAGTAGGTTTTATTCCACAAGAGGAATTAAATCCAAATGCTGTTGCAGAACCAAGCCCACCCACTGATCTTGTCACACTAAGTGATCACCGTAGATCTCATGTGATTGGAGACATAATAGTAGGTGTACAGACAAGGCATCAACTCAACCAAGATGTGATGCATGCCTGTTTCCTCTCTCAAGTTGAACCTCAATCCATAAAAGATGCTGCGCAAGAACCCCACTGGATCATGGGAGGTGGGGAATATCTCCTGCTTTTATTTCTTTCTTTCTATTGATTTTTGGACAGCCACATCCATGCTGGCATGCCCTTATAGGGTGTGATTTTCTGGAGTATATAGTATGGAGTGTCATTTACTATATTTGGTTTTGAGACAGGAGGTGGAGGGGCTTTCGTCTTCTTAGATACTTTCTTTTTCTTAGACTCATCATCTGAGTCCTCTTTATCATCATCCTAATTATCAGAATCCTAAGGAGTATCATACAAAGCATCAATAGCTTTTAGTACTGATTTGTCAATGGGCTTTACAGCCTGAATAGGTGTAAGACCCCCCTCCCGCCTTACCAAGGAGGGTACCGGGTCTTATGCCCAGAACCGCCGTCTTACGGTGGCACTAACGCACGGGTTAGTCGACACCGCAACACGCCGATTCTGCCGGCTAGTACGATCATTTAACCTGTAGGCCAATATGAGAGAAAAAGTAAAACAGTATGTAAATCCATTAGTCCACAAGTCACATAGTACAATCATATATAAAAATGAAAAGTACACCAATATAGTCCACAGAAGAGTACAAAAGAAAGAGTAATATGGGCTTATGCCCAGTACATCAAATTCACTCTCTCTCAAAATAAAAACGGAAGCTACACTAATACATCAGAACTCGTCCCACCTGAGGACGCACAGTAGTGGTAGTAGCCTGCTGAAGCGGTATCTGCTCCTCAAGTCCTGCCTCCTCGACATGCTGGTGCTCCATCTCCACGGGCTCCTAAAATAGTTTGGTCACCGACCATTAGTCAAAAAGAGTAAGTCGTTTCCTCCGCACCTCGCCCCGCAGCTCCTAGGCACCGAGCGGGAGGACGAAGCGGAGGACAACAAGGGGTAGCAAAAATGGAAGCGGGTGACCGAATCTAACTAGCAGTTGTAATAAGTAATAATGATCTACTCTAGCAGTTCTAAGTATGGTACAAATAGTAAGTAAGAGCGGTACAGTAAAGGAAGTAAGACAGCAGTAAAAATAAGTAAATCAACTATTCTATCACTATACTATCATCACAAAAGTACCCTAACTTATATGAATGCCAATACAAATATATAAGTTAGGATTTCCAGGAAATTTAACTTATCATATAAAAGAGCGCATACTAATTTATATGATAAGGATCTATGAAGTGTATGACCTAATATGAATGAATGTTATGATGCAATTTTATGCACAGGCAAGTGCAACTCACACACAACGACTCTGTGATCACAGACATTTAGTTCCCACTTTTTGAGAGCTAGCATCACTCTCGGGTACCACCGCTGTAGCTACGGCAGCAGCGGAGCGGGCATCTCCGCTTCTAGGCCGGTATGCACACTACCAAGCCTTAGACCCCTCTCATATGCCTCTGTACACGTCCAAGGTGCACTGTAGAGTCTCGCGTATGTACTTTGCTGACAACCTGTCAGTCTTGTTGGGTCGGATGTGCGTTATCGGGGGTCGTCCTCCAGACCGCAGTGTAAAACAACCCAGTGGCCCCTCTAACCCTCACAACCGCCTGGTGCACCGTACTGCCATCGGTGTGACGAACGGCCAGTACCGCATGCCCCGCCACTAGATTTATGCACATGCAAGTATTTACTCCGAGCCTTCCGCTCGCAGGACCAAACCCGTCCTGAAAACCCTCAAACCCAACCCGGGTGAGAACGCACATTAGTGCCTTTATACCAACTCCCTCAAACCCCAAACGGGTGAGCATATATCATGAATCTCTCCAACCATACACAGGTGAGAAGGTACAACAAATGTCCTAACCTATTAGACTACTCTTGTCTACGAGTTATTATACTTAGTGATTTAAGGTTAATCCCAGGACTGCCCCCGGTATTCCCTATGAAGGGCTCTCAAGTGGCACTAGGAACTGTGTTGGGATTACGCCCAACGTTCCCTTTCGCAAGGATATTTATTTTAGTTGATGGCTACCCATGTTTCATGCCAGCTCTCTTTGTTGCTCTGGAACAGCCCTAGTGACTTAAGATGTTACCGGGAAACCGACGGTCTTCCGTCGACCCCCACTCCAGTTGCTACCTAAAGACTTGCACTTTTAAACCCATCACTAAGACCATACTACCCACCAGGGATTATTCATATTGCACTCTCTTATTTCTTCCGATAATCCGCCCCCTGGTAACCCTAAGGCAAGACCTATTTATGTTATATGCAGATCATGTCCTATTATTACCCTAAAAATGGAATCTTCCAATCCTTAAGGCATCTTGCCCTAAATATTTATCCTAGGGTGTTATGGGCTAAGGGAACTACCCTATGAATTCTCATAATTTTCCTTGGCTAAATAATCCTTTAATTAAATCTTTTAATTTAATTACTAGGTCACTTTACACATGAAGTAGTATGATTTAACATCCACTGACCTAGGTAATTTTTCTTGAGTTGTATAATGATCAACTATTACTGTCTAAAGAGTTTCATAATTTTCCTTTGAATATTTATTCCAATTTCTTATTTAATACCAAATTCACATAAATTCCATTTTCCAAATGAAGTACAGATAATATGTAATCCAAAATTCCAGGAAAATTACAGAACATATAAAACATTAATTTATTACTATTGACAGAGTTTCATCAACTTTTATTGTGTAATGGCCTATCAATTTCCATTCTTACATATTACCAAAAATTCCATTATATTAATTTAAGGACAATCAATACACCCATTAATTCTGAAAAAAATTATGCAAGACTAATAATATAATTTTACAGCACTAGAATTATTCCAAATTTTTCTGAGGTGCATATCCATCAATTCAAGAATAAATGAAATAAGGGTAAACTGGGCATTTTAAGACATTTTATTCCAAACGCTCTGCAAACAGAAGGATCAAATTTTTCCTAAGTCAAATGTAACCTTATCTATATCTTGGCAAAGTTTGAGGATTTGTGCTTGAGGAAAACCTATTTTCCAAATTTATTTTCAAAAGAGCTACATTTAAAATAAATTTCAATAAATGGGATTTTTGATTCCAAAAATCCCATAATTAATTTGAGGGGTGAACTTTACCCTAATGAACCACTGTAAACAAATACAAGATTTTTGCATGCCTCCATTAGACTGAATACACAATATTTGAACTATTGTTATTAGCACCCAAGGCAATATGTACACCAACACATGCAAGTGGATTTTTCCATCATGCAGTGATCCAAAAGTGCTGAAGTTTTTATCATGCACTAATGGTGTTCCCAAGGACCCACCTCCAAAATTTGGGTCCATGAGGAGTCATATAACTCCATAAATTACATTTATTTACATTTTAACATTTTGACCAAAACTATAGGAAACGTTATTTCACAAATTCCTAAATTTGGCAGGGGCTAGGTATGCCCTAATCATGCATGTACCCAAACTTTGGGGCCATGGTGATTGCTGGTTTGACTTGGGCATCCAAATGAATTTCTGCCCTAGTCTAGGACCAGTCCTAGGAGAAATGCACTACAGGACTGTACACTACACCAAATCACAACTTTAAGATGGCAAATTAAAGGTAAGACAGTCAGCTACATTTTTCATTAAGGGACTAGTTTCTGGAAAGGCATCTAAGAGGCCTAAAAAGAACATGCAAAATGATTGTATTTATGTGACAGAAATTATACTATTCATCACATTTAAATTAAATCATATTAATAGATTTGCACGAATCTTAAAGCGTAACCGACGGGCTCCGTTCATCTTCTCCAATGGATCAAGGGCCTAGATTCAGTTTTCCTGGGTGACGTTTGCTGGCGGTTTCCGGCCAGCTGAGCCACCACCACCGCCGACGGATGTCGCCACCACCTTCGCTAAGGTGGGGGCTAGCGTTTCCCGGCGGTGGGGCCGCCGGAGTTGGCTCCTCCGGCGAACCCGAGCAAGAAGAAAAAGCCCGGATTTTCTCATTTTCCTCTCATGGCATCGGGCTCTATTGAGCCCGATATCTCCCTAAATGGATCTAGAAATCTAGTACAGGTAGAGGGGCGGCGAAACGAACCTGGATTGGGGCTTGGCTGCGGGTCAGGCGGCGGTTTGCCATGGTGGTGGTGCGACGGCGAGCTCCTCCACAATTCCTTGATTCTCCACCATTTTCCATGTTTCAACACTCGAATTCCACTCCTTTCTACCTCCTGAAGCTATTGGTGAGGTCTGTTTGGGCTGAGGTGGAGTATATGAGGAGATACAACCAAGGTGAGCTCGGGCTCAGCCTTGGTTGCTCCGCCCCTGCTGCCAAGTGGCTCTCAACCCCTATTTTCTTCTGGAATGGAGTGAGGAGGTCGGCCAGCTGGTTTTGGGCAGAGGGAATCAGCTGAAAGGGTGGCCATGTGGCCACCATTCCCTTTCATCCCCATTTCTCTCTCCTCTTTCTCTCAAAATCTCATTTCTACCCCTTTGCATGCATTCTCTCTCCTGATTTAGAGGGGTAGGGCTGGTCTTGTTCACTTGGGCTGGCCATGGGCCAATTTTAGTGGGCTTGGTCCAATGGAGGATGGCTTGGTCTTCATTTCACTCTTTTAGGTCAAATAGTTGACTATGTTGACTTTGAGTTGACGTGGTCAACCATGGTGGGTGGGCTGACTCCATTTGATGGAAATGGGTCTAGTGGCACCACCCAACTTGGGTTGGGTCAAGGGGGTGCCCTACTTAGGCTAATTGGGCTTATGAGTGTGGGTTTGACCAAATTAAGCCCAAGGTTGACTTTGGTCAATTGGGGTCAAAGTGTTGACCTAGTGACATGCCCTAGGGTCCACTTAGATTGTTTTTAGGGTTAGGGCAATGTGGTGGGGTCATGTTGTGGCTAGGGTCCTCACTTAGGCTAGTTTGACCTAGTTTGACTATGGTCCTATAGTGGGGCCCCACATGACTACAACCCACTACCTAGTGTCAGACCTAGCTAATTTCCCTAAAACTCACCCCATGCCTAACCCAATCTAAGTTGAGGGGTCCAGAAGTAACATGGGATGTTACAAATTCCAATAAATAAGAAAATAATTTCATCCCCGAAATTTAAGTTCGGGTCTACGGGGTTCTACTTACAAGAATTTTTAAGAAACTTTAAAACATAACTTGAAAGTACCTGATGCGAATAGCTCCGGGTGTTGCTCCAGCATCAGATCCCTCGGCTCCCAGGTGTGCTCCTCCCGTCCATGGTTGGACCACAGTACCTTCACAAGAGGGACCTTCTTCTTCCGCAACACTCGGATGGCTGTATCGTCAATCCGGATCGGCTCCAATCTAACTGATCTGTCAGGCTCTACCGGTCCAGCTGTAGTAGTAATGTGCTGCTCCGGCCGAAGGAGAGCTCTTCGCAAGGAAGAGACATGGAAGACATCATGTAATGCACCCAACTCCGGTGGCAGCTGCAGTTGGTAAGCCAAGGGGCCGATCCGCTCCAGGATCAGGTATGGCCCCATGTATCGTCGACTGAGCTTCTTGTGCCTCCGCACCCAAGAGACACCGTGTACTTGACGTATCTTCAAGAATACTCTGTCTCCAACCTGGAACTCCACCTTCCGGTGCTGAGCATCATAATACTTTGCCTGCCTGCTCTGAGCCTCTAGTAGCCGATCCCTGATCAATCGAATCTGAACATCAGTATCCTCTATATAATCAGATCGAAGAGCCCTGGTATCCACATCCTGAACCCATGATAGCGGTGTCCGACATCTCCTCCCATAAAGTGCCTCATATGGAGCCATCCTGATGCTAGCCTGGTGGCTGTTATTGTACGAGAACTCAATCAGTGGCAGCAGCCTCTCCCAAGGCTTCACCGTATCCAATATGCATAGTCTGAGTAGGTCCTCCATTTTCCGGATGGTCCACTCGGTCTGTCCGTCGGTCTGCGGATGGAAGGCGGTACTAAAAGTAAGCCGAGATCCCAAGTAAGCATGCACGGCCCTCCACTCGCTCGAAGTGAACCGACCATCACGGTCCGAAACAATCATCCTGGGAATGCCATGATATCTGACGAACTGCTCCACAAATAATCTCACCAGAACTGCAACTGGGGCATCCTTCCGAACTGGAATAAATCTCGCTACCTTGGTCAGTCTATCCACTATGACCCATATAGAATCATGCCCAGAGTGGGAGCGAGGCAATCCGTGTACAAAGTCCATAGCAATGTCCTTGAACTTCCATTCTGGAACTGGCAGTGGCTGTAGTAAACCTCCCGGGCTCTTGCATTCTGCTTTCACACGCTGGCAGGTCTCGCAATGGGTCACAAAATCCGTTATCTCCCTCTTCATCCCGGGCCAATACATAGACCTCCGCAAATCTGCCCACATCTTGGTGATGCCGGGGTGCACTGAATATCTGGAGCAATGAGCCTCTCTGAGTATGTCATCCCGGATACTTCCCCCTGCTGGTATGTAGATGCGCCCACGGAATCGAATAAGATCATCCTGTAGTGTGTAGTCCTCAACCTTGCCCCTCTCTAGGGCACTAAAAATCGTCTGTAACACAGCATCCAGCCTCTGATGTGCTCGGATGCGCTCATGTATATCATCGCCACTGATCACTGAGCTCAAATACTCTCGATACACTACTGGCTCGGTCTCAGATACCATGGTAATGTGCATGTCCTCCATCATCTGTAACAGCTCTATAGACATCAACCGGGGCTCCGGTCCAGAAGTGTCGGCCCTCCTGCTCAAAGCATCTGCTACCGTGTTCGCTTTTCCCGGATGGTAGTAGATCTTGTAATCATAATCACAGAGGAATTCCAACCATCTCCTCTGTCTTAGGTTTAAGTCCTTCTGTGTATCGATATATTAAGATTCTTGTGATCTGAAAAGATGTCACAATGAATCCCGTATAAGTAATGCCTCCATATCTTTAGGGCGAATAGCACAGCCCCGAGCTCTAGTGATAAGCCCGGAATCCGCGACCTGCCCGCGCAGTTTTCCAGACCGGGCGGTCTGATTATTCAAGCCGCCAAGCCTCCCAAGCCGGGCGGTCTCCATGTCAGGCCGCTGCCAACTCCGACCCTGCTCAACGACAAGGCCCAAGGACTCAGCCGTCAGCTCGCCAGGAGGAATCCGCCAGGCCGCGCGGCTTCCCTCCTTTCTTGTTTCTCTCTCTTTTGCTTCCCCTCACCTCTGCCCGGTTCTCCTGTACCCCGGGCAGCCGGTAACTTTAGCCCTGCCCGTTTGGGCAGGCCCCCGAGCCTATAAATAGGGGGAGGGTGCACTCCCCAAGACACGCTGACTGGGATCCAGTAGCTCGCCTGTTAAGAGCTGCGGTCTCAAGTCTAGTGTATTGCGGCTTGTAGTCCGGCCGGCTTCTTCTTTTACTCGTTGTAACTATTTCTTATTTGAAGTAAAGGAAAGCCCGCCGCAAGAGTGGCATTTAAGCCGCGGCGGGCGAACTCTGCTGTTGCCGCTGCCAGCGGCCCCCTTTTCCGGTCCTTTAGCCGCGACCACTAGTAACCGATTGGTCGACAGTCTTCTCCTTTCCTCCCCTATTCCCCGGTGTTCGAACCGTTAGATAGTGGTGCCCGACTCCCTGTCCGTTTTCGTGCATCAACAGTTAACACGCGACCTTCAGATCTCGACTAATCGATGAAATCAGCGGTCTAGCTAATTTGACCGCTCTATCCTCTAGAGTTCGGCGGCCTGTCGAGCAAGCCGCAACTTAGCCGGCTAAGGTTTTCAGCCCGCCTCCAGCACTGTGGAACTTGGCATTTCTATCCGCTCTCTTTTCAGCCGGTCTTCTTATCGGTTTGCAATATCGTCTAGCCGCCACGTTAAGCCGCCGCTGTTCTGCGGTCTCTTGAAAAAGTTCGGCTATTCTTTCTTTTCAGGATGAATCCTGCAAAGGGCCATGGTAAATCAAGCCGCATCTCAGTGACTACAGATCTCTCAGAAGTGCAGGATTGCTCGTATTTTAATAGTGAGGTTGTTGACCCTCATAGAGAAATTTTTGCAAACAGTGTTGAGCGTGGCCTAGAATCTGTTGCTAATGAACCTCTTTGTGAGGAAGAAGAAGAGGCCCCTTCTCCATTCATTAATCGTATTCGGTGGGATACTGTCTCCGATAACTTTAGAGTACCGCGTCTCCCGGAGTATTCTGGGTGTGATGATCCGTTTTCTCATTTGCAAGCTTTTGAATCAGCTATTTCACTGAGAAAAGTGTCAAATGGAGTAAAATACAAACTCTTCGTTATATCTTTTGGCAATGTTGCAAGAGAATGGTTTTATAGCCTCCCACCTCGATCAGTAACCAGCTTTAAGGATCTTCGAAGTCAATTTATTTCTAGATTCGCTATTTACAGGAAGCGGAAAAGAGACGTTGGAGCTCTCTTCCGAATCAAGCAAGGAATTGACGAGTCTAATCCAGATTTTGTTGATCGGTTTCAAAAGGAGGTTTTAGATATTTGTAGCGTCCATCAAGACTATTACTTGTATGCTTTCATAAATGCACTTCAAGAAGGCCCATTGAAATTCAAGCTCACCACAAAGTATCCCAAAAGCTATGGAGATCTTATTGATATAGTTAATACATTCATAATGGGCGAAGAGGCAAATAAAGGTTATGTTTCGTTTCTGAATCAAATGGCTAAACAATCTCAAGGGACTTCTGGTCAACATCAATCTATTTCCTCACAAGATGTTTTGCAAGTTGAATATTGCAAGTCTCCTTATATTCTCCAGGATAAAATTCCAAAGTATGAAAAAGGTTCAGGTAAGTATGTTAAGTTTAAAATTCTTATGGAAGATCTTTTGATAATCATTCAGGGAATGCTTGAGTTCAAGAAGCCTCGGCGTATGAAATCCAAAATCAAGTATCGGCACGAGCAGCTTTTTTGCAAGTATCATAAAGATATTGGTCATCTAGCAGAAGATTGCATAGCACTCAGGGAATTGGCTAATCAACTTGTAAGAGCTGGAAAGTTGCAAGAATATGTTATTTAGTAACTCTCTAAGGCAATCTTTCATTTCTTGCTCAATAATTCAAGCAGTAATTCCTCTTTCTTTCTATAAAGAAAAGTGCTTATGTTCAGAATAGTACATAACATCTCCTTCACAATCGGTATTAATGAGGCATGATAAAACTACAGATATATATCCTTTGTCACTTCCTTAACATCATGCAAATGTTACTTTTTCATTTGAAGCTTATTTTTAGCTTTACTCTTTATGCCAATATGCATGCATGTAGGGGCAAGAGCCCTTTCGAATTCTTAAGCCCTCCACATCCCGCTTGACTTCAGTCACAGACAGGCATTACGTACTTGTCCCGCTTGACCTTCGTCGCAGACATTGCGTACTTGTCCTGCTTGACTTCAGTCGCAGATGTGTAGTGGGTTTTCCGCTTGGCCTTCAGTCGCAGACATTGCGTACCCGTCACGCATGACTTCAGTCACAGATAGGCATTACGTACTTGTCCCGATTGACCTTCGTTGCAGACATTGCGTACTTGTCCTGCTTGACTTCAGTCGCAGACGTTGCGTACTTGTCCCGCTTGACATCGGTCATGGATTTTAAGAATTTCGATCTCGCTTATGTGTTCTTTGTGTGGAAAGCAATGTCGCGCGCACCTGCCCACATTGACACATAAGTGCATGTCTTCACCTATTTTTGCAGGACAACACGCGCCTATCCGCTATCTCGCGGCTTTACTAAGCGGCCTGTGCAGGTTGTATAATTTATTACACAAGCCGCCCGGTTTCATATTCCGGCTTGAGTTTTTTAACTTTCCTGTTCCTACCTGCCGGATTATCATTAATATATTTCGGAACTCGGCCGACTTACGTCCGCCTATCCGCTATTCAGTATCTTATTTGGCTCAAATATATCAATTGCCGGTTTGTTATTCATATGGAAAGGAAGTCGCCCGACCTGCGTCTGGCACTTAATTCCTGGCTTTGATCTGATGGCTTATGGTATTAATTATATTAGCTAATCAGCGAACTGTCGTCACAACAATTCCCGGCTTCCATATGCCTATATCGACCTGTATTATCGGAAGCCGAAGCTTGTTTCTCTATTCTTGTTCCTTTAATCAAATGGGCAATTCGTTTCAGAGTTCGCCCTAGCCGCAATCTAATATTTCAATGTTGTGAATGTCTGCCGACTGCGACAAGTGGCCGCGCGGCTTAGCGGTCACGGTTTATGTATGAGCAAGCCGCGACAAATCAGCCCTACCAGCAGATAACGTTGAATAATTCATTAAGGAAAATTGCGGTTTAAGTTATTAGCCGCTCGGCTTATCGTCGACGTGCACTCCGGTATAAACCGCAGGAAAATATCTCTCTCTTGCGGATAGCTTTGTTGAAGTCGCAGCGCAAACTCAGCCGGTTTACATACTTATATTTTAGATCGGAAGATAAACTAAGACCGCGCGGACTTAGTCAAGTAAGAAAAGTGAAATATAACAAAGAGAGGTAAAAATGCCTTCATTTCCATTTCATTAAGTATTACAAAGTCTTAATCGCGCGGTTACAAAAACAATACCGCCGATTTCAAAAAAGTTCAAAATACAAAAACAAGTTACAGATTTTCTAATCGCCCGGTTTGAGCTTCTTAGTCGCAGGAGAATCCAAATCACTGCCATCGCCAATGTCGACGGATGATAGAGTATCTGCTGCTAGTTGCGGAGCTCGCTGAACCGTCAGAAGTTGTCGAGTCTGGCCGCGCGGTCTCCGATTCTTGGCCGCCGGACTCAGGCGATGTGCGTGGACTCCGGCTTCCCTGACCGACCTCTTCCACCGCGTCTCCGACCACCTCGCCGACTTCTTCCCCGACCTTGGCCTTGCCCTTGATCGACCTATAGACGTCGGCCACCTGCTCTTTCAGAGAGGGGTAGATGTCGGCACATGTGAAGTCAGTGAAGCCGGTAGCCAAGCCGCCAAGGTCCCGGAGGCGGTTAAGCGCTCCATCAATCCCTTGGACGAGTTGGGGGAAGACTTGGTCTTGGAAGATGGGATTGGCCGGGTTATACATTTCCTGCAAAGCAAAAGTAAAGGTAAGGTCGCGCGGTTACATAATGCTAACCGCACGAGTATTGGTAATGACTTACCGCCTCCTTTTCCTTAAGCCGCTTGTTCTCTTCTTGTTGTTCGCCTAACTGTGTTTTCAGGCCGCTGTTCTCCTTCATCAGTTGCTTGTAGGCAAGCCCCATGAAGTGACTTGCCACGAACCTCCTCGCGCCGACTTGCGCGGCTAGCCACGGCAGGTCGTCTGGAGGAACTCGCCGCATCGCCTTCAAGTTGCGCTTACCGTACAGCGCACCGCCAACCGCACTCGCGTGGAGGCTTACTTCTTCTTGCCCCCAGTAGGGGAGGGCGGTGGAGATCGTCACCGACTTGCCGTCCGGACTCCACCGCAAGGCCGGATCACCGTGGACATCCTTCAAGCTGCTGCCGGTTCCTTGCAGAATGAACTCTCTAGAGGAGTCCGACTCCTCCTCCTCCGCAACCCGCGCCGGCTTGGCACGCCTCGCTCTCTTCTCTCATTGAGTGAGAGTCAAGCCGCCAGGAGTTTGCGGCTTGTTCAGCGGGACCGCCACAGCAGCTGCAAAGATGAAGGCAAAGTTAGTTTCCAGTCCGTGCGGCTAAGATATCAGGTCGGCCGGCTTGGAGCTTACTGTCTTCCGCCTCTACTCCTACTAGCGACGGCAACAGCGGGATGTAGTGGTTTACATCAAGCCGCTCGCCTTTGAAGAAGTCGTAGATCTCCTTCTCCATGCCGTCCAAGCCGCTGCTGCCGAAGGCGGCTTCTTCGCGAATTTGGGGGTCGACTGGCAGCAACCCCAGGTTTCCCTCGAAGATGAGAAACCGCTCCGGCCAGTTCGCGATCTTGTTGGCCAAGTTGACTATCTTCAGCCTTCTGCAGCCGAAGTAGAGGTGCCCCCGGAAGATCTTTGTCCCGGAGTCCGGGATAGACCGCACCGAGAAGCATTCTCTGAAGAGCCTCATAGAGAAGCGGACTGTTTCCGACCTGAGGTAGGAGATGAAGCTGTAGATGGCGGCTATCGAGTTTGGGTAAAGTTGTCCGGGCACAACCCCGTAGTGGTCGAAGACCGCTACGGCCTCTAGCAAGACCGAGAAGCTGAAGCCGCAGTCGAAGTGGTCGATGGGGACCGCGATCTGATTTGCATTGGAGGAGTTGATCCGCTCATCCTGTCGGGGAAGCCGCGCGATCAGCGGACTTCCTTGCATGTGTTTTCTCGACAAAGTCATCCAGCTCGGCTTTTGTAAGCCGACATTCTTTGTGGTCAGCTGAGTGGAAAGCAGAGGCCGCGTCTGTCCTAACCGCAGTGGCCTTGTCAGACCGCAACAACTTGGACTTAGCCCGCATCCTTCTTGATTTGTGATGAAATCTACGGGATCTGCTTTATTTATAGAAAATCCGTGAAGCTACAGTGCCCAACGTCAAATCGCGGCCAGTCGTCACGCCGCGCGGCCTAAGTCCCCTCGAAGTGCAGATCAGCTTATTGACCAAGCCGCCGTTTAGTCCATCAGTCCGCACGGCTATTTCCCTGCACTTAGAAAAATTTTATGGCGTATCATGTGGATATCAAGTATTCAAGCCGGTGTTCTGTTCGCCAGACTGCGCGGCTACTTTCCTAAACTTTAAATTACTCAGAACAAAGCAGCAGACATGTGGTTTATAAATTCAAGCCGCATAAGCCGCATTCAGTTCGCAGCATTATAAAATACAACAGTTTACAGCAATCAAATTGTTCAACATCCAGAGAAAAAATATATATTACAACATAATATTCAAATGTCCGCACGGCTTAGTTCTCTCAAGTCGCTCAGGATCGTTTGTCGTCTTCGGGCCTGTCTCTTCCTATGTGCGCGACCTGTTCACCGGTCTGCACAATCGCAACGTACACCTGGCTAACCAGATTGTGAAGCGCATGCAGAGACCGATGAACTCGCGCAGCGTCGCGCTCTACTCTCACAAACGGTATCATGGGGATCGCCTGAACCCCCAGACCGCTTGGAACTGCGACCTGGTTAGGCGCCGCGGCCACCGGCGGGTGCGAACTCTCGCCAGAGGTCGGGCGGCTAGTACCCGGCAACTCTGCAGGAGTTGGTAGTGCAGGCCGCTGTTCTCCGCCGGTCTCCGCCGGCAGGTCTTGGTTCTCGCCGCCTTCAGCATGTGCGATCTCTTCTCTGTCTCCTTCCAGCCGCGCGGCCATCAGCAAGTACTTCTCCGCCCTTTCCTGCTCCAAGGCGACCTGCATCTCAGCAATCTTCGCCTCAGCGGTTTCCATCGCGGTCTGGAGCCTGGCGGTCTCTTCCTTCCTCGCGGTCTGGAGCCTGGCGGTCTCTTCCTTCATCGCGGTCTGGAGCCTGGCAGTCTCTCGTTCCATCGCAGTCTTCATCCTCGCGGTCTCCTGCTCAAGCGCAGTTTGCAACCTTGCACTCTCTCGCTCCAAGGTGGTTTGCAGCTCCTGGATCCTTTTTTCCGCGGCCTCCTGGGCAACCCGCTGCTGTTCGTCTTTAGTCCGCAGGGTTTCAGTGGCCGCATCCAAAGCCGCCTGCAGCGTGCCGACATCCTTCTGGAAGTCGGCCATCTCCTTCTCGCGAACACTTGGAGGCGGAGGCGGTGGCAGCATAGACAAAAACGACGTCAAGTCGCCCGGTTTCATCGCGGTCTCCGGTACACCTGCAGAAGAGAAACCACAGTCAGGTTCAGCCGGTTTGTTGCGACCTTCTAGTAAGGAAATCGGTAGGATAAGACCGCCAGTTTGATGTTTATGTCCTCCAGAGGCCGCGGTATGGATTTTAATCACTGGCCGCCTGAGCCGCTCAGGATCTATCCTCTTCAGCTTTTCTTTCCATAGCCGCTCGGTTTCCTTAGCTCGGCTTTTCAGTTGAGCCGTGGTCAGGAAAAAGCTGGTCGGCGGATTTAATATAATATTCGCCCCTTCTTCCTTGACCGCGACTTGTAGAATTTAATAATTCGCCTAACATCCCGGTGTTTACCTTGCAGCAATGGATGTGCGGTCACCACCGGCTTATCGGCGATCAGTTTCTTCATCTCCTCCATCTTCTCGCGAAGCTTCAGTTTCTCGGCTCCTTCAGAAGCCGCGGAAGCCGGATCGCCGGGCTTCTCCCCAATAACCTGTATGTCCGGTCGGTCAACCTCCTCAGAGGCCGCTGGTGTCGACAATAGCGCATCTTGCCGCTGGAGAGTTCCATGCCCTTCAGGAGCTCGCTGAGCGAGTCGCTAACCGCAGGCGTACTCTCCAGTTCGCTCGGCTTGTAAGCCGGTGTGGGCGGGTTCTCGGGTACCTCCTTCTAGTGCGGCCTGTGTTGCAGACTGTCCGCGCCGGTATTTTCGGAAATGTTCCGGTTTCTGGCATGCAGCTTCCTCATCTTTCTCTTCATCCTTTCTTCAAGGGTTTCGCTCCTTTCTTTCCGCCGTTTCAGGGAGCCGAACACCTTTTCAGTCCGCTTGTGCTGTTCAACCAAAGTCCGCTCGGGTTCCTGCGCCTTCTCCGACTCGTTGTCATCCATAACGATTAAGTCGACCTTGCCCGGCAATTCGGACGGTTTCCCAGAATCAACACTCTTCTCCTCCGTCCCACCGATTTTTAGGAGTGGCTCTCCTGATGGAGAGAAAGTCAGGTCGAAGGATTTGGCAATTCCGGTTTGCAGTGGAGCAGCCTTCGAAACCGCTTTGGGATCTGCTGCGGCCTGCGATGGTCCGCCGACGATCTCTGTCGGCCTCTTTTCAGCTCCAGAAGCCGCTGGTGTCTCCGGCTTCCCAGTCTTCTTGGCAGTCTGACGGGCAGAATCATTCGAGTTCTCGCTCCGGCTCTGCTTCGTTTCTGGCGGTTTCTTGTTGCGGGCTAACATTGATGACATCACATCCATCGCTAGAGAAATCGCGTCGGCTTGCAAAATTCTGACCGCAAGTGGCGAGTAGCGACCCGTGGTTTGACAGGAATCCTGAAGAATGTCAAGGGTCAGGGGATTTTATAGACGACGATGAAGCAGTCGCGGTCTCCGGCTTAGTTCTACATTTTCGAAGTTTTTTGGAAACTTAAAAATGTACGGGGATTATGATAAGCCCGGAATCCGCGACCTACTCGCGCAGTTTTCCAGACCGGACGGTCTGATTATTCAAGCCGCCAAGCCTCCCAAGCCGGGCGGTCTCCATGTCAGGCCGCTGCCAACTCCGACCCTGCTCAGCGACAAGGCCCAAGGACTCAGCCGTCAGCTCGCCAGGAGGAATCCGCCAGGCCGCGCGGCTTCCCTCCTTTCTTGTTTCTCTCTCTTTTGCTTCCCCTCACCTCTGCCCGGTTCTCCTGTACCCCGGGCAGCCGGTAACTTTAGCCCTGCCCGTTTGGGCAGGCCCCCGAGCCTATAAATAGGGGGAGGGTGCACTCCCCAAGACACGCTGACTGGGATCCAGTAGCTCGCCTGTTAAGAGATGCGGTCTCAAGTCTAGTGTATTGCGGCTTGTAGTCCGGCCGGCTTCTTCTTTTACTCGTTGTAACTGTTTCTTATTTGAAGTAAAGGAAAGCCCGCCGCAAGAGTGACATTTAAGCCGCGGCGGGCGAACTCTGCTGTTGCCGCTGCCAGCGGCCCCCTTTTCCGGTCCTTTAGCCGCGACCGCTAGTAACCGATTGGTCGACAGTCTTCTCCTTTCCTCCCCTATTCCCCGGTGTTCGAACCGTTAGCTGGTGGTGCCCGACTCCCTGTCCGTTTTCGTGCATCAACATCTAGGTCATGTACTAGATAGTTATGCTCATGCTTCTTCAACTGTCTTGAAGCATAAGCAATAACATGTCCATGCTGCATCAGGACTGCACCCATCCCCTGGTAAGAGGCGTCCGTGTAGATCTGGAATGCTTTGCTCTCGGATGGAAGCGCAAGAATGGGGGATGAGATGAGTCGGTCCTTCAGCTCCTGAAAAGCCGTCTCGCACCGCTCTGACCAAACAAAATCTGCGTCCTTCTTCATCAAGGACGTGAGGGGGAGTGCTATCCTCGAGAATCCCTCCACGAACTTGCGATAATACCCTGCTAGTCCCAAGAAACTGCGAATGTCAGATGCGGTCTTCGGCCGTGGCCAATCCCTCACTGTCTCTATCTTGGCTGGGTCCACTGCTAATCCAGCCCCACTGATCGTGTGCCCCAGGAAAGCCACCTCCTGCAGCCAGAACTGGCACTTCGAAAATTTTGCGTACATCTGGGACTCCCTCAGCCTCTGCAAGACCTGCGCCAGGTGCTTCGTGTGCTCCTCCTGAGTTCGAGAATATATAAGAATGTCGTCGATGAATACAATCACGAAGCGGTCTAAGAAGCGCTCGAATACACGGTTCATTAGACTCATGAATGCGGCAGGGGCATTCGTGAGCCAAAAGGCATCACCGTGAAATCGTATAATCCATAGCGTGAACTGAATGTCGTCTTCGGTATGTCCTCTTCCCTGATACGGAGATGGTAGTAACCGGATCGCAAATCTAGCTTGGAGAACCAGAAGGCTCCCTGCAACTGGTCAAATAACTCATCTATCCGAGGCAGAGGATAGGCATTGTGGACCGTTAACCGGTTCAGCTCCGGTAATCTATTGCTTAGTCGCAATGACCCGTCCTTCTTCTTCACAAAGAGAACTGGCGCTCCCAACGGCGATGAACTGGGCCGCACAAATCCTGACTCGACTAGCTCCTGTAGTTGAGTCCTAAACTCTGCTAACTCCCTGGGAGCCATCCTGTAGGGTGCCCGGGACACCGGCCTCGCTCGCGGTACTAGCTGAGTCCTGAAATCCAAGTCTCTAGCAGGTGGTAGCCCGGGAAATTTCTCCGGGAATACGTCGGAGAAATCCCGGACCACCGGAATATCTGAAATAGTGGTCTCTGCTCCCACCATCTCAAAGCAGATAAGATAAACTTCTTCACCCTGCTCGTGGGGCTTCACAGCCTGTAAAGAAGATAACAATAGGTGGCAGATAGGCTGAATACCTTCAATGACAACATGAGAGTTGCCATGCCTGAGCGTGATCCTCCTGGACGGACAATCTATCTGAGCATGGTTCCGATGTAACCAAGCCATGCCCAAAATCAAGTCGAAGTCCTGCAGCTTCAGAATAGTTGCTGGCGCCTCAAATGCCTTGCCGCCAATCTCGGCCTCCATATCACAATGTGCAGTGGTCCGCAGCTCTGACCCATCGGTAGACGCACCCTCATCTCTAGTCCAGGGAATCTCTCCACACCTTCGAGTCCGTCTATGAAGGCCTCGGATACGAACGAGTGCGAAGCACTCGTGTCGAAGAGAGTATGAGCGGGCTTGCCGCTGATCATAACTATTCCTGAGGTTTGTTTACGTTAAAATTAATTGTTATCCTATAGTTCCAGGTGCTATATATAATTGAAAATTCAAGAAATTTAATAATTAACTTTAAGTACCTGTGATAACCTCCTCGGGGTTCCTCTGCTCTGTGAGGTCCAAGGCGTATATCTGCTCCTGCTCGCCTCTCCTGCCGTGATATCCCCGGCCTCGTCCTCTTCCTCGGCCTACGCCTCGGCCCTGCTGTACTGGGGCCACTGGAGGTGGAGGAGGAGGAGGAGGATGGAATCGATGCGGGCACTCCGACCTAATGTGCCCGGGCTGGCGGCATCCGTAACAAACTACCTGTCGGTGGCCTCGGTCATCCTGTCTCCTCGGATCATGCATATGTAGAGGTGGGGGAGCCAATGTTGGAGGAGGCCCTGCTCCTGCCTAAAGTTGGGACGATGACGTCCCCACCCTTCTTGTATCTGATAGTCCTGCCTCTCTGAGAGCCCCTGCTGCTCTCTACTGATGTCGACCCATCAAATGGTCTCTTCCCTCCGGCTCGCACCATCAGCTGGTCAGCCTCCAGCTTCTTTGCCATCTCGATGATCTACCTAGATGTGCCATGAGAAATGAACAGCAAGGCCTGCCTGAAATCGTCCCTGAGGCCCCGGTAGAACCTTTTGGCATACCTCCTATCATCAGTATCCTGAATCCTTGCAAACCTAGCCAAATGAGAGAACTCTCTCTGATACTCGATCAACGATCTAGTCCCCTGCCTGAGGTTTAAAAACCTCTCCTCCAAGGCATCTCTGTCCGTAGCAGAGACGGAGTGCTCCAGAAATACATCGCCAAACTCCTCCCATGATATCTCTGACAGCTCAAAGTCCGCATATGTAAACTCCCGCACTGATTTCCACCAATCTATTCGCATGAGACTCTAGCGCAGAGTGGCTAGAGGTACTGCCTCGCCGACCGGGCAGCTGATTCCTGCTAAGATCTTGTGTATTGCCTCCAGCCATTCTTCCGTCTTTACCGCATCCTCTGTCCCACGGTACGTCGGTGGGGACAGGCTCTTGAATGCACTCAGCCAGCTCGACCCCGGATTTGGCTGTGGTGTCGGGACTTGCTGAAGGATCTGAAGGCATCCAGAATCGCCGTCAAGGTCTGCCCCATCTCCGTATGTAGGAATGGAGTGGCAGCTGGAGGGGGGAGGAGCCACATTTTGCGGCGCGGCGACCTGTGGAGGTTGCATAAAGGTAAGGTTTAAACAGAACTGGCCTAACACATTGTACTTTGTGGACCATTTATATGACTTTTGCACATGGGCACACCACTGCTACCGCTGCATAGTTTTGTTTGTCCGCAACCCCCCCTACCAAGGAGGCTACTGGGTCTTATGCCCAGAACCGCCGTCTTACGTGGCACTAACGCACGGGTTAGTCGACACCGCAACAAGCCGATTCTGCCGGCTAGTAC
The DNA here is from genome assembly GCA_039583875.1 of Platanthera guangdongensis. NCBI lineage: Eukaryota > Viridiplantae > Streptophyta > Magnoliopsida > Asparagales > Orchidaceae > Platanthera > Platanthera guangdongensis. The sequence goes on along the minus strand of CM077150.1, from coordinate 112,018,260 downwards.
GATCATTTAACATGTAGGCCAATATGAGAGAAAAAGTAAAACAGTATGTAAATCCATTAGTCCACAAGTCACATAGTACAATCATATATAAAAATGAAATAAAACAAAAGTACACCAATATAGTCCACAGAAGAGTACAAAAGAAAGAGTAATATGGGCTTATGCCCAGTACATCAAATTCACTCTCTCTCAAAATAAAAACGGAAGCTACACTAATACATCAGAACGCGTCCCACCTGAGGACGCACAGTAGTGGTAGTAGCCTGCTGAAGCGGTATCTGCTCCTCAAGTCCTGCCTCCTCGACGTGCTGGTGCTCCATCTCCACGGGCTCCTAAAAATAGTTTGGTCACCGACCATTAGTCAAAAAGACTAAGTCGTTTCCTCCGCACCTCGCCCCGCAGCTCCTAGGCACCGAGCGGGAGGACGAAGCGGAGGACAACAAGGGGTAGCAAAAATGGAAGCAGGTGACAGAATCTAACTAGCAGTTGTAATAAGTAATAATGATCTACTCTAGCAGTTCTAAGTATGGTACAAGTAGTAAGTAAGAGCGTACAGTAAAGGAAGTAAGACAGCAGTAAAAACAAGTAAATCAACTATTCTACCACTATACTATCATCACAAAAGTACCCTAACTTATATGAATGCCCATACAAATATATAAGTTAGGATTTCCAGGAAATTTAACTTATCATATAAAAGAGCCCATACTAATTTAAATGATAAGGATCTATGAAGCGTATGACCTAATATGAATGAATGTTATGATGCAATTTTATGCACAGGCAAGTGCAACTCACACGCAACGACTCTGTGATCACAGACCTTTAGTTCCCACTTTTTGAGAGCTAGCATCACTCTCGGGTACCACCGCTGTGGCTACGGCAGCAGCGGAGCGGGCATCTCCGCTTCTAGGCCGGTATGCACACTACCAAGCTTTAGACCCCTCTCATACGCCTCTGTACACGTCCAAGGTTCACTCTATAGTCTCGCGTACGTACTTTGCTGACAACCCGTCAGTCTTGTTGGGTCGGATGTGCGTTATCGGGGGTCGTCCTCCAGACCGCAGTGTAAAGCAACCCACTGGCCCCTCTAACCCTCACAACCGCCTGGTGCACCGTACTGTCATCGGTGTGACGAACGGCCAGTGTCGCATGCCCCGCCACTAGATTTATGCACATGCAAGTATTTACTCCGAGCCTTCTGCTCGCAGGACCAAACCCGTCCTGAAAACCCTCAAACCCAACCCGGGTGAGAACGCACATTAGTGCCTTTATACCAACTCCCTCAAACCCCAAACGGGTGAGCATATATCATGAATCTCTCCAACCCTACACGGGTGAGAAGGTACAACAAATGTCCTAACCTATTAGACTACTCTTGTATACGGGTTATTATACTTAGTGATTTAAGGTTAATCCCAGAACTGCCCCCAGTATTCCCTGTGAAGGGCTCTCAAGGGGCACTAGGAACTGTGTTGGGATTAAGCCCAGCGTTCCCTTTCGCAAGGATATTTATTTTAGTTGATGGCTACCCATGTTTCACCCCAGCTCTCTTTGTTGCTCTGGAACAGCTCTAGTGACTTAAGATGTTACCGGGAAACCGACGGTCTTCCGTCGACCCCCACTCCAGTTGCTACCTAAAGACTTGCACTTTTAAACCCATCACTAAGACCATACTACCCACCAGGGATTATTCATATTGCACTCTCTTATTTCTTCCGATAATCCGTCCCCTGGTAACCCCTAAGGCAAGACCTATTTATGTTATATGCAGACCATGTCCTATTATTACCCTAAAAATGGAATCTTCCAATCCTTAAGGCATCTTGCCCCTAAATATTTATCATAGGGTGGTATGGGCTAAGGGAACTACCCTATGAATTCTCATAATTTTTCTTGGCTAAATAATCCTTTAATTAAATCTTTTAAATTAATTACTAGCTCACTTTACACATGAAGTAGTATGATTTAACATCCACTGACCTAGGTAATTTTTTCTGAGTTGTATAATGATAAAATATTACTGTCTACAGAGTTTCATAATTTTCCTTTGAGTATGTATTCCAATTTCTTATTTAATACCAAATTCACATAAATTTCATTTTCCAAATGAAGTACAGATAATATGTAATCCAAAATTCCAGAAAAATTACAGAACATATAAAACATTAATTTATGACTATTGGCAGAGTATCATCAACTGTTATTATGTAATGGCCTATCAATTTCCATTCTTACATATTTACCAAAAATGCCATTATATTAATTTAAAGACTATCAATACACCCATTAATTCTGAAACAAATTATGCAAGACTAATAATACAATTTTACAGCACTAGAATTATTTCCAAATTTTTCTGAGGTGCATATCCATCATTCAAGAATAAATGAAATAAGGGTAAAATGGGCATTTTAAGACATTTTATTCCAAAAGCTCTTCAAATATAAGGATCAAATTTTTCCTAAGTCAAATGTAACGTTATCTATATCTTGGCAAAGTTTGAGGATTTGTGCTTGAGGAAAACCTATTTTCCAAATTTATTTCAAAAGAGCTACATTTAAAATAAATTCCAATAATGGGATTTTTGATTCCAAAAATCCTATAATTAATTTGAGGGGTGAACTTTACCCTAATGACCCACTGTAAACAAACCAAGATTTTTGCATGCATCCATTAGGCTGAATACACAATATTTGAACTATTGCTATTAGCACCCAAGACAATATGTACACCAACACATGCAAGTGGATTTTTTCATCATGCAGTGATCCAAAAGTGCTGAAATTTTTTATCATGCACTAATTGTGTTCCCAAGGACCCACCGACAACATTTGGGGCCATGAGGAGTCACATAACTCCATAAATTACATTTATTTATATTTTAACATTTTGACCAAAACTATAGGAAGCGTTATTTCAAAAATTCCTATATTTTGGCAGGGGCTAGGTATACCATAATTATGCATGTACCCAAAATTGGGGGCCATGGTGATTGCTGGTTTGACTTGGGCATCCAAATGAATTTCTGCCCTAGTCTAGGACCAGTCCTAGGAGAAATGCCCTACAGAACTGTACACTACACCAAATCACAACATTAAGGTGGCAAATTAACGGTAAGCCAGTCAGCTATAATTTTCATTTAGGGACTAGTTTCTGGAAATGCTTCGAAGAGGCCTAAAAAGAACATGCAAAATGACTGTATTTATGTGACAGAAATTATACTATTCATCACATTTAAATTAAATCATATTAATAGATTTGCACGAATCTTAAAGCGTAACTGACGGGGTCCGTTCATCTTCTCCAATGGATCAAGGGCCGAGATTCAATTTTCCTGGGTGACGTTTGCTGGCGGTTTCCGGCCAGCTGAGCCACCACCACCGCCGGCGGATGTCGCCACCACCACCGCCGGCGGATGTCGCCACCACCTTCGCTAAGGTGGGGGCTAGCGTTTCCCGGCGGTGGGGCCGCCGGAGTTGGCTCCTCCGGCTAACCCGAGCAAGAAGAAAAAGCCCGGATTTTCTCATTTTCCTCTCATGGCATCGGGCTCGATTGAGCCTGATATCTCACTAAATGGATCTAGAAATCTAGTACAGGTAGAGGGGCAGCGAAACGAACCTGTATTGGGGCTTGGCTGCGGGTCAGGCGGCGGTTTGCCATGGTGGTGTGCGCCGGCGAGCTCCTCCCCGATTCCTTGATTCTCCACCGTTTTCCATGTTTCAACACTCGAATTCCACTCCTTTCTACCTCCTGAAGCTATTGGTGAGGTCTGTTTGGGCTGAGGTGGAGTATATGGGGAGATACAACCAAGGTGAGCTCGGGCTCAGACTTGGTTGCTCCGCCCCTGCTGCCAAGTGGCTCTCAGCCCCTATTTTCTTCTGGAATGGAGTGAGGAGGTTGGCCAGCTGGTTTTGGGCAGAGGAATCAGCTGAAAGGGTTGCCATGTGGCCACCATTCCCTTTCATCCCCATTTCTCTCTCCTCTTTCTCTCAAAATCTCATTTCTACCCCTTTGCATGCATTCTCTCTCCTGATTTAGAGGGGTAGGGCTGGTCTTGTTCACTTGGGCTGGGCATGGGCCAATTTTGGTAGGCTTGGCCCAATGGAGGATGGCTTGGTCTTCATTTCACTCTTTTAGGTCAAATAGTTTACTATGTTGACTTTGAGTTGACTTGGTCAACCATGGTGGGTGGGCTGACCCCATTTGATGGAAATGGGTCTAGTGGCACCACCCAACTTAGGTTGGGTCAAGGGGGTGCCCTACTTAGGGTAATTGGGCTTATGAGTGTGGGTTTGACCAAATTAAGCCCAAGGTTGACTTTGGTCAATTGGGGTCAAAGTGTTGACCTAGTGACATGCCCTAGGGTCCACTTAGATTGTTTTTAGGGTTAGGGCAATGTGGTGGGGTCATGGTGTGGCTAGGGTCCTCACTTAGGCTAGTTTGACCTAGTTTGACTATGGTCCTATAGTGGGGCCCCACATGGCTACAACCCACTACCTAGGGTCAGACTAGCTAATTTCCCTAAAACTCACCCCATGCCTAACCCAATCTAAGTTGAGGGGTCCAGAAGTAACATAGGATGTTACAATAGGAGCTGGAGGAGGAGCTGTAGCTGGAACAGGAGGGCTATACAGAACATTGCTTACAACCACTATTTTATTTTCTTCTTCTATATCAGCCATGATCAATGCATCAAGATCAGGCATAGGTGAATCATCCATAACAAAAACTGGAGCAGAAATATCTTTTGGAGGGGATGAAATAATGGGGGAAACAGCTCTGGGAGGAGATGGAATAGCTGGAACCTCTATAGCTGGCACCTCTATTATAACAAAACTAGCCTTTAGTTGCTTGGCAACATTGAGGCTTATGGGAGAGGTGTATGTGACTATAGCCAAAGATGTCTTGATGTTGTACTCTGGAAGGTTATTAAAATAAGTTGTATCAAAATTGCTCAATAAATTTAAAAGATGAACGATGAGATTTATAATAAAATCACCAGCAGTTGTTATTTCCTCTAGGACCTGCTCATCTATGTCCATAGCAGATTCAATAAAATTAATTAGATCAAATAAATTTGTATCAGCATCTGCATCTACATCTGTTGTTGTGTCTGCTTCTGCTTCAGCTACTTCTTTTTCTGCTGTAACTGTTGTTGTTACTGCTGCTTCTATTGTTGTTACTTCTACTGTTTCTACTTCTTCATAGAGCATCTCCCTTTGCCTGGTTTTAGTGGCAACTGGAGCCAGGCCCCTGACTGAAGATGGAGGAGCAAAGAGAGTAGATATTTTGTCAGCAAGAGAGGATATGGAAGAAGCAAGAGGTGTAATAGCCCATGTTATAATTGTTTTGAGGAGGGGAGTAAGAAGTGCAATGGGAGATGAAATAATGGAGGGGTCCAATGGCAGAGATACAGAGGGTGTGGTAGAAGGTGTTTCAATGGAAACATAGGGAGGGATGATTGATGATGGTGGAAGAGGAGATAAAGCATCTATCATGTGGACATCTAGAATGGAAGAAGTATGAGGAGGGGAATTAAGCAGATTGAAGGAAGGGAGGGAGGAGATATTGGAGGGGGGAATGACAGCCAAATTGGGTGGGAGTGGAGATGAGGGTGGTGATGGAACTGGTGTATCATTTTGGGAGGGAGGTGAGTTAGGAAAGTGAGTGGGGGATAGATGTACTGGGGATGAGGGAGGTGTAGGAGTGTGAATGGTGGTTGAAACTGTGAAGGGGAGTGGTTGTACCATCTGAGGTTGAGGTGGGATTGCTGGATGTGATGGAGGTGGAGGAGGGATATTTTCAGCAGGTTGGGAAGTGGCTGGAGCATCCCTAGTACTCTCAGAAGGCCCAGTGGAGGAGGAGAAAGCCTTGGAGGGCTTGGTGATACTCCTCTCCCACCTGCCAAATAGGGCACAGGTGAGCCTCTTAGAGGAATTGATGAATATGGTCGGGGTGACCAGTGATTCAGCAGCCTTCTCCTTCAAGAAGATTCCAGAATTCTTCCAAAACAGACCTCCTTTTTATTGTTTTTCTTCTTAATCAGCTCAAAGAGAATCTGAGCCCAGTTCACCTTTTTCTTGTTTACCACAACACACATTACCAGGAATTGGTGCATGGTTATGTAATCATGTGCAGTGTGTTTGCCCAGTAATACTTTCCCACAATGTCTGCTAGAAATTTGAACTCGTCATATAAGTGTTTCTTCAGTAATTTATTTGGGGTTTCTCCAGTATACCCCATCATACTCAGCATCACATCAAATTCCTCAGTATCAATTTCTAACTCTTCTTCACCATTAATTAATCCAAAATTTTCTATTAGAACAGCGGGAGTAAGTGGAACAACATTACCAGAGATTGTGCCAATCATAGAGTTCTCATCTGTGGTGGAAGACGTATAGACCCACTCTCGGATCTCAGTGCCAGATATCTTGATCCTGGTGGACAACAGATTCTTCAACTGCTGTTCTTCAAGGAGTTGCAGGATATCTAGAAAGATAGGGTCTGAATGTTCGAAGGAATCAAAGTCTACATCAAAGTCTGTATCGAACTTCATCGCTGCAAGACTCCCTGATCGAATCTCCATTAGTTCACCTGCAAGAGGAAAATGAAGATCAAGTACAAGGGAACTAAAAGCGCGGGACGGAGGTCGAGAAAATGACTTCACTCACAGAGAGTTCGTCGACCTCTGTTCGACGAATATCTCAAGAACGTTCCCCAGTTCTTCGAGCTCCATTTGACGAACTTTGAAAAATTCGTCGAGTGCAGACAAGTTAAATTAAGGCTTCTCCATTGATCATACCCAGCTTGGCTTTTGGTGCCTGCTTTCCATTATGGCCGCTAGAGAACGGACCATAATTTCCTATGTGGATTTCCTCATAAGGTGCCTTGAAGGCACTCTCACCGAAGTTCCGGGGAAAGTTCCAACCGTCATACCGGCTCTTCGGCTTTGCAACCGAGGGCCGGAAATGATGCCCAAATGTTGACTCAAAGTCGTGTTGGTTGCAAGGAAAGCCAGGCTTTCTGAACGCAACAGGACTAAGAGGAGCCTTACCCTTTTCATCAGCAGAAGCCTTCTTGGCGGCCTTATTCTTCCTCTGGTTCTTGTTTCTCCTAGATGAAGAACCAGGTACCCCTATATGCCCCAAGCCAGCTCCTTTGGCCTGAGCAGAGAAGGTATCAACGACTGGAAGAACTGTTTTTGGCATGGAGAAGCTCTTGACGATCTTCCTTTCTGCCGCAAGTAGTTCTTCCAACTTGTTGACTTCCTCCTGCTTTAGATCAAGGAGCTTCAAAGACTCTGAATGCTTGGAAGTCAGGTCAAGGTGTTCCTGTCGGAGAGAAATCAAGCTAGTGACCTCTTCCCTTAGGGATACACACTCACCCTAAAGGAATTTTACTTCCTTCTTCTCAGCCTTCAGTCTCTTTCGGCACTCATCGAAAGTGTTGAGCAGAAGCTCATACTTCTCGAGGAGCTCAGCTTCACGGGCTGAAGGGCCATCCTCAGGTTGATCATCCTGAGACTCAGGATCAGAGTCGGAGTCGGAGAGAGGGGTGTGAGCTTTTACCTTCCCAGTAAATGGGGGGCATTCTCCTTCTGAGTCCGAGCGACCCACCAGCCCGAAGTAGGCTTCCTCATCATCATTGGAGTCTGAGGAATCAGACTCACTTAGTGTCTTTGGCCTTCTTGCGATGTAGCTCCGCTCCTTCTTCTTATCTCTGGAGGATTTGAGCTCCTCTCCTTTCCCCTTTTCTCTTTTGCTTTGATGGCAGTCGGCCACGACGTGTCCTGGCTTATTGCATCCAAAGCAAATAATATCAGAAGAACGATGTTTGTTAGGTTTAGATGCATACCTGTCAGAAGAATAATTTTTCTTCTGATGCCTGGAGGAGGAGCTGTCTTTCTTTCTTTGATTCCTCATCTTGAGGAACTTCTTGAACTCTCGGGTGATGAGGGAGAAATCCTCCTCCGACAGTTCTGAGCCAGAGGAGCATGGTTCAGAGTCCTCCTCCTCTTCCTTACTCCTCGCACGGTATGACGTCGCACCCTTGCCCTTTCTGGAGTAACTGGCTTTTAGGGCCACAGTCTTTTCTTTTGCAGCAGCCTTCTCTGCTTCTTCCTCTGCCTTCCTGGTGTTCAGCTGAAGTTCATAGGACATCAGCTTCCCAAACAGGATTTGTGGATCAGTTTCTGCTAGTCTGCCAAATTCTCTGATGGCGCAGATCTTTGTGTCCCATTCCTTAGTAAGGGACCTAAGGAATTTGTCATTGAGTTCACCATTGGTGAACACTCTTCCGTAGCCCTTGAGGGCGTTGACAATCTTCAGGAAGTTCTCGTATGTGACTCCGATCTCTTCCTTAGGCCCTTGCCTGAAGGCCTCATATTTTTGGTTCAGGAGGGATCTCCGATCATCCCTCACTTCATCCGTGCCCTCCATTAGGATGATCAGGCATTGCCAGATCTCCTGAGCTGTCCTGCAGTTGCTGAAGTTTTGCATCATAGAATCATCAACTGCGCTCACCAGAATGTTTCGTGCCTTCTTGTCCAGTCCCACCAGCACCATCTCGTCTTTGTCCATTTCAGAAAGTGTCTTCGGCACCTTCTTGGTGGGATCGATGGTGGAGGCCTTGGTGGGGACATAAGGTCCCTCCTCCACGATCATAAAGAGTTGAGGATCGACTGCTTCCATGTAAAACCTGATTCTTTCCTTCCAGATCGGAAAGTTTAGCCTGGTGCAAACTGGGATCTTGCCGGAGAACTTGAGCCCGTCCATAGTAGATATTTGTCTTCTTCTTGACACTAGGGGCAGGATTCAACTCAAGGTGTTGACCTTTTTGATGAGTAACCTCCCTCTGATACCACTTGAAAGTCCACCTAGTGTCAACTATGTGCACCTATGGGGGGGGGGGGAATAGGTGACGAGTAGCGCTTTTGCGGAATTTACGAACATACCTGCACAATAAAAATAAAAAGCACAGCACACAGAATACACAGACAATTTATAGTGGTTCCCCGACTTGGGTACATCCACTTTCCCCCTTCGAACTATCTCCCCAACAAGGGACGACTCGGTCACTTCTCCAACGGGATTGAAATCCAATCCCTGCACTACCGGAAGGAACCCTTCCACACGTGAGAGTCAACACTCCCACAAAACGGGTTGCACCCAACCCTTACAACACGGAACAAAATTTCCTTTACAACAAAAGAAAATATAGAATGTACACGAGATACAAACTTCTTTTGGAGACTACGGTGTTCCTCTTCATTCGACGACGTGTTCTTGAAGTCGATGAAGTGTCTACAACCTCGGTCTCTCTTGGAGAGGATCTCCCCGGAACCGGCGGCGGCACACGAGCGGCGGCTAGCTTCGGGATCGGCGGCTACGATGATGAGCGGCTGCTGAACTTGGAGATCCAAACTTCGTAGCGAAGCAAACTAGGTCTACCAACGGTCACTCTAGGATCGGTCGTCTCGATCGATTCGGACGGAGGAGTTTTTCCCGGTCAACAAATCGAGAGACAAGAGATCTCTGGATAGACGCGTGAGACTCAAGCCTTGCTAGGCTTCTGTCGCCGGATATCGGGAAGAAGAGCGATCAGCGGCGGCGACGGACTTGCGCGAGCGGCGGCGGAGGCGGCGGAGAGATTTCGCGATATTAGGGTTTCCGCTTGCTCGGCTTCTTTCTGTGTAGGTATTCCGTTCAAAATACCCGAGTATAAATACTGTAGCTACCTCCAATAAGACCGTTTGTGGGACCCACAAAAGAAATCCCAAACCCCGGTCCAGAAATTTAAAAGCGGCAGAATCCGGTTCAGGAAGTTCCAGAAAAACGCCAAGTCAAAATCGGTGAGAATCGAAAGTGATTCTCGCCGAGTCGCCGAGAATCAAAGGTGATTCTCGACGATTCGGCGAGAATCAAAGATGATTCTCGTCGAATTTACCTTGGTTGCACGCACTGCTTTAAGCCAGGTCGAGACGGCGAGAATCAACCAGTGATTCTCGTCGATTCGACGAGAATCACTAGTGATTCTCGCCGAATCGGCGAGAATCACTAAGTGATTCTCGTCGATTCTTACTTAGACGCAGAGGTGCTTGCTTAGAAGTTGCTGGATCGAGTTCGGCGAGAATCAACCTCTGATTCTCGACGAATCGGCGAGAATCCCAAGTGATTCTCGCCGAATCGGCGAGAATCACTTGGTGATTCTCGTCGATTCTAACTTAGACGAAATTTCGTCTTTCCACCCATGAGATGCTCCTTGACCCATCCTTGCTCCTTGTCTGCTCCTGCATATTTACAGCCCTGTGCTTGAAAATAAGTGCACTCCAATAGAGAGAGTACACGTAGGCCAACACACTGATCTGCTAAACGAGGGATTACGTCGTGCAGACCCGTGTATATTGACCTACTGCACCCTGACATTGGTGTGCACTTAGCGTGGAAAACCTGCAAGCACAACTAGAAGGATTTTATCAAATACATAGTCTATTGACCTTAGCTTGTCCAGGGGCTTCTTCAAATCAGGTGCATTGTGGATACAATACCCAACAGGAAGGGCTGGCTTCAACCATGTTGACAGTGCGGACGTAGCACTCCCTTGCTCTTCTTGGATCACTCCTGACCCGGCACATCCTTCCATCTGCAAAGAACTTGATGGCAAGGTGGTAAGTGGAAACCACCGCTTGATACTTGTTTAACTGGGGCCTGCCGAAGGTGGCATGGTAGCTGCTGGGGGCGTCAACCACTATGAATTGTATTTGCTTAGTCTCCCCTCAGAGCTTCACGGGCAGGATGACGCTACCCTCCACTTCTTTTCTCTCTCCCGAGAAACCATAGAGTGGCCCCTCATTGTAAAGCAGAGGCTTTCCGGTCCTCAGGGCCTCAAAAGTAGACTTGAACAGGAGGTTGACCGAGCTGCCTGTGTCAACAAGAATTCTATCAACTGTAAAATCTCCAACCACAGCCTTGATTACAACTGCATCATCAAATGGATTGGCTGTTTGAGATAGATCTTCTGGACCAAAGGTGACAACCTCACTTGGAGGAGCAACGGAAGAAGAGGCCACCTCTACCTGGGTGACCCTTGAAATTGACAATTTCCGAGTAGACTCGGTCCCTGCTCCTCCATGGATGAAGAAGAGGCGTCCCAGAACCCCTTCATCATCTGCATCGAAGCACTCCACCGGGACGTTGATCGGCCCCAGACGGCCTTCGTCCTCTACATCCACACATTCCTGGTATGTCTCGGCTACTTCTTTGCCCTTTGAGGTGGATGGCTTCGAAGAAGAAGGAGAATCCTTTTTGTCCAAGTCGATCTTGCCCTCGGCAAGCAACTTCTCTATCAGCGTGCGAAGGGCCTTGCAGTCCTCAGTCAAATGGCCATTTTCTTTGTGGAACTAGCAATATTGTGCATTATTCCTTAGCTTACACATTTTCTGAGGCTCTTGCCTCTTTTCTTGTGATCTCCTTTGCAAGATCTGGATGACTTCGTCAAGGTCCAGATCTGCAATGTCCTCCATGGGGCTTTCATCAAATTGGATCGGAGCAGGCAAGGCTGCTTGTTGGAGGATGGGAAGAGCTTGCAATGGAACGGCGGGAGTGACGGCCAACGGCAGTCTCTGCTCATGAAACTGTTGATGGCCTTGTAAAGGTTTCTTGTTGCGGAAGTTCCTGCCTCTTTGAGACGGAGGCTGGAAGTCTGGGCGAGGGGGCTTGCCACGAGAGGAAGAAGCGGAGGCATCCCTTCCTTCAGCCTTAGCTGTCAGGGATGAGACATAAGTTGGATTGGCATTTTCTCCTTCAATGAAATGGTTGACCATGGCGATCAACTCTTGATAAGTCTCAGGTGCCTTGGTTGTTGCTTTAAACTTCAGAGGGCCTTCCCGGAGGCCATGGATCAAGGCGACCTTATAATAATCGGGGTTTACATTCCTGACCCCTTGGATCTCTCTCTGAAAGCGATCAACGAATCGCGCCACCGATTCATTATCCCTTTGCTTGATTTCAAATAGGGCAGCTGGCCCATTCTTCCTCTTCCTCGAGGTAGCAAACCTCAGCAACAACTGGCTACGAAGCTCTGCGAAAGAAGAGATAGTGCCCGAAGGCAGCTTATAGAACCACTCTCTCGCTTGTCCTTCAAGAGTGGTAACCAGTAGTTTACACTTGATAGCATCTGAGAGGCATCTCAAAGCAACTGCCCCCTCAAATGCTTGGAGGTGAGAGACTGGATCAGTCCCTCCTGAATAGAATTGGATGCGAGGCTCCCTGAAGTTGCTCGGAGCCGATTCCCATCGGATTCGGTCAACAAAGGGAGATGGGGTCTCGAACTCTACGGGGTAGAAGGGGCGGACTAGAGCCGGGGAGTCCACGGGCTCGGCGGACTGGCGGTCAGCAAAATGAAGCTGGCGGGCAGGAGTGCCCCTGGTAGCTTCTCTGAAGAAATTTTTGAAAGCAAACTGCTCCTCCTGAGGGCGCAAAGGAGCGGCGGACTGAGCAGGGTTCCGAGGTGTTGCTGGCGACTGCCGAAGCGGAGTTCGGTGAGCTGGGGTCTGGCGGACTGGCGAGTCCGCTGCGGCCTGAGGAGCAAGCCGCTGGGCCAGCGCGAGCAGAGCTTGGCTGATTGCGTCGAGACGCTGGTTAGTCTGCTAGCGGGACTACTCGGCCTCAAGGCGAGCTTGCTCAATTGCGTCCCAAAGAGAGTCCTCTGAAGAGCTGGAGTGGTCTGAGGAGCGGGCTCTGCTGTCTGACATCTTCGTCCGCTGATTTCAAAACACTACTCGGATCTGAAGGCCGCGTGTTAACTGTTGATGCACGAAAACACTCGGGGGGTCGAGCACCACCAGCTAACGGTTCGAACACCGGGGAATAGGGAGACTGTGAGTAGTGATCTACTAAGCGGATGAGGGCAGGAAGAAGAGCAGGGCCGTGAACCACGACAACAAAAGACTTCGCCCGTCGCGGCCTGAATGTCACTCTTGCGACGGGCTTTCCCTTGATTGAAGAAGGATTTGGTTACAAGTGAAAGGAAAAGGTTGACAAGAGCAGAACGAGGGGGAGTCCGCAAGGCACCAGATTCGAGTCCGCAGCCTGTAAAAAGTAGGCTCTTGGGTCCGAGTCAGCATGCCTTGGGTGCACCACCTCCCCCCTATTTATAGGATAGGGGGCCTGCCCAAACGGGCAGGGCTAAAATAACTGGCTGCCCGGGGTACAGGAGAACCGGGCAGCGGTGACGGGAAGCAAAAAGAAAGAACACGCCAGTCCGCGCAGAAGGGGCGGACTGGCCTCGCGGACAGGAGCCTCCACCGCTGCTGGGCGCGATCCTGCTGGAGGGCGGCGGCCTGGGCGGACGAGACACTGTGTCTGCCACTGCAGAGAATCTGATATCCCAAAGTCCTGGCGGACTGAGCGGATAGGTCCTTGCGTCCGTTGCTGGGGTACCTTGGTGTCCGATTGGTGAACTTGCCGGACTGGGCGGACTGACAAATCGCGTCCGCGCCTGTTGAAAGGGGGGGGGGTTGGCATCTTGCAGGATGTTGCGGACTAAGGGGTTAACAGGCTCTTACTATGGCGGATAAAACCCTTTGCTAGCAAGTCTGAAATTAAGGCTTGTAGCTCCTCATGTGCGGAGGGGTTGAGCCGATAATGTGGATGGTTAGGCAATGAAGAGCCCGGGACGAAATATATCTCATGCTGAATATCTCTCATGGGTGGCAACTTAGACGTCTTTATACTCTTCCAATATAGTGCGCAGAGATAACGATATATTCTCTAAAATGGGCGAGTCTTCCTTAGCTTGTAGGCATACTAACGCATACAGGACGCCGTCCAAGAAGGTCTCGCGTCCCAACTCCCTCTTACTTATCAAACTTATAATTTTTCTTTCCGCGGGTACAATTGTGTCTATGGGGGCAACCAAAGGATCCTTGGGCAGTGTGGGTTTCAGTACAATGGTCTTACCATTATACTTGAACTCGTAAGTGTTGGCTCGCCCGAAATGGGTCACGTCATTATCATAGAGCCACGGTCGCCCTAGAAGTACATGACATACATCCATGGGGATGACGTCGTACCACACTTTATCGACATAGCTCTTCAACATAAGTGGCACTAAACAACGCTTAGAAACTGTGATGGATGTTTTGTTCACCCACGCTATTTTATATGGCTGGGGGTGTGGTTCGGGGACTAGGTGCATACGAGTGACGGCGTTTTCCGAAACGACATTCATGCAACTTCCGCTGTCTATTATTAGCTTGCACCACTTTTCACCATATTTAAAATTCAAAGAAAATATGTTCGTCCGATTGTGCTCATCTGGTGCATGCGGTGTGTTCAAGACACACCTCATAACCATCATATAAGACTCATCTTCGATATCACTCGGCTCGGCATCTCATTCACTGCCAGCTTCATAGACGATCTCGACAGGCTCAGACGTGGACTCTAATAGTGCCAGGGGCTTACTCTTAGTAGGACACTCACTAGAGTAGTGTCCTTGAATTCCGCACGAATAACAGGTAGCATTAGTCTTATTAATTCATCCTATTGGAACTCTCTCTCCATTGGGATTTGTATTGTTCCTAGCGGTAATTACTGTTTGGTACATTGAAATATATGTACCTGATTTGAAGAAGCCTCACCCTACTCAATGATATACATCAAGATGTATTTGATGTGCCTTGAGTTTATTTGTGCAGGTTAAGTAACTGCAGGTTTGCAGGAAAAGTTTCTAAGTCCATGTGTCGACACCTAGAAGAAAAGTGTCGACACTTAAGAAGGCTTGTGTCGACACCCAGAGAAGTAGTGTCGACACTTGGCATAATTGTGTCAACACTAGGAAGGCAGAGTCGACACCAGATGGAAAGTGTCGACACATACAGGCAGTGTCGACACATAGTGAAGAATTGTCCAAATAATCTGTGTCGACACTTAGAAGTAGTGACGACACCCAGAGAAACTTTGTCGACAGCAAAAGTGTCGACACTAGGAGGATGTGTCGACACTCAGCAAAACTTCAACAAAGTTCAAGTACAAGTGTCGAAACTAGGAGGCTGTGTCGACACTCAGCAAACTTCAACAAAGTTTAAGTACAAGTGTCGACACAAAGGAGATGTGTCGACACTCAGCAAAAGTTTCAACACAGAAGTCATCTGTCGACACAAAGGAGATGTGTCGACACTCAGCAAAAGTTTCAACACAGAAGGCATGTGTCGACACAAAGAAGATGTGTCGACACTTAGCAAGTTTCAACACAAGAAGATGTGTCGACACAAAGTAGTTGTGTCGACACTTAGCAGCAATCAACTAAGTATCGAAGAAGAAGGATTTGTGTTGACACACAGGATCAGTGTCGACACATTCTGAAGAAGTAGTGTCGAGAAGCAGTTTCTACAACACAAGGAGTTGTGTCGACACCATGAAGGCTAGTGTCGACACTTAGTCTACTTGTGTCGACACTTGGTCTATTTGTGTCGACACATAAATACTATCTGTCTCGACACTTTCAGACAGTGACAAAGATTTCAAGAAGTGACTGGATGACTTGACAGCTGCCATTTCAACCGGTCAACTGCTACTGTCAGGGCTGTCAGAAGATTGTTAGAAACCGGATCAGCCGGTCACCATGAAGAAAGCTTATATAAAGGCTTATTCCTTCAACAGAAATGAATGATTCATTGAAGTGAAAAACAACACAACAAGAAGAAAACCTTCAAGTGAAGATCTAATAAGTTGGAGAGAGAGAGAGCTCCTTCTAAGAAGTGCAGCTGCTGAACCTGGCTGCAAAGTTAGATTCAGATTGAGATCTGAGTCTCAAGACAGCATTTGATTGAAGATCATCTGCAAAGAGATACAACCCTACTGTGTTCTAATTCAAGAAGCTTTGAAGAAAGCCAAGGGAGGTTGATCTCTACCAAGTTCTTCCAAGAACCCATCAAAAAGCCAGTCAACTCATCTCTCTCTATCAGGAGTTGTGGTCATATACATTGTATTTTCTAATTTCTGTAGGATCTTGTATAGATCTGAGTTGTAAGCCTAAATCTATAAAGGCTGAGGTAGGGCCTGTGAGCCTGAGTGTAGGAGAACCATTTCTCTGAGTGTAGGCCTTGTTGAAGGCTGAGGTAGGGCTGTTGTGCTTGAGTGTAGGTCTTGTTGAAGACTGAGTGGTAGGGCTTTTGTGCCTGAGTTGTAGGAGTGGGATCACTCTGAGTTGTAGGAACCTGTTTGGGGTTCTGAGTTGTAAGATCTGAGGATCTGAGGAGAAGTAGAGAAGTTAGGCCGAATCTAGTACACTACTAGATAGGCGAAGGGGGAAAGTGGATGTACCTAGACCTTGGGGAACCGCTATAAAATCTGTGTGTACTCTATGTGTGATTAATTCTGTGATTGTTGTGTTATCTGTGCTGAATTGATGTAAAGAATTGCATAAACAGGTCTAATAATTCAGTGTTTCTGCCTTAAAAGTTAATAAGATTAAGTGCACCTATTCACCCCCCCCCCCCTCTATGTGTTTAGGCACTAATTCTTTCAAGTGGTATCAGAGGCAGGTTCCTCAAAAAGGACATAACAGTCAGAGTAAAGATCCTGTAGGCAGAATCAGAATAATCAAGAATCAAGAAAATGGGTTCTACTGAGAATCACAAAGAGCTAGGATCCATGAAATTGACAATCTGCAGAAAAGAGATTTTTGGCATATGGAAAGAGAGGGTTAGACTTTTTATGGAAGCCTATGACCCAAGAATTTACATTACAGTCAAAGAAGGGCCATATGTGCCAATGAAAGTGTCTGTTTTGGATGCAAATCAGAGAACTCCCAAAAACTATTCAGAAATGACTAAAGATGAAATAATTCTGGCCACTATGGACAAGAGGGCCCAGAATATTATTGTAAGTGCAATTGATGATGTCACATTTCAGAATCTGATTCATTGTAAAACATCAAAAGAAATGTGGGACACACTGATAGTCTATATGGAGGGATCAGAAGAGGTAAGACAAGACAGGAAGTCTTTATTAAATCAAGAGTATGAAAGTTTCAGACAAGGCAGGTCTGAGAGCATAACTGAATGCTACAAGAAATTCTATAGGATAGTCAATGAATTGATGTCCTATGGAAGAGAGTTCAGCAATTATGAGTTGAATGATAAGTTCTTGAGATCCTTGATAAAGGACTGGGACACCAAGATTTGTGTCATAAGGGAAATGGCCAAATTAGCTGACATACCTCCTCCAACTTTGTTTGGAAAACTATTATCTTATGAGATACACTTAATGGTAAGGAAGGAGGAAGAAAAGACCACTAGGGTGGAGCACAAAGAAAGAGCTGTGGCCTTCAAGACTGAAGCCACTAGGAAATATAAAAGCAAGTCTTCATCTCCACCTCAAAAAGTTGCTGAGGCTGAGACAGATATTTCAGATAGCAAGAAGTCAGAAAGCAGTGAAAGTGATGAAGACTTTAGTGCATTTACTAGGCACTTTCAGAAGTTTCTAAAGAAGAAGCAGTGGAGGTCCAAGCCATCCACTTCACATCCAAAAGATGACTACTACCAGAAAAGGAAGTCATCAAGGAATGACAGGAGAAAGTCCAAGTCTAGTAAAACTACATCCTCAAAAATAGTATGATATTGTTGCAATAGACAAGGACATGTAGTAGCTGATTGTCCAGAAAAGAGGAAAGAGTCCACTAACAAGAAGAAGACTCAATTTAAGGGCAAAAAGGAAAGGTCCTTTGTTGCTAAGAAGGATAAAAGTTTGACTGATATGTCATCTTCAGAAACAGATTCAGAAGCTGAAGCCTATATTGGCTTGTTTGCTGAAGAAGAAGAAAATGAGTTCATGCAGCTAATGAACTCAATTTATGAGCATGAGGACATTCAGTGCAAGGGACTGATGGCCTTATCAGAAGGAGACAAGATCCAGGATCATCCAGGACCAAGTAAGGTACAAATTTGTTCTTCTAGTTCAAGTTTGAGTGTTGGATCAGAATCAGATACATCAGCATCAAGTGATGTGAGTGGATCTGAATCTGAAGGAGACATTCATCAGTTGGTTGATGAATATAGAGTATTGTTGCAGGCTTTGAAGAAAAGCAAACTCTTGGCCAAAACTCAGGCTAAGGAGATTGCTAGTCTCAAAGTGGCTGCAACAGATTTTGTCAAGTTGCTTGATCAGAAACTAAATGAAATAGCCAGGCTGAAGAACATTACTGTTATTCAGATGGGTACTATTACATTCAAGAATGATCAAATTAGAAATCTGGAGGCTAGACTTCAGAAGGAAAGAGATATTGTAGCAAGTTTTTCTAAACCAAAATTTGTTCTACCTTTGATAGATGAGTTTGTACCTCATAAGGGTAAAACTAGATTGGGGTTTGCAAAACCTGCCTGGACAGTAAAGTCCAAGTCTAAGGGCAAAGCCCCAGTACTCAACAAGAAGCCTGTTGTAGATAAAACAGCCAGGGTTGTACCTAAACAAAGGTACAACAGATTTGAGTGCTGGTGTTGTGGCAAGGTAGGCCACTTTACCATAGATTGTTGGCACAATTCTAGTGTCAAGGAGAGTAGCAAACTGCCTGCTAGAAGATCTACAGGTAGTTTTGTTAAAAGTCAGACTAACCTGCACCAAGGACCCAAGAATTATTTGGGTTCTAAGGTTAAGTAATGTATTTTGCAGGTGAGTCCAAGTGGTCATGCCCCTATATGGTACTTGGACAGTGGATATTCCAGGCACATGACTGGAACTAGGGGATTGCTGAAGGACTATACATCAATCAAGGATGGTCCTAAAGTTAGCTTTGGTGGTTCAGAAAAAGGAATCATCAAAGGCTTTGGTAACATTTCTAGCAACCTAATTACAATTACTCAAGTGGCTTATGTAAAGGGTTTGAAACATAACCTCATTAGCATAAGTCAGCTGAGTGATTTAGCATATGACATCTCATTTGTCAAGGATGGTTGTCATATCAGTAGGTCAAGTGATCAAAAGATCATTATGACATGATATAGGAAGAGAGATGTCTATTGTCTAGACACTATGTGTGAAAAGAATGCTTCTCCTATTTGTCTTGTAGCTGATGAAAGAGTCTCACATTGTGTTAAATGGCATAAGAGGCTGGCTCATCTTAACTATAAGACAATTGGCCAACTCTTTAGCAAAGAGTTAGTGAGGAATGTTCCTCAGGTTAGGTGTATAAAGGATGGGATATGCTCAGCTTGTCAAAAGGGCAAGCAGACCAAATCCACCTTTCATAGCCTTGAGAACAAAGATGCTGTGAGGTGTCTATACCTCTTGCATATGGATCTTTTTGGTCATATGCCAGTTCACAGCCTAGGTAGGAAGGTCTATACATTTGTGGTAGTTGATGACTACTCAAGGTATTCCTGGGTGTTCTTCCTAAGGCATAAGTCTGAAACTCCAAGTATCTTGTACAGTTTTGTTAAACAAATTCAGAATGAATTAGACAGTACAGTGGTCAAAATCAGAAGTGACCGTGGTACTGAATTTCAGTCTGAAAGTATGACAAAACTGTGTGAAGAGTTTGGTATTTTTCAGGAATTTTCCTCACCAAGAACACCTCAGCAAAGTGGTATTGCTGAAAGAAAAAATAGAACCTTGATAGAGGCTAGTAGAACTCTATTGAGTGACACATCTCTCCCAGAATATTTCTGGGCTGAGGTAGTAAACACTGCTTGTCATGTGATCAATAGGGCTACTATGAGATTGTGAAGGGCAGAAAACCAAATCTATCCTATTTCAGGATCTTTAGTTGCAAGTGTTATATCCTTAACAATGGTAAGTCTTATCTAACCAAGTTTGCTGCCAAATCCCAAGAGGGAATCTTTGTTGGGTACAACAACAACAGTAAGGCTTATATGGTCTACAACTTGATTACTCAAGTTGTAGAAGAGTCAGTTCATGTACTTTTTGATGAAGCAAGGCTCATTAACAATGAATTGCCTAGAAGTGTTTGCAGCTCCACATGTGTAACTGAGAAGATGGACAAGCTTACTATTGCAGAAGGTCCTACTGCAAATCAGCAAGTGGAAGATGGTGGCTGCTATCCAGGGGGAGTACAAGATACTCCTGTTGCTGAAGAAGACCAAGAGGAGCAGCTGAATGAAGAAGCTGAAGGTGTACAACCTAAAGACAGGATGCCTCCAGCAAATAGGCATTTAAAAGATCATCCAGCCAATCAAATTATTGGAGATCTCAGACAAGGGGTACAAACAAGGAGCAGGAATCTAAGTTCAGTTCACTACTCCAGCTTTCTATCCCAAGAAATTTGAAGAAGCAATCCTAGATCCTCATTGGATTGAGGCCATGCAAGAGGAGTTGAACCAGTTCAAAAGATGCAAGGTCTGGGAGCTAGTTCCTAAAACAAAGGGTCACAACATAATTGGAACTAAGTGGATCTTTAGGAACAAGTTGGATGAGAATGGAATTATTATAAAGAATAAAGCTAGACTAGTTGCAAAAGGATATAGGCAGGAAGAAGGTATTGATTTTGATCAAACCTTTGCTCCAGTAGCCAGACTGGAAGCAATATGGATGTTACTTGTCTATGCAACATTCCAAGGATTTAAGGTATATCAAATGGATGTTAAGTCAGCTTTTCTGAATGGAAACCTGAACGAAGAAGTCTATGTTGAGCAGCCATCAGGTTTTGTAGATTCTCTTAAACTTGACTATGTATATAGACTTAGCAAGGCTTTGTATGGGTTAAAACAAGCCCCTAGGGCTTGGTATGAAACCCTGTCAAGTTTCCTTATTGAGAATAAATTCACAAGGGAGAAAATAGACAAGACTCTATTCCTTAGGGAATCCAGAGGCAAGATTATCTTAGTATAAATATATGTAGATGACATCATATTTGGATCTACAGAAAGTAGTCTTTGCAAAAAGTTTGCAAAACTAATGCAAGGACAATTTGAAATGAGCAGTATGGGGGAACTTAAGTTCTTCTTGGATCTCCAAGTTAGACAGACTGAGCATGGTTTATCCATATGCCAGTCTAAGTTCACCCTAGAATTGATAAGGAAGTATGATATGGAATCATCCACTACCATGAAAACTCCTATGTGGTCAACAATGTCTCTAAGCAAAGATGATGCAGGGAAACCTGTAAATGAAACTTTGTATAGAGGGATAGTTGGCTCCCTACTGTATTTGACTGCTAGTAGACCAGATATCATGTATGCTACATGTGTCTGTGCTAGGTACCAAGCTTGCCCTAAAGAATCTCATTTGACAGCAGTCAAAAGAATTTTGAGATATCTTAAGGGCACTCCATATCTAGACCTTTGGTACCCTAGGAATGGAGATTTTGAACTGACAGGTTATTCAGATGTAGATTTTGCAGGCTACAAGAAAGATAGAAAGAGTAACACAGGAACCTGTCAATTTCTAGGTGGAAGGCTGGTGTCTTGGAGTAGCAAGAAGCAGACCAGTGTGGCTATCTCCACAACTAAGTCAGAGTATGTTGCTGCAGGAAGCTACTGTGCACAACTACTATGGATACAACACCAGCTAGAAGATTATGGTATTCAAGTAAGTAGAACACCTTTATTTTGTGATTCTACTAGTGTCATTTCTATTGCAAATAATCTTGTCTCTCACAGTAGGACTAAGCACATAGAAATAAAATACCATTTTCTAAGAGAACATGTGGAAAAAGAAGATATTTCCCTAGAGTATGTCAAGACAGAAAATCAGTTAGCTGATATGTATACTAAGCCCTTAGATGAAACCAAATTCAATAAATTTAAAATTGAATTAGGGATGATAAACTTAGAATAGTTTACAAAAAATGGCTAAGTAAAATGGTGTCGACACACAGAGTTGTCTGTGTCGACACATAGAGTGGTGTCGACATTTCAGAGAAATGGTGTCGACACATCTAGGAAGTTTGTGTCGACACTTCAGAGAATTAGTGTCGACACATACAGTGTAGGTGTCGACACATCCAGGGTGGTGTCGACACTTAGGATTTACACAGAATTAGTCTAGTAGAGTCTCCACTAAGTGTCGAGCTGAGTGGTGTCGACACATATATAAGGGTCGACACATATATTCTGTCGACTATACTTGCGTCGACACATAGTTGTCGAGACATTAGCAGTAAGTGTCGACACTTTTCAACAGTGTCGACACAATTTAAGTATTTTGACACGCCTTTTTACCTTCGATTCTAGAAAGGTATAAATAGGTTTTCCCCAGTGTTTGTCAATACGCTCACCTTAGTCTCGAGACCAAACTTGTGTGTCGACATCTCTCTTCTCTAAATTCAAAATTTCTTCAAACCCTAATGGCGCCCAAGCTAGAAGAGAATATTAATGAAGGATATGAGCTCGTGTGACACGCCTTTGATGACGCGGAACCCGAAATCAAAGGTGTGGTAACCCTAATTGCCGAGACTGGATCGGAATACCTTGTATCAGAACCAATCAAGATCTGGAAAAAGGAGGTCCTTGAATTTTTGAGTGCAGCTTCACTTGATGATATTGGACTCAAGATTAAGTCCAGAGTTCATGGGACCAAGTTAAGGTCACTCAGAAGAGTCTAAGGAAGGTACTTCAACTACCAAGAACAAAAGAGGAAGAAGATGTATCTGCTTCTAAGACTAGAGAGGCATTGAGATGGTGTGGACTGGATTCAAACCTGAAAATTGGATCTGTTTTCAACAGAAAAGGGATGAACATTCAAGGAAAATTCTTGTCTGAAATAGTTGGCAAGGTCATCCTGAGCAAGCCTGGATGACATGATAGAATTTCAGTTTATATGTTCAGTTTGATGACAAGGATTATCTTCAAATATAAGACTGACTGGTCAGTAGTTCTGTTTGATAAGATAAAAGAGAGCCTGAAGAAGCACAATCTGGGTAGAATTCTGAGTCTATACTTAGCTGGTAGTATATCTGAAGTGATGAACCAGGCTACAGGTTCCAAGATAAACCACATGAGGAGAATGGATTTGAGAATTTTCTCTAGGTGGGATAGAGTATTGACAAAAGAAATGCCTACTCCAGAAAAGGAAACACCCCCAGAAGAAGAAGAAGAAGAAGACAGCCATTATGGCTCAAGAGTCCTCCAGCAGCTCTGAAGAGCAAGTGGTCTTTACTCCTGATGATGAAGAGACAGGAAATGCTGGACAGTCTCCAGCAAGACAAGAAGATGCACAAAGGCAGGGGGAGCTACCCTCAGCAAGCCCAATTCTCCTGGATCCACTCCAGGGGGAGCCTCTACTTGTGGAAGAGCCAACTCCACTAGAGAGTGAAAGGGCTACACAAACCATTCTAGAGGTAATAACTGGCATTAATCAATCAGATTTCACTATTGAGGATGAAGTTTTGACTGATTCATTACCTAATGTTCATCATCAAACACAGATATACCCTCACCCACAAGATGTTGTCATGGAGGACACATCTGTTGCAGATAAAGTGGTTGATGATATCAGAGATTCTCCAGCCCATTCTCAACAGGAATTCACCTTAGAGGAGCTATTCCCTGATCTTGTACAGACAGACCTTGAGAGAGAAATAGCTGATGTTGAGGGGGAGAAGGAAAATATTGAGGGGGAGCATGTGGAGATTGTAGAGGAAACTGTAAGAAAGGAGACTGAGGAGCCAAGAGATGCTGAATGGCTACCAAGGACTGAGAAGGATTCATATCCTAGTACTAAGGATAGAGTGGATATTGCTAGCACTTCTGCTTCAGAGGATGAAGAGGCTGCTAGAGCCAAGAAGAGGAAGTTCCAGGTCTTCAAGAGAAGAAGCCAAAACTACAAGAAAGCACTGCAGACAATTGCTCCACAGCCTGCCTCATCTACTGGCTATAGTTCACTGATGGTGGCTTTACAGATTAAGCTAGATGAGCAAAGGAAGGCTTTACAAACCTATATGGATGAAGGCCATAAGTCACTTCAGTTTGATCTTGCACAAGACATCAAATCTATCAGATTTGAAGTGAATCTCAACAAAAAGGAAATGACTGACTGCTTCCATAAGGGAGGAAATGCAGTAGTCTATCTGGCCACTCATCAAGAGAACATCAAGAAACAAGTTAATGAAATTGCACTAAAACAAGACTATGTCCTAGAGAATCAGCTGAGAATGAATGATAATTTGACAGCTTCTCATAATGTCATAGTCACTGAAATGAAGAATATATCAACTGCCCAGACTGCACACAGTGTTGCTGCCAAAGGTGAGTTTGATAAGCAACTCCAAGAAAGCCTACTTGCAGTTCACTCTGCCATCCAGGATTCACAGAAGTTAATCACTGAAAAGCTCCAAAGGTTGAAACCTTTTTACAAAGATGGAGTTAACTATTTGAATGCACAGATAAGGTTTCAGAAAGATGATCTTAGAGATCACATAGAGAGAGAAGTCATAAAGGGGGAGAGGGTATTAGTGAAGGCAGGCTCTGATCATGCAAAGTGGATTTCAAACTCCATCCGAGCCATCCTTAGATATCCACCCGTATGTGATGATGACAATGTTGCAGAGTCTGGCATAAATCCTGCATACTTGGGAGGAGAGCAAGCTGAAGTGGCTCAAGTGATATATCCTCCTACAGATTTTGATATGATACATCAGGAGGTACAGTCTATGTACAGTCCTCCTGAGGGTAATCAGAACATTATTCTTGAGAAAGTTGTACAGCCTGTGCCAGAGGCAATACTAAAAGAGCAAGAGGCCTTATTAAAGGAACAAGAGGCTCAATTATCTAAGAAATGATTCAGAGAGCAAGCTGAATTAAGGCCAGATTTTGAACAATGGAGCCCCACATCCAGGAATATCATCTTGACTTCTTGAAAGGTTGCTAAGGACAATGTCCTGGATAGAGGCAAGTGGTATTCTGACCTGTAGTGGAGAAAACATGAGAATAGGCAAGAGGCCATTGTACAATATAGAAGGAAGGCTAAACTGGGAAAGCTACCTCCTAATACACAGGAGCCTAGCAAGTATTTCCCCAAGCCTTATCACTATTTTGAAAGGCAGAAGATAAAGGCTGAAGAGCTGAAAAAGAAAGATCTCAAAGGGAATAAGCCTGCTGCTGATGACACTGAAGCTCCAGTTCAAGCAAAGATTCAATCTAGAAAGGGGATTGTAATCAAGGAACCAGAGCAGTCATAGGATAGCATTTTCTTAAGTTTACAAATTGTAATCATTTGCATTAAATTCTATGTAAACTTTTGATTAATGAAAATGTTGGAATTTGTTAGAACATTGTGTCATGGTTCAAATATATTACATTAATTGTTCTGAGATAATTGTTTATACATGTTCTGTTTATACATGTTTAAGTTCTTACCCTGTCATATATTACTGTTTTACATCATATTGAAAATTTGTTATGTATGGTGTATATCATTGACTAAGGGTTATGACTTCTCCAAATAGGAGGAGATTGTTGGGTACATTGAAATATATGTACCTGATTTGAAGAAGCCTCACCCTACTCAATGATATACATCAAGATGTATTTGATGTGCCTTGAGTTTATTTGTGCAGGTTAAGTAACTGCAGGTTTGCAGGAAAAGTTTCTAAGTCCATGTGTCGACACCTAGAAGAAAAGTGTCGACACTTAAGAAGGCTTATGTCGACACCCAGAGAAGCAGTGTCGACACTTGGAGTAATTGTGTCGACACTAGGAAGGCAGAGTCGACACCAGATGGAAAGTGTCGACACATACAGGCAGTGTCGACACACAGTCAAGAATTGTCTAAATAATCTGTGTCGACACTTAGAAGCAGTGTCGACACCCAGAGAAACTTTGTCGACAGCAAAATTGTCGACACTAGGAGGCTGTGTCGACACTCAGCAAAACTTCAACAAAGTTCAAGTACAAGTGTCAACACTAGGAGGCTGTGTCGACACTCAGCAAACTTCAACAAAGTTTAAGTACAAGTGTCGACACAAAGGAGATGTGTCGACACTCAGCAAAAGTTTCAACACAGAAGGCATGTATCGACACAAAGGAGATGTGTCGACACTCAACAAAAGTTTCAACACAGAAGGCATGTGTCGACACAAAGAAGATGTGTCGACACTTAGCAAGTTTCAACACAAGAAGATGTGTCGACACAAAGGAGTTGTGTCGACACTTAGCAGTAATCAACTAAGTATCGAAGAAGAAGGATTTGTGTCGACACACAGGATCAGTGTCGACACATTCTGAAGAAGCAGTGTCGAGAATCAGTTTCTACAACACAAGGAGTTGTGTCGACACCATGAAGGCTAGTGTCGACACTTAGTCTACTTGTGTCGACACTTGGGCTATTTGTATCGACACATAAATACTATCTGTCTCGACACTTTCAGACAGTGACAGAGATTTCCAGAAGTGACTGGATGACTTGACAGCTGCCATTTCAACCTGTCAACTGCTACTGTCAGAGCTATCAGAAGATTGTTAGAAACCGGATCAGCCGGTCACCATGAAGAAAGCTTATATAAAGGCTTATTCCTTCAACAGAAATGAATGATTCATTGAAGTGAAAAACAACACAATAATAAGAAGACCTTCAAGTAAAGATCTAAGAAGTTGGAGAGAGAGAGCTCCTTCTAAGAAGTGCAGCTGCTGAACCAGGCTGCAAAGTTAGATTCAGATTGAGATCTGAGTCTCAAGACAACAGTTGATTGAAGATCATCTGCAAAGAGATACAACCCTACTATGTTCTAATTCAAGAAGCTTTGAAGAAATCCAAGGGAGGTTGATCTCTGCCAAGTTCTTCCAAAAACCCATCAAGAAGCCAGTCAACTCATCTCTCTCTATCAGGAGTTGTGGTCATATACTTTGTATTTTCTAATTTCTGTAGGATCTTGTATAGATCTGAGTTGTAAGCCTAAATCTATAAAGGCTGAGGTAGGGCCTATGAGCCTGAGTATAGGAGAATCATTTCTCTGAGTGTAGGCCTTGTTGAAGGCTGAGGTAGGGCTGTGTGCCTGAGTGTAGGTCTTGTTGAAGATTGAATGGTAGGGATTTTGTGCCTGAGTTGTAGGAGTGGGATCACTCTGAGTTGTAGGAACCTGTTTGGGGTTCTGAGTTGTAAGATCTGAGGATCTGAGGAGAAGTGGAGAAGTTAGGCCGAATCTAGTACACTACTAGATAGGCGAAGGGGCAAAGTGGATGTACCCAGACCTTGGGGAACCACTATAAAATCTGTGTGTACTCTGTGTGTGATTAATTCTGTGATTGCTGTGTTATCTGTGCTGAATTGCTGTAAAGAATTGCATAAACAGGTCTAATAATTCAGTGTTTCTGCCTTAAAAGTTAAAAAGATTAAGTGCACCTATTCACCCCCCCCCCCCCCTCTAGGTGTTTAGGCACTAGTTCTTTCAATTACTATGGAACTTGAGTCAGTCGTTCGGAACTTTCCTTTGTCTCGCATGGATGACAAAGGTGGGGGTCCCAAGATGGATTTTCCTTTCTGTAATACTCGACCCTTGGACTTGTAGGCATTGTGCTTTTCTATATCCAATGCCGCATTGAATGTTGTGTTAAGGTCCGTGTGACCATAACGCAAAAGCTTGCCTTGGATGTCCGCATTAAGTCCCTTACGGAAACGAGATAGTGTAACCTTGAGCATTTCTCGAATATCACAACGCACCATCATATCCTTGAGTCGTCCCATATACTCCGCTACCGATTGGCCCCCTTGACGAAGGGTGGCTAGCTCATCGAACATTTGGGTTCGGTGATACACCGGGACATATTGGTCATGCAGGAGTGCTTCATGGCAGCCGACCCAATTGGGGGTGCTCCATTCACGGTGCCTAGACGCCTCTCTTCGTTCAACCAGAATGTTTTGGCTCTACCCAGAAGTTTTATTCGTGCTACTCGTACCTTCTCAACGTCCGTCAGGTTGTGCCACTCAAAATAGCACTCAATATCCATGATCCAGTTTAGAAAGACTTGGGGTTCACCCATGCCATCGTAGGATGGTGATTCCATTTTAATGGTCGTAGTTAAGTCGAACTCATAAGGGGCTCGGGGTGCGTACTCATAATCCGGATCACGATGGAGATTTTGTCGCTCTTCTCGTCGGTTGGGGGGATGGGGTTGCTGCCCCGGTCGATTTATCCCAAAGCCGGGATTTCGAGGCGCCGCCTGATTTACAGCCAACCCTTGTATTAACTGAGTGAGTGCATCGAACTTGGTGTTAAACGCTTCCCTAAGCGCCGCAATTGTTGCAGGAGCGGGCTCACCGTCATCATGATGGTCGGCCATGTGTGATGTGGATGGAGGATACTCCGTGCCAAGCCTCGTGCATATGAACAACACTGATACATGGTACCTCACCTAGACAAGAGACTGTTTGGACAAGAATTTTATAAATCAGGATTTTTATACGCTTAATGACTTGGAGAATAAAAAAAATTTTTTGACTTTTATGTTTATAAAAAAAAGTAGAAAATTAAGAAATTTTTTTTGGCAATTTTTTTGCAGAAAATTTTTTTTGACTTTTGTTATATGCAGGCCAGATGGTGGAAAAACATTTTTAGATTTTGTGTCTACGAAACGTGCACGACCAAGTGTGGGTCGACGTCCTAAGACCGGAAAGCGTAAGGACGGTGTCGATTGAGAAATCAACACGAACCTCGCTTTGATACCAAAATTGATGTAGGCTATGCCTTAGGGATCCTACACGGAGGGCGTGACTACGACCTTTACAACGTTAATGCTCCCTAACTCGCACACAAACGAAACGCAGCGACCACAATTAATTTTATTTATCGTTCGCGCTAACATACGGGTAGCCGATCCGCAAGTGGAACGGAGAATGGCTATAGGCCAAAATCCTTTCCGGCTAATGGAATAATATTGATTCCGGTCGAGCTTGGAGTTGTACCAAAATAGATCCACCCAAAAATAAATCACGATTCGAAAAGTGGTAGGATCTATCCCAACAAAACAAAAGCGAGGAGCGCCAATCCTCTCGTTAGATCTTTCGGAAAAACCAAATGAAAACCCAGATCTACTATTAGAAACACCGCGAAAATTAACGATTCAATATATCACGCAAAAGTCGTCCACCAAAAGAACTAGTCAAGAAAGAAAATCTCTTGTGTTGGAATTTTCGTTACCCCGCTCAGAAATGTAGATCCGAGATGTTTGGATCCACCAAGACGACCGCTCTTCCTTTGGACCCACGGGAAACGCACCACGGATGAAGATCTTGCTCGTCTCCTTCGCTTTCACGCCGTGGATGATTACTCCAAAACCTTGGTCCTTCCTTGCACTTGATCCTTTTTCCTCCAAGGTGGCCGAAAATGACAAAGGGTGAATATGATTTCGGTGGAGAAAGGTAGAGAGGTGGGAGAACGAGGGGTTGCTAGAGGGAGCGAGGAGTAGTAGGGGCGGCCAAGCCAAGAGGGAGAGGGGCGGCCGAACACCTTGAGATGGAGCCTTGAGGGGGGCGGCGGCCAAGAGGAGGAGGGAAGGAGGATTAGGTTTAGGCAAGCAATTTTTCTTTGATCTCAATAATAATCCCAAAACAAATGAAAATTTGGCCTTATATAAGGCTTACAACCATGTGGCTATTAGTAGCCGAAAATAAAATATTGTTACGAAATGAAATGATAGACAACAACATAGTTACAAATACCACATATAAAAGATAAATGCAGACCACTAGTAAAGTAAATTTAACTCTTAATCTTGTTGAGTGGACGAAGATTGTAGCCGTGCCCACTACGGCGCCGCAAGTCTTTTGTTGGAGGAGCATCGTCGTCATCTTCTGCCACATCAACACCGCCATGGACATCGTCTTCGTCACCCAGTTGGCCGTCGTGGTGGCCGTCGCCATCAGCCGGCCTACTAGGGTCCAGACCCGGGCCCACCACTGGTAGTCAGCCTTTCACATTCAAGCCTGCAGGTCATTCACCCCAACCCCTCTCCGGCCTGTTTATCAGCACGGTAGGTTGTTGCCACTGGGTCTCGAACCCAGGACCTTGATAAGAGAGCTTTCGTCCACTCCCTCATAACCAACTGTGCTGCAGCACAGTTGGTGATGAGGGAGTGGACGAAAGCTCTCTTATCAAGGTCCTGGGTTCGAGACCCAGTGGCAACAACCTACCTTGCTGATAAACAGGCCGGAGAGGGGTTGGGGTGCATGGCCTGTAGGCTTGAATGTGAAAGGCTGACTACCAGTGGTGGGCTCGGGTCTGGACCCTGGTAGGCCGGTGGTGCCAGCGGGTTCCCATGGGATGGGCCTGGACCGTTACAAGATCTCTCCCAACAAAAAGTAAATGAGGTTCGCCAATAGTCTCGAAAATTAAATCAATCAAGATAGACACAAAATCCATCGAAGAAAACCACGATTATTTTAAGCCTATCAAGAATCAATGCTATAATTTACCACCACAAGAATAATCTAGGAAAAGAAAAACACACGAAGGTAGAAGTTCTCGTTACCCAATAAGAATGGATGATTCCGATTTCACTATCTTGGATTTCTCTTCAACGGCTCCGTCGGAGTTACGCCGGATGGAGAGAAACTCGTTGTCCTTCATCGCTTCACGCCGGTGTTTGATTCTCAAGGAGGAATCTCTTTGCCTTGATCGAATTTTACAAAAAGGGTATGGGTTGGTCGGGTTTAGAAGGAAGGAGAGCGGTCGGTTTTCTTGTGAGGGTGGAGGTGGTCGGCTTTTGTGAGGGTGATGGTGGTTGGCGGCTAGGGGTTGGCTAAACTTGATGATGCAATGAGGTGGTCGATTTTTCCTTAGAGATGAAAGGAGAGGGAGGAGGTGGTAGAGAGGAGGCCGAATAGAGGGAGGGAAGAGAGGTGGCCGACGGCCAAAGAGAGGGGAGGAGGAGGAGGAGCCGAATTTTCCACGAGGGAAAAAAGAGAGGAGAGGAGGAGGGAATTCTTCAAGCAAGATTAGGGTTTTTAATTTTCATTCATTCTCTAAACAAAATGAAAGCAATACATGTCTATATATAATCTACACCACTCAATCTCCACCTTTGAAAATTAAAACACTCATGATGGTTATATGCACCCATCATGAAAGAAATAAAATAGTGTTTGCATGAAATAAAATACTAGATGGTTATAATCACCCATCATGCAAGAATTAAACTACATTAATTAAATGCAATAAAATAAAATGCATGAAATAGAATTGCTTAAAATAACAATTGAAAAAATAATAATAATTTGATAAAATATATAACTATAATTATTTAATTTATAATTATATATTTTATTTAATAGCGACGGCGACATTGGCGTTGTGGTAGAGTCCCATCCTCGAGCTTGCGGCAATGATCGTCCCAATCCATGAACTCTCTCAGACAGGATCAATGGCGTCCGCATCAGCAACATCTCCATCAATACTCCCCCGCTCAAAAGTACTCATCTCTGATGAGTTGATCTAAATGTACCGGTGCGGGAGAGCATCATCCATGAGAGCCACCTCTGAATCAATAAACCAAGAGTCTTCAGAGGCCGGACGATCATGCCATCGAATCAAGTAGCGGCAAACATCACCACATGGGGAGGAGACCACTTCATCTTGGAGTATCCTTTCATGCAAAAAAGTGGTCCCAAGGAACCTTGAAAAAGCATTAGGCAATAAAGGAGAAAAAGTTTCTACATCAACAACCAACGTACCTCCAGTGAAGACCGATGAAGAGAGCGATCCAAAAACAAACTCACCCCCAACCCATTAGAAAATGCAGTAGAACTAAACGAATAGGCAGATAATTCAAGTGGTGGAGAAACATATAGTGTTAAATCAGAAAAATTAAAAATAGGGGAAATACCCCAATCAGTGGGTAACTTCAAAAGATATGTGTTTTATCCTAATTTATTTAATATCCAAAAAGGACTTGCTCGCCGATTCGCCAACTTTTTTATAGTGCCCAAAGGCATCCGTTCAGGGAGGAGACACACCAAAACTAAATCGCCAACCTTAAAGTAAGATGCTCTTTTATGTATGTTAGCATGAAATTGATAAGATGTATAATGTGTGGTTAGCGCTTCACTAATATGCTTATATGAATTTTGAACATAAGAGGCAAACTCTTGTGCGAATTGACTTGACCTATAATATGGTGGTAACAAAATCAAGTCAAAATGAACTAGTGTTTTATATCCGTACACGATCTCATTCGATGATAAGCTTGCATGTAAGAAATAGGGCGCAAAGTGAGTGATTAATTTTTTAAATGTACGACTAAGTATCTTACTACCGTGGGGAGTGAACCCATGTGCTACGTGACTCAACCTAAATACAGAGGATAAGGGGGTTAAGTTAGGTGGCACGAGAGCCTTATATTCAGAGATGATTTTAATGGCTCTGAATTCGCAGTTTTAATTTTATATTTTAAATACTCACGCTTGTCATGAATATTTGCCAAGGAGAACCGCTCATCATGAAAAATAGAGTTGGACGCTCCCGGATGTGAAAAGATGAGCGAGCAATACAACTCAAGGGACCCAACTAAAGTCACTAACATGGGAAATGAGGGTTATCAAAAGGCAGTGGGTAAATTCGTGCGACCCAGTGTGGTATATAAATATGTATAGGGGACACCGCAAGCAGAGGCACAATTGCCAAAGAATTAGATTCAGTCGTAGTAGAGGACGGAATCGTAGTCGGACACGCAGAAAAATTAGCTGTCAAAAATGATGCATAGTCACATCTATGAGGTACAGTGAAAAGTCTAAATACTAGTGCGCTCAACATAGTGATATCTATACGCTGAAACAATGCCATTGTAGGAACTAATAAAGTGGGTGTGACACAAAAACTCGGACTAGGTCTACCAGTTCCACGTCCCAAAAAGTCAACTAATGTGGGCAAATAAATAGGGGTAAGGTTCGGTATAATCAAACTCAGGATAAAATCCGAATCAGTAAAAATTTCACCCAACGGTGACGACATCAAAGAACTCTCATCCGGGTGTACATCAACAGTATCGTTCAAAATTACCCTTCCCTCAGATCGTAACTCATCCATAATAATAGGAACATCCTCACTTTCAGACTCCTCAGATAACTCAGATACAATCTTAGTGGGTGTAATCGTAGGCTCTAACACGATGGGGATCGTATCCTAGAGAGGGCACTCAATACTAGGGTGAACAGACACAATGCTAGTAAGGCACGTAATAGACAACAAAATACTCTCACAGATTATAATATCATCATCCCAAACATCATCTTCCAAATAACTAGGTATTCCTTTAATTTCAGACTCATCAGAATCATCGGGCACTAACGTACATGTCGGAATACTCTCACCTACGGGGTCATCCTGAGAACCAAGAGATACTACATCTACACCAGAATCCTCATTAGTTTCAATCACAATCTTAGGAGGCTCAGTAGTCGAGGCTAATGGAGGTAACACCCTAGCAGTAACATTTTTGAAGTCCAAGACATAAGAACTATCAGGAATGGTTTTCCTAAAAGTGGGTGGTGGTCATAAGACGGACTCTCCCTTCTGAAATGTGCGAGTCTTATTTTTATGAACATTATGGTTCTCAATATCCAATGCAACATTAAAAGTGGTGTTTAGGTCGGTGTGACCATAACGTAGTAATTTATCCTGGATGTAGGGGTTTAACCCATTACGAAACCTAGAGAGGGTGAGCTCTGGCACTTCCTTCACACCACACCTAACCATCATATCCTTAAGAAGACTCATATACTCAGAGACCGACATATTCCCTTGTTTAAGGGTAGCCAAATCATCTAACATTTACATTCTATGGTACGTAGAGACGTACTGTCTGTCAGTATGGACTTCATGTCTGCCCAACCAATAAGTAATTTACCGTTCTCGGTTCTCAGACGTCGTTCCTCATTCAACCAGGATATATTAGCTCCACCTAACAACTTTATTTTCACCACTCACACCTTATCTACATCATTCGATTTGTACCACTCAAAGTAGCACTCTATTTCCTTAACCCAGTCTAGAAAAACTTGGGGACACCCTAAACCATCATAAGTAGGTGCCTCACTTCTAGTCGGAGGAAAAGCGTGGGGATGGTTTGTATTCCTATGGTATGGAGGCAAGGCTGGGGTATGTTTAGACATGACTTTAGCATACAAATAGTCATAATCATCATAAGTGGGTGTCTGTCTTCTAGCATACAACTCATAGGCCATTTCCTAGTGATGACGAGACAGAAAATTCTACTCGAATCTAGTGCACATGCAATGAAATATGAACCTAACCCACTAAATTGTAGGAATGTCAGAATTGTTCCTGCTTAGCAACTAGTGTAATAAAAAAATGGTTTCTATTTTCTTGCTGAAAATATTATGAAGATTATTAAATAATTTTTTTATTTGTTTACAAAAAAAATAAAAATATAGGCCGTTATTTGCAGACCAAAATAAAAAATTTAAAATGATGTCTTGATAAAAATAAAATATTTTTTTGATTTCTTACTAATAAAATGATGGAGAATTTCCAAAATTAAAGTTTTGAATTTTGAGAAAAACTGAGAATTTTAAGTTGCTATTGGCAGACCAAAACAAAAAAAATTTGTTTTATTATTTAGATATAGAAACATGCAAGTGCGTGGCGGCGAAATAATAAAAGGGGTTGGGTGACAATTAGGAAATTTACGTGAACCTCCCTCTGATACCAAATTAATGCAAGCCCTCACATCGACACCGTAAAATCTACGGACTAAACACGATTGTCTCTCCACAATCAAAATTCTACACTCGCACAAAATCTCAACTCACCGCACACGCTACGCAATTATATCATTTGGATGTTAATGTACGGGTAGCCAAACCGTTTAGTATCAAATAAAGGCTATAGGCAAATATTTTTTCTTGCTAAAAGGACCCACCCGGTCCGATCGAGCGAAGGTTGTATCATTAGAGATCTACCAAAAATTACGATTCGGAAATGGTAGATCTCTCCCAATAAAACATAAACGAGGTTCTCCAATCCTCTCAAAAATTAAATCAACCAAGATAGACACAAAATCGATCGAAGAAAATCAAGATTATTTTAAGGCTATCAAGAATCAATGCTATAATTTACCACCACAAGAATAATCTAGGAAAAGAAAAACACACTAAGGTAGAAGTTATCATCACCCAATCAGTATGGATGATTCTGATTTCACTATCTTGGATTGCTCTTCAACGGCTTCACCGGAGTTACACCGGATAGAGAGAAACTCGTCCGCCTTCATCGCTTCACGCCGGTGTTAGATTCTCAAGGAGGAATCTCTTTGCCTTGCCCGAATTTTACCAAAAGGGTATGGGGTGGTCGTGTTTAGAAGGAAGGTGAGTGGTAGGTTTTCTTGTGACGGTGAAGGTGGTCGGCTTTTGTGAGGGTGATGGTGGTTGGCGGCTAGGGGTTTGTCATAACCCGCATTTCCTCCGTATTAAATAATACGTTAGAGTAAGCGAAAATACACATCGTGATGCCACACCGTGCAGGGGACAACTATAGACGCTCAGGCTACTTGTCCTCACATTTACTTTATGTAAAAAACTTATAAAATTAAGTTTAAAAATACATATAAGTTATTTGAGTTACTGACTGTATCCCTCTGTCAGGTGGATCACTAGTCCATAGGTGAAAAATATATATAAGTTTACGCAGTAGAAAATACTTAGTTTGATTCATTTGTTATCCTATATGAGAATGAAAGTCTAGCATAATGTAAGGATGATGTGACTTTTACATTTAATATAAATAAAACAAAAGACTTTTATAACGCTTAAAAGTAGTAAGTTTTGCAGTTAAAAAAGTTATGTCATGTCAATATTCCAGAATGCAGTTTTGTATACTTAAAAGTAACTATATGCATCCTATCATAAATCCTTCCTAGAGAGCAAGTATAAACAAGTAATAAGTTATAACAGTAAAAGTAACAAGTAGTCTAACAAAGAAAGTCAAAGAATATAGGTGCCAATAACTAACACGAACCCATAGGAAAATCTGACAAGTCTAAACAAAGACAACTACCTCAATGCTCTGAGGTTGAAAAAAAATAGCCACAACAACTCATAGCACCAGGAGCGCAACTCTGTCAACTAAACCTGCTACTGCTCTGGACCTGAGGCATTCAATAGAAGAACACCTCAGAAGAAAGTTACAAGTAGTGCAGAAAATAAATGTAGACTAAATAAACCTCAAGGTGAACAAAAATCTACAAGATGACTACAACAAAAGTTCAGTAGCAGAGCCACAGAAACAAAACAGTAAACCTAGCTGAGCAGGAAATGCTAATCACAATAGCTGGACAGAACAGAGTGTCAAACATCAGAAGTTCATACATACATCTTTCTTTATTATTCATGTTATTCATCATTTAAATGAGACACATCAACTCAACAGGAAAGAGTACTGTGCTGGGGAAAAAGGTCCACAACGCGCACAAACCCAGTCAAAATTCACCATGCCAAGGGAGAAACCCTAATGAGCACAGACGATTAGCTAAGGTAATGTGTCGGGGATGAAGTCCCACAACGCGCACAGACTCACCCATAAGGTACTATGCTAAGGGAGAAACCCCAACGCGCACAGACAATCATAGTTTTCTTTAGTTACAAAATTTTACATGCAAAGTTTCTTTTATTCAACATGGACTAACGATCAACAAACAATTTGGACTGCATAAGGACATTGCAAGGGTAAAGCAAAGTGAGGTACGAGCAAAACAACGGGATGCACGAGGTGTCACAACAATCATAATGACACAATAGTTAAAGTTGCATGAAAACTAAATTTGTTTACCAAATCTACGGAATAAAATTTTGGAGAAGTGGTTCTAGGTGAAACACACTTCATAATCCAAGAAAATTAACTAGTAATTCGAGGATAAGGTTAACTTAAACATGTCAAATCTACAACATATGGCTAAAATTTGGAAGAAAAGAGTAAGAGGGATGGCAAGAACATCACTTGCCTCGGTTTCTACTCCAATCGGTCTTCCAATATACTCCACGTCATGGATCTAGCCAAAAGAGGGCGCGGGGAAGCGAAATCTATAAGGATTTGGCCAAAAGAGAGGTTAGGGCCGAAAACCGTAACGAAAAACTTCCACGAAACGAGAAATACTTACCACGATCGTGATGATCTCGGTGAGTGCTTTTTAATTCTATGCTCGATTTGCGATTCCGAGCACCGTACCTCCGACGGCGGCGATCCGAAGCTTGACTAACTTAGAAACCTCGCCGTCACTCTCGCTCTCTGGTTTGATCAAGAGAAGAAGATGAAGTCGTTCTATTTATCCTTAAGTATATAAATATATACATATATATGTATATAATTTCTTTTGTCTAAATTGGAAGGAGACGGCCTATTTAAGTGCGGGCGCACGAAAAATGAAAATAGAGGCTAAAAATTGCTCCGAACCGAAAAGTGATCAGCACGGAAGTTGTAGATCTCGTCGAGACGAACAAACTCCATGTTAACCATTTTCCATATGACGTTGTTTTGACCTTCAAAACGGCACTCGAAATAGGCTAAAACGGATTTCTCAGGAGCAGCATAGGAATTCTCGAGAAGGGAAAGGAATTTCTCGAGAACAAATTTAGAGTTCTCGAGTATTAACTACAGGAATTCCGGAGAAGGCATTTGAGTTCTCGAGTATTGAAAATATGATTTCAAGCCTACCACTCGAGAACCACTCGAGAAGAACAAAAAATCGCTCGAGAAGAACAGAAAACCACTCGATAAGAACCGAGAACCACTCGACAAAAAAATTGCATGAACAATTGCTTTTAAAAATATATCCAAAAAATTAAAGTATAGAGATGAATAGTAAATGATATTTTTGAATAGTGCTTTAATATTATAATAATCATTTTTATATTTTTGAACAAGAAAATACGTGATCAAAATGGAGGCCCAAATGTGTGCCGAATTAAACGAAATTCGCACCATGGGCGAACACTGATGCTATGAATCCAACGGCGAAGACGGAATCAAAATCCAACGTGACGTTCTCGAGATATAAATTTTGAAAGTCTACGTCGAACATAAGTTCTCCAAAACTTCGGAAATTCGCCGAGGCTTGAATATCGCTCGGATCACGACAAAACTTGACGAGCATGTCAAAAATTAATTAATTTAATTTCCTAATGTGGGATTTTCCATTTTCGACAAGTATTCACGAATTTGGCCCACTCGGTCGAACAGAGGTGAAAACGCACTAACGGCGACGTGCCGACAACACCACGTAACTATAACGCCCATTACATCATTATGACGTCACCAAGAGGATTAAATATTGTCGGAAAATCAGCGTTGTTATTGGGTTGGCCAAACTTGATGATGCAAGCAGGGGGTCGGTTTTTCCTTAGAGCTGAAAGGAGAGGGAGGAGGTGGTAGAGAGGAGGCCGAATAGAAGGAGGGGAAGAGAGGTGGTCGGCGGCCAAAGAGAGGGGAGGAGGAGGAGGAGCCGAATTTTCCAAGAGGCAAAAGAGAGACGAGAGGAGGAGGGAAATCTTCAAGCAAGATTAGGGTTTTTAATTATCATTCATTCTCTAAACAAAATGAAAGTAATACGTGGCTATATATAGCCTACACCACTCAATCTCCACCTTTGAAAATTAAAACACTCATGATGGTTATATGCACCCATCATGAAAGAAATAAAATAGTGCTTGCATGAAATAAAATACTAGATGGTTATAATCACTCATCATACATGAATTAAACTACATTAATAAAATGCAATAAAATAAAATGCATGAAATAAAATTGCTTTAAATAACAATTGATAAAATAATAATAATTTGATAAAATATATAATTATAATTATTTAATTTATAATTATATATTTTATTTAATAGCGACAGCGGCGTTGGCGTCATGGTAGAGTCCCATCCTCGAGCTTGCGGCAACTATCATCCCAATCCACGAACTCTCTCAGACGGAGATCAATGGCGTCCGCATCAGTAACGTCTCCATCAGTTGCACGAAGAAGGAGAGGGGAAGCTAGGGTGGAGTTACCCTACTATGACTTCCATCAGGAGGAGGGTCACGCCATAACTACGTGCCCAGAGTTCCACGAGATGAGAGGAAATAGGGAGCAGCAACAGCAACAGGGCCGCCGGGAAGTGCGGATTGAGGATGTACAACCCCGTGTTCGGCGAGCAAGGCTATCAGGAACCTGACAAATCGGGCTGGAGGCAGTAGGCGAGCTCGGCAGCAGGGGAGCCGAGCCTGAGCTCGGCATTCGTCGACCAGAGATTGGCAATCGTCGACCGGAGATCGGTATTCGCCGGCCTCGAGCTCGGCATCCGCCGAGCTAGCCTCGCTCGCACCCTCGCAGTGGAACTCGGCAACAGTAGGCGAGCAGGACCTGCCGAGGTGGTCAAAGCTCCCCAACTCGCCTGGATGAATGAGGTACTTTTTATTGTTTTGCCCCCGCTGGTCTGCCCATAGCCCTTCAAAACAGCGGAGTTTGGCTATTGGCAGACCCAACCAAGGGTTTTCTGGTAATTTCAGGTCACTTCTTTTGGTTATTGGCAGTCCAGATCCTAAAAACTATAAATAGTACCCAAGGTGTACCCCAGAAACCATGCTTCTTGTGCTTTCCTGCTCCAGTTCTCAAGTGCTTTCTGATGGTACCTTAGCTCGGCTTCTGGCTAAGGAGGGGAAGCGCTCTGAGATCTTCCGGGTTTGTGGTGGGACCTCCCCGCCGAGCCCTTGTGTCGGTTTCCCCTTGTCTTATTTGTTGTTTTTATTGCAGGAGTGAAGTAGGCGCGAGACCACCCCTTTCCCCAAGGGTCGAACTCCATAGGAGATCGATTTTCGGTTTCAACATTTTGGTGCGGTGAGCTTGGAAAGTGGTCAATGCAGAATAGCTTCGGCGAGTTCGATGATAGGAGGACAGGGATCTGACAGGCCGAACTCGCCGCCCCCCCCCCCCCCCACCTCTCGCCACGGTGGGGATGTTGGAAGATTTCAAGAATGAGGTGCTGAGCCTCGTCAAGTTCGCACTCGGCACGCGGGCCGAGTGCTCGACTCCGGCAGTCCAGATCGCGGCCGCCCCCTCTTTGGGCAAGGACGCTCCCGGCAGGCTGGCAGGGAAGGAGGTGGCCGAGGAAGGCAGGGGCAGTGAGCTCCCCGGGCGCGAGCTCTTCCCCGGCTCGGCAGGCCGAGGCCGGTTCGGCGAGCTGGGCTCGCGAGACTCGCCGGCTCGCCCAGTGGGGGGAGGCAGTCCTTTCACCGAGCTGGTCGCCTCAGCTCCAGTTCCAGATGGGTTCAGGAAACCTGAGATGTCCTACTACACCGGGAAGGGAGACCCGGTCCAGCATGTGCAATGGTTTGAGGACGTAGTCTCCATCCGATAGATGTCGGATGGGTTCAAGTGCTGACTCTTCGCTATCACCCTCAGGGAGAAGGCAAGGGAGTGGTTCCATCAGCTACCGGCCAGCTCCATCTACTGCTTCGAGGACCTGCGCCAGGGATTCATGCTGAGGTTCACTACCTCGAAAAAGAGGAAGAAGTAGTCTGAGTCCCTGTTCCAAATCAAGCAGGGGGTGAACGAGACGTTGGGGAGCTACGTGGACCGGTTCCAGGAGGAGGTTACTCAGGTCCAAGAGATGTCGGGACACAGCTTGATGATGGCCTTTACCCTGGGCATGCAGCAGGGGTTCTTCCGGATGGAGATGAAGGTGGAGGCAAAGAGGGTGCTGGCCTCGGATGGACCCTTGTTCGGGTTTTCAGGAGAGAGGAAGGAAGTGGAGGGAGGAGTAGGCCTCCTTGTTACCTTGGGGGGGGGGCAGTCCAGGAACTGCAGATTCGTCATCGTGGACGCCCCCAGCAGCTACAGCGCCATCTTCGGGAGGCCCCTTATCAGCGCCTTCCGCTGCGTCCCCTCGTCTTTCCATCAGTGCTTGAAGTTCAACGCTGAGGGGATCCGGTCAGGGTTAGGGGGGACCCGAAGGTGGGGCGGGAGTGTTATGTCACTGCGGTGAACACCATCTCCTAGCAGGAGGGAGCCGAGGAGATGGAGCGAAATATGGAGGAGGCTGAGCAGGAAGCAGGAGGGGAGGAGCTGGAGATGAACTGCGCAGAGGAGGAGACGGCAGGAGGAAATCTAGAAGTGGCCGAAGTGATGGCCGCAGAGGAAGAGATGGAGGTAGAGGTCCCCGTTCCGGAGGAAGGGGATGCTGAAGAATGGGGAAAGCAATCCAGGCTAGACGCTGCGGAAGAAGTGGTGGAGCTGGAGGTGCTCACCCATGGAGGCAGGATAGAGAAGATCTGCGTCAACGGGGGGGCTGACACCGAAGGACCAAGAAAGGATGCTGGAGTGCATCCAGAAGAACATGGACATCTTCGCTTGGAACGCTGCGGTGATGCCGGGGGTTGACGCGGATGTGGCCTGCCACCGCCTCAACCTGGACCCGGGAACACGCCCCATCCAATAAAAGAAGAGGTCCACTGCGGTTAAGCTAGCGGAGCCTATCAGGGAGGAGGTGGCGAAACTCCTCAAGGCCGGCTTCGTGTCTGAGATCCAATACCCTGGCTGGGTCTCCAACGTGGTCAAGGTCAAGAAGGGAGACGGACGGTGGAGGATGTGTATCAATTTTTCTTTACTTAATAAAGCTTGTCCTAAGGACTGTTATCCTTTGCCTCGGATAGACGCGCTGGTTGACTCAGCTGTTCGTTTTTCTGTAATGAGTTTTTTAGATGCTTTTTCAGGTTATCATCAAATCAGGATGCACCCCCCGGATATCAAGGATGTCTCGTTCATCACAGGGGATGGATGTTACTGTTACAAGATGATGCCCTTCGGGCTGAAGAATGCAGGGGCAACCTACCAGAAAATGATGGATATGGTCTTCAAGGAGCAGAAGGGGAGAAATTTGGAGGTGTACGTGGATGACCTCATGATCAAGAGTCGGGATGTGGACTCCCACCTCCGGTACCTGGAGGAGACCTTTGCCACCCTGGGCAACTACAAGATGTAGTTGAATCCCCTAAAATGTGTCTTCGGGGCTAGCAGTGGAAAGTTCTTAGGGCACCTCCTCACCCCCGCGGGGGTCGAGCCGAATCCTGATAAGCTCAAGGCTATCTTGGAGCTGGGGGCGCCACGGAATGCTAAGGAGGTACAATGGCTGATGGGGAAGCTAGCAGGGCTGAGTAGGTTCCTCTCCCGGGCAGGATAAAAGTGCTCCCTCTTCTTAAAAACAAAGGACAACGGGCCCCAGTTCGCCAGCGTCGAATTCACCAGCTTCTGCGAGCAGCTTGGAATTGACCTCAGGTTCACCTCATTCCATCACCCCAGGAGCAACGGGCAGGTGGAGGCCGCAAATAAGATCATCGTTAACCTCCTCAAGAAGAAAGTGGAGAATTTGAAGGGGAGCTGGGTGGAGCAGCTTCCCGTGGTTTTTTGGGCCCTAAGAACCACCCCCAACACGGCTACTGGAGAGACCCCCTTCAAGATCTCCCATGGGTGCGAGGCAGTGCTCCCCGTGGAATTTGAAGTCCAAACACCTCGAGTCGCTGCGGCCAAAGAGGGCCGAGAGGAATGGCGAGCAGAGAACGAGGAGGAGCTGTGGCTCTCCCTTGACATGGTGGAAGAGCTGAGGGACCTTTCCGCTATCCGACAAGAGGAAGTGAAAAGAAGAATGGCCAAGTACTTTGACAAGCATGTCAGGGTCAAGCAGTTCGTGGAAGGGGACTTGGTGCTGAAGAAGGTGGATGCAGCAGGGAGGTCGGCATCAGTAGGGAAGCTCAACCCCAGCTGGGAGGGACCGTTTATTGTAAAGGAAGATTTGAAGTCAGGAGGTTATCGACTATAAAATGTAGAGGGAGAGACCCTGAATCTCACCTGGAGTGGTGACGAATTAAAACGTTTTTTCCCCTGAAGCATGTAAGCAATACTTTGACTATAATAAATTTCTTCAACACTTCAGTACTGTCATAGCTAGCCTGCATAGAGAAATATAATGTGTTTGGACCCTGAGCAGACCCCGCTGCCAGGCTCTCACCTAGATGGCAGGGCCGGAAGTCACTCGGTGTCATCCTTGGCCTCGAGCAGATCCCGCTGTCAGGCCCTCACCTAGCTGACAGGGCCGGAAGTCACTCGATGGAATGTTTTTGGACCCCGAGCAGATCCCGCTGCCAGGCTCTCACCTAGCTGGCAGGGCCGGAAGTCACTCGGTGTCATCCTTGGCCTCGAGCAGATCCCGCTGTCAGGCTCTCACCTAGCTGACAGGGCCGGAAGTCACTCGATGGAATGTGTCTGGACTCCGAGCAGAACCCGCTGCCAGGCTCTCACCTAGCTGGCAGGGCCGGAAGTCACTCGGTGTCATCCTTGGCCTCGAGCAGATCCCGCTGTCAGGCTCTCACCTAGCTGACAGGGCTGGAAGTCACTCGATGGAATGTGTTTGGACCCCGAGCAGATCCCGCTGTCAGGCTCTCACCTAGCTGGCAGGGCCGGAAGTCACTCGGTGTCATCCTTGGCCTCAAGCAGATCCCGCTGTCAGGCTCTCACCTAGCTGACAGGGCCGGAAGTCACTCGATGGAATGTGTTTGGACCCCGAGCAGATTCCGCTGCCAGGCTCTCACCTAGCTGGCAGGGCCGGAAGTTACTCGGTGTCATCCTTAGCCTCGAGCAGATCCCTCTGTCAGGCTCTCAGCTAGCTGACAGGGCCGGAAGTCACTTGATGGAATTTGTTTGGACCCCGAGCAGATCCTGCTGTCAGGCTCTCACCTAGCTGGCAGGGCCGGAAGTCACTCGGTGTCATCCTTGGCCTCGAGCAGATCCCGCTGTCAGGCTCTCACCTAGCTGACATGGCCGGAAGTCACTCGATGGAATGTGTTTGGACCCCGAGCAGATCCCGCTGCCAGGCTCTCACCTAGCTGGCAGGGCCGGAAGTCACTCGGTGTCATCCTTGGCCACGAGCAGATCCCGCTGTCAGGCTCTCACCTAGCTGGCATGGCAGGAAGTCACTCGATGGTGTCGGCCTTGAAATTGCCAGGAAAAAGGGGGAAGGTTCTGTACAGGCGAGTTTGGACTAGCCGACC
Organism: Platanthera guangdongensis; assembly: GCA_039583875.1. Lineage (NCBI taxonomy): Eukaryota > Viridiplantae > Streptophyta > Magnoliopsida > Asparagales > Orchidaceae > Platanthera > Platanthera guangdongensis. The sequence goes on along the minus strand of CM077150.1, from coordinate 111,974,272 downwards.
CCAGCTCGGCATCAGCAAAGAGGAGGCAAGCCCGGGCCTCGCTGAAGGAAGGAGAGCCAGGCCGGGGCACTTCCCCCCTTTGCCTGTTTTCCTTAGAAGATTTTCCCTTCTTTTTGAGTTCAACCCGGATGGCTCGCGGGCGCTTTAAGGTGGCGCGACAAGGGCGGAGAGCAGCCCGCTCCTGAATCGCTTGGAGTCCGGCGAGCACTCAAAACGTTCCCACTCGCGGGTGCGCACTCATGACTACCCTACTCACGGAACCTGTCTCGGTGAGGTCGCGTGGGAAAGCACTCGCGAGTATTCAGAGCATAACAAACAAAGTACAAAGAATAAGGGAAAAGAAAAGTGGCACGGGTATGATCAAAAACTTTCTTTCATTAAGCAAGTGTTTACAAGAATAGTTACAGGGGGCTCGCCTCGGTGGGTAAACAAAAAAGGAAAAGGGAGAAAGTACAAGCTATCCTGAGGCCTCGCCCCCCCCCCCCCCCCCCCCCCGTCTGGCTGGTCCTCGCCTTCACCCGACGGATCCTGGAAGCTCTTCCCGAACATCGCATCCAAGCTGTCTTCCTTCTCGCTGGGCGGCATTGCCGTGAACAGGCTCAGCATCAGGTCCCGGGCCGAGATCCCCTCGCATCACTCCACCAGCACCCCCGAGTCCTTCATCATTCAGAGGGTGCAATCAGCGGCTTGGATGGAGTTGATCCGCAGTCTTTCGGCGAGGTCGGCCTCGCCAAAGATCCGCGGGCTCTTGTAGGGGAGGGTAGGGTCGATGTCGTGGGGCGGGAAGAAGATCTCCGCCTGGCGGCGGACCTCGCTGAGGAGGTGTTGTTTCTCCTCCTTTAGCTTCGTGTTCGCGCCCTCCAGCTCGACGAGGCGTGCACGCAGCTGGCTGATCTCCTCCCCCTGCTCGGCATTGCGAGCCTGAAGCTCCATTGCAGCCTTGGTATCCCGGTAAAGAGAAAATTTAGTCTGGTATCAGCGCAAAATGTTCTAAGTAAAAGAGAAGAGTAGTGCTTGGCACTCACCAGCCCGCGGGCGGCTTGGGCGAGTAGACCCTCCGCTATGCCGAGCAGCCTCGCCTGGTCAGCGACCTTATCCTTGGCGATGACGCGAGCCTGCTCAGCCTTTTGGAGTTGGTGGCTGAGGGCAAAGCTGCGGCGTGCTAGCATATGGTGGAGCTCCAGGGTCCGGAGATCGGCCTGCAGACCCTCATGGCCGAGCTGCCGGAGGGTCATGTGCTTGTAGGCCTCGGCATCCTCGCGGCCATAAAGGCCGAAGCTGAGGGCGTAGGCATGGTCGGTGGCAGGCTCTCGGTCATGCCAAGAGGGGTGCAGGGTGGAGATGGAGACTCGATGAGCGAGCTCATCCCACTACAGCATGGGCTCGCCCGCCGAGTCCTTCCACTGCCCTCCGAAGTTGAAGAGGGGGTGTTGCTTCGGCGCCGCGCGCTCGCGGGCCGCCCTCTTCGCCGATGGATGAGGGGAGATCGCCGCCGTGGAGGAGGGGCCCTCGCCACTTTTCCGTCCCTTACTGGTAATCTCCTTCAGCGGGCTATCCGGCGACGCGTCGGGAGGGGTCTCCGATGAGCTGATGTATTTGGGGCTGGGCTGTTGATGTTGTTGCTATTGTTGCCCCCGCGGAGGCAACAGGGCCCTCCTCATCTTCTTCAGAGGTCACTGGCGGTGTGGCTGGTTCGACCTCGCGTCCTCAGGTCGCCTCCTGCTAGAAGAGGGCTGAGAGAGGGCCGCCTCATCTCGGCAGGCCGCTGCTGCCATCTTTTCGCGGGCAAAGGGGCCCGGGTGCGACCCCGGATCCGCAACCGGCGGGTTCGCAGGAATAATCCTCTCCCCTGCAAGGAAAATACTTGGAGAAAAATTAGAATTGGTTCAACAACAATATGGCGAGCTCGGCGATCAGGCGAGCTCGGCAAGATGAGGAGAGAACAGTACCTTCGCCGGGTAGAACAAGGGGAAGCGCATCGAGGCCCCTCTGCAGGAAGGCGACCTCGAAGTCTTTGTGGAGGAAGTACATGTGGAGCTCGGCATCGTTGCCGGACACGGCAGGGGGGCGGTAGACCTCCTCGCCTTTTTGCTGGGGCGAGTAGGGGATGTTGCCGAGATCTCCCTTGATGAAGGTGATCTTGGTCATCCTGATGTGATGCTTGTTCGCGATCTCGCGAACCTTGATCAGCGAGCCGCCGAAGTAGGCGACCCTATCCGGCATCGCCTTGTAGGAGAACAGCTTCCTGTACACTGTCAGGTTAAACTCGATCTTCTCCAGCCGGAGATAGCTCGCGAACGCCACCATCATTTCGATGGCGTTGGAGTTCAGCTGAGCGGGTACCACGCTGTAGTATTTCAAGATTTGTCGGATCTCCGGCCAGAGGGGGAGGCGCAACCCCACCTCGAAGTGCGAGACGGGGAAGTCGAGCTCGTCCTCGTAGAATGTGTTGATAGCCTTCCCCTCCCCCAGCCCGCACGCCTCAAAACCCGGGGCACATACGCGGCCTTGAATTCCACGAGCTCCTCCTCGCTGGTGTGCCCATTGAAGAAGCAATAATCCATGAAGTGTTGCGCGCACTTGGAGCGGTCATCGGCGTCTGGATTTGTCTTGCCCATGATCGCGGAGGAACGAGCGAAGCGCGAGCAGGAAGAGAAAGAAGCACAGAGAAAGGGGAAGAAAGCAATAAAGGCACAGTACGGGGTAGGTGAGGGGGGCTATTTATAGGAAAAGAAATCTCGGGCAGGCCGTCCAATCGGCTCAACTCGCCACCAACTCGCCACCCCAGCTCGCCACCCCAGCTCGCTGACTTCCGGCATATCCCAGCCAAGGCTAAGTCAAACATTACAGTACATTATTTGAATAACATGTCCAAGAATATTCTAAAAAAGCTACTTATTACAGAAACAAATTTCAGGAACCAAAGGACGGAGCGCGCGAACAGGGGGAGCATCGGGATGCGAGTACCGGTCGGCTCGGCAAAGGAGCCACCCGCTTACCTACCCCGACCTCGCGACCCCCGCCCCCCAGTCTGCCGCGCGCGGAGCAGCACGCGGATCCTTCCCGAGTTCCTCTGCGCCACCGAGAGGCCATTATCTATCTCGTCCAGGAGCCGGGAGGGGGACATCAGCTCGCCAGCCTGGCCGCTTCGCACCTCGTCGGTGAGACGCGCGTAGTCGAGTTGGAGCGTCTCGTTGACCCCCTGCACCTCGCGCAGCCTACACACCAGCTTCTTGAGGAGTTTGACCTCCCTCCTCGTCAGCTCGCCTTGATCCACCTCAGGACCCAGGTAAGAGTCTAGCGAGCTTGGGGAAGGGAGGGGAGAGTAGTGGGCTGCCCGCGAGGATTCCTCGACGGAGGATTGGCTGGGAAGAGCTGTGAAGACAAGTGTCAGCAAGAAGAGAAACGCAGAAAAAAACTCATGGGGCAAGAAGTCAGGCAAGATTGACCTGACGAGCTCGGCAGCTCAAAGGAGATGTGGGGAGGGATGAACCTCAGATCCTTCCCGCAACCTGGACCTCGAGCCCCGGTGAGAGGAGCTCGAATCCCAAGGTGGGGATGGTTCCCAGACCCGCCCCCGCGGCCACGTCAGTTTGGCGAGGAGGGGAGGCGCGCACTGGCGAGTTCGGCCTCTGCGAGCTCACATGCAGGATCCCAAAGAGAAGAGGCGGGTCCTGGGGATGGTTGTCCGGTGCCGAGAACCGTGAGTCCGTGAGAGTCGTCTCGTCTCGCGATATGGGATCTCGCGGCGCGACGCCCATGCCATCTGGTTGACCGTCCGGGTCGTCGCCGACTACGACGACCTCTTTATCCTTCTCAAGAATTGTTCGGGTGGAAGAGCCGGTCTCGCCCTCCAGGGTGGCCCTCAGGTCGTGGTAAATAGGCTCGGCCGCCTGAGGGAATGGCTTTGACCTTTTGGAGTCGGGCTCGGCAGAATCAATTTGAGGAGCTTTGGCAATGACCGCCGTCAGGGCGGCTACGCGAGCTGCGGAAGCTTGGCGAGCTCGGTCTATGCGCTCTTGGATCTCCTTGGGAAGAGGCATCTTGGCAGGGTTAGAGCAAAGGGAATGGCAAGAGTCAGGCAGGTGAGCAGGTGCACATATATATAGCCGCAGGTGGACCCCACCCGAAGATTCCCTCCAACTCGCCAACCCGCCCTCGCCGCACACCTAGGGTTGGATGTTTCTTTTCGAGATTTTGCAAGCTCAAAAAGAGCGGGGATTGTGTACAACCCCGTGTTCGGCGAGCAAGGCTATTAGGAACCTGACAGATCGGGCTGGAGGCAGTAGGCGAGCTCGGCAGTAGGGGAGCCGAGCCCGAGCTCGGCATTCGTCGACCAGAGATTGGCAATCGTCGACCGGAGATCGGTATTCGCCAACCCCGAGCTCGGCATCTACCCAGCTAGTCCCAGCTCGCACCCTCGCAGTGGAACTCGGCAATAGTAGGCGAGCAGGACCTGCCGAGGTGGTCAAAGCTCCCCAGCTCGCCTGGATGAATGAGGTGCTTTTTACTGTTTTTCCCCCGCTGGTCTGCCCATGGCCCTTCAAAACAGCGGAGTTTGGCTGTTGGCAGACCCAAATAAGGGTTTTTCGGTAATTTCAGATCAGTTCTTTTGGTTATTGGCAGTCCAGATCCTAAAAACTATAAATAGGACCCAAGGGGTACCCCAGAAAGCATGCTTCCTGTGCTTTCCTACTCCAGTTCTCAAGTGCTTTCTGAGGGTACCTTAGCTCGGCTTCTGCCTAAGGAGGGGAAGCGCTCTGAGATCTTCCGGGTTTGTGGGGGGACCTCCCCGCCGAGCCCTTGGGTCGGTTTCCCCTTGTCTTCTTTGTTGTTTTTCTTGCAGGAGTGAAGTAGGCGCGAGACCACCCCTTTCCCCACGGGTCGAACTCACAGGAGACCGATTTTCGGTTTCAACAGAGAAGGTACTGCCTCGAGTAGAGGAGGATAGGTGTGAAGACCGGGCAGGCATTGGAACACGGGGAGGGATCAGAGTGATCCATGGGGGCGGGGTGGGGATTGAGGCTTCCCAAAAGACGAGCCTCAATACCATGTACCAAAGGAGTGTTGGCTCCACATCCCAGACCCCACCCCCGGAGGAGAGGATCACCTTCTCTAGAAGTGACATACTGGATCATGAGGATCCCTTTTGCAATGCGTTGGTTATCCAGACGGCCATCGAAAACATCACCGTCTCCTTAATCCTAATCGACAACGGGAGTTCGGTAATCGTCATCTTCAAAAAGGCGTTCGACGCAATGAAGGTGGAGGCCAAAAGTGTCCTGGCCTCGGATGGGCCTCTATTCGGATTTTCTGGGGAGAGGAAGGAAGTGGAAGGAGGAGTAAAGTGTAACACCCCAAAATGGAGTTGGAGAGAACAGGATAGTAGTAGACCTGGGATCGACGAAAATCATCGAGCAGAGCCCGACAAAAATCGTCGAGCGGAGCCCGACCAATATCATTGAGCGGAGCCCAATGAAAATCGTCTAGCGGAGCACGATGAAAATCGTCATGCGGAGCCCGATGAATATCATCGAGCGGCGTCGATGAATATCGTCAACAGGAGCCCGATGAAAATTGCTGAGCGGAGCTCGACGAAAATTTCGACCGTTGAGCAGAGTTCGACGATTATGGCCTATTCTGTGACATCAATCTCGTTCGACGAACTAAAGCCTGTTCGACGAACTCACTCCCGATCGATGAAGTTCATTCGACAAAATCAACCCCGTTCGACGATTTGTCGAAAAGTGAAGATATGGTCGAGCGGTGTATCATGTCAGGTAGCTGGTGAATGGCCAGTAGGCGATGGGTGACTTTTCAGCTTAAACCCGGGCCGTTGTTGTGTTTTGATGATTTTATCGTGTTGCTGGGGTGAAACTAGAGACCACTTATGTAGAGGGATTGGAATGAGGAAATCATTATTTCCTTTTCTCTCTCTCTTCCTTGTGTTCCAGTTCTGGAGCAAAAAACTCTCGGCTAGAGCTAGGGCTTGCTGAAGTTGCTGGAGTAGATCTTGTGACTGGAATCAAGATCTGACGCTAGATTCGCGAAGGGGAATGTGAGGCGCTCATTTTCAACCACGTTGAAAAGCTTTATCATGGCTCCGAAGAGAACTTTAAGGGTAACAAATTTCTCCTGGACAAGTGAAGTCCTCAATATGCATATTTGCATGGATCCCCTCACCAAAAGGTGAAAAAGGGTGGATTCCAGTGGACAGATCGATTTGATCCCCATATATTCCTGCATATAGATCCAAAAATGTAGAGTACGGAATAAGCATGCAGTGAGAAGCCCATCTGGATAGGTTGGTCTAGATTGGTGATGTTTTTGTATTTGTGTGTCGGAGAAGACTCCATGGATATGCATGTGATGTACGCGTGAAATTTGGAGTCAAGCGGTGTACAGGAGGCTGCATTAATGAACTAGAAGTATTTCCAGGAAAATACTCAGGAAAGATCACTGTTTTGTGAACTATTGATGTCACCCGGAGATAGTGAATGTCGCCGACGATAGCTCTCTGTGAGCTAGGGTTATGAGGCATGTCTTTAAGGGACCTGGGGGCCATTGTGTAAGACCCCCTCCCCCTTACCAAGGAGGGCTACCTGGTCTTATGCCCAAAACCGTCGTCTTACGATGGCACTAACGCACGGGATAGTCGACACCGCAACACGCCGATTCTGCTGCTATTACGATCATATACATAACCTGTAGGCCAATATGAGAAAAGAAGTATAGCAGTGTAATAATTCTACTAGTCCACAAGTCACAGAGTACATATCATGTATATGGAATGAAAAGTACAAACATAGTCCACAATGAGTACAAAATGAAAGAGTAATAAAGGCTTATGCCCAGCACATCAAATCAACTCTCTCTCTCAAATAAAAGCGGAAGATATAATAATACATCAGAACTCGTCCCACCTGAGGACGCACAATAGTGGTAGTAGCCTGTTGTTGCGGTATCTGCTCCTCAAGTCCTGTCTCCTCGACGTGCTGGTGCTCCATCTCCACGGGCTCCTAAAAATAGTATGGTCACCGACCATTAGTCAAAAAGGCTAAGTCGTTTCCTCCGCACCTCGCCCTACAACTCCTAGGCACCGAGCGGGAGGACGAAGCGGAGGACAACAAGGGGTAGCAAAGGTGGAAACATGTGATAAGATCTAACTAGCAGTTATAATGGATATTATAAATTCTACTCTAGCAGTTCTAAATATGGTATAAGTAAGTAAAGAGCAGTACTAGTAAAGGAAGTAAAGAACAGAAAGTAAGAGCATGTAAGTAAAACTATTCTACCACTGTACTACCATCACAAAAGTACCCTAACTTATATAAATGCCCATACAAATATATAAGTTAGGATTTCCAGGAAATTTAACTTATCATATAAAAGAGCCCAAACTAATTTATATGATAAGGATCTATGAAGCGTATGACCTAATATGAATGAATGTTATGATGCAATTTTATGCACAGGCAAGTGCAACTCACACACAATGACTCTATGATCACAGACCTTTAGTTCCCACTTTTTGAGAGCTAGCATCACTCTCGGGTACCACCGCTATGGCTACGGCAGCAGCGGAGCGGGCGTCTCCGCTTCTAGGCCGGTATGCACACTACCAAGCCTTAGACCCCTCTCATACGCCTCTCTACACGTCCAAGGTGCACTCTAGAGCCTCGCGTATGTACTTTGCTGACAACCTGTCAGTCTTGTTGGGTCGGATGTGCGTTATCGGGGGTCGTCCTCCAGACTGCAGTGTAAAAAAACCCACTATCCCCTCTAACTCTCACAACCGCCTGGTGCACCGTACTGCCATCGGTGTGACGAACGGCTAGTACTGCATGCCCCGCCACTATATTTATGCACATGCAAGTATTTCATCCCGAGCCTACAGCTCGCAGGACCAACCTGTCCTAAATCCCTCAAACGCAACACGGGTGAGAACGCACAATAGTGCCTTTATTCCAATTCCCTCAAACCCTACACGGGTGAGCATATATCATGACTCTCTCGAACCCTACACGTGTGAGAAGGTACTACAAATGTCTTAACCTATTAGACTACTCTTATCTATGGGTTATTATACTTAGTGATTTAAGGTTAATCTCAGGACTGCCCAGGGTATACCCGGTGAAGGGCTCTTGGGGGCACGAGGAACTACGATGGGATTACGCCCAAAGGTCCCTTTCGCAAGGATATTTACTTTAGTTGATGACTACCCATAATTCACCCCAGCTCTCATTGTTGCTCTGGAACAATGCTAATGACTTAAGATGTTACCGGGAATCCGACGGTCTTTCGTCGGCCTCCGCTCCAGTTACTCCCTAACGACTTGCACTTTTATTCTCGTCACTAACAATACTATCCACCAGGGTTATTCACCAACTTCAATTTATAGCTCGACGTCGATCTATCCCCTGGCGGTCCTTATACTCTAACTCGTTTATGCTATACGCAGCCCATGACCTAATACCACCCCGAAATGGAACTTCCAATTCTTCTATACAAATGCCTCAAATAATTTATCCTAGGATGGTATAAACCTACATGATGACTAGGATGAACTTCCATAATTTTCTCAGGTCAATAAGGGCTTTAATTAAATTATTAATTTAATTCCCTAGGTCATTTAATACATGAAGTATCACAAATCTAAATCCACTGACCTAAGGAAATTTTCCTAAGATGTATATTGGTGTCATATTGCTGTCTACCAAAATTTATAGTTTTACTTGGAATTTTTCTATTTATTCCTTAATTAATACAAAATTCATATAATTGTCATTTTCCAAATGAAGTAAGAGGAATAAATTACTGAAAATTTTAGGAAATTTACAGAACTTATATATCATTATTTTAAGGCTAATGGCAGAGTTTCATCAACTTCTATAGTGTAATGGCCTACCAAATGCAATTCTTTACAATTTACCAAAATGACAATATAAGCTTTAAAAATTTACTGAGTCATCCAAAAATGCTGAGATAACTATCCAAGATTATTTACTCACAAATACAGCCCTAGAAAAGTTTCCATAATTTTCTACCGAATATTCCATCAATTGTCTAAATAAATGTGATAATGGCAAAATTGTAATTTCTACATAATTTCCACTTAAAATTCATCAAAGACAAAAATAAAATTTTCAGGAGTTAAGCCTAACATGATATTGTCCTTGACAAAATTTGGGTATTTTATCTCATGGATAAGCCTATTCTAAAATTTATTTATCAAAAAGTCCAATTCTTCAAAAATTCCAAATAATGGGATTTTTGCTTCCAAAAATCCCATTACTACTATGAGGGGTGTATCATGCCCTAATATGTCTCTGTAAATAAAATCAGGATTTTTGAGTGTTCCAAGTTGGCTGAATACACAACATTTCATTTAAGACTAAATGCACACCAAGCCTATATCAAGCCAACAAATGCAAGTGGAATTACCCAACATGCATTGGTCCAAATTGGCTGAAATTTTAAACATACACTGATAATACCACTAATGGCATGCCACCAAAATTTGGGGTCATTTGGAGGCATACAACTCAAGTTATTTCATTTATTTACTTTTTGATGATTAAGCAAAAACTATAGGAAATATATCCCCACAAATTCTCAATTTTTGGCAGGGGCTAAATATGCCCTAATCATGCATGTACCCAAAATTTGGGGCCATGTTGATTAGTGGTTTGACTTGGGCATCCAAATGAAAGTCTGCCCTTGTCTAGGACCAGTCCTAGAAAAACTGCCCTACAAGACTGAATACTACACCAAATCACAAATTTAAGGTGGAAAATTACTAAGACCTTAAGCTATAACATTTATTTAGAGTCCAGTTTCTGGAAATGCCTCTAAGAGGCCTAAATATTACATGCAATGTCACTGAATAAGTGTGACAATAATTTGATTTTATTTCATTTAATATATAATAAAATAATTTGATTTTTTTAAATAAAAGCCCGCACGAATCTTAAAGCATGGATGGACGGCATCCGTTTATCTTCTCCACTCGTCCAACGTCTAAGATCGAGCCGACCTGGAGCATCTTTGCTGGCTTTTTCCGGCCAGCTAAGGCGGCGCCACCCCCGGCCAACGGTGCCATCACCTTCACGGTGGTGGTGGCTATCGTTTCCCAGTGATGGGGCGGAGGGAGACTGCGATGATGGCGATCCCGAGCTGTAAAGAAAGCTTGGAAAAATCCCTCATTCCTCTCATGCATCGGGCTCAATTGAGCCTGATATCTCACCTAATTGATCTAGGATCCTAGTACGGGTAGAGGTGAGGTGAAACGGACCTGAATGGCGGCGCAGCGGCGAGTTTGGCGGCGGGTGGCCATTCCCGACCTTGCTCCGGTGACATTTCTTGGATTCATGGTTCCTGCACTGATAGGGTTAAAACTCTAAAAATATTTACGGTCACGCGGCGACTCGGACGGTTTTATTTAAGTAAAGCGGAAGTGGTTTTTTATTTAGAAAACGGGGCGCGCGTATTTATTTATTTGGATATAAAACGGGTTAGATCGAGTTTTAACGAAAGGAGGCAAGTGCACCTATCGTGAGTAGTACAGGATATTCTGGGTGGAATATCGAGGTCGTATTGTTCTCAGGGTTGGTTCGATTATTTCTACTCTTCCCTGGAGGGGACTATTATTTTACCGATGATTATCTTGTCAGGATATTTTATATATAATAAAAAAGCAGAAAACGACAGAAAGAAAATGAAAGCATGAAGGTGGTGCCGATGAAGAGCTTAGCTCGATGGCACCGAAAAAACAATTGAACTAAAATAGACTTTAAATGAAAAGAGATCCTAAATTTCTAATTAATTAAGGCGGAGACTTGGCCGTGGAGGTTCCACTAAAATGAGCTCACCTAGCTATAGGGCTATCGCTCACCTGAACATTAAGACTATTCGACCGGGCTCTCGTCCGACGAAGGATTCCTCTTAATGCCTGCATTACACTAAGAAACACGTTATTGGGTGGGGAACCCAATCCGGTAGAGTTGGTATGCCTCCTCTCTCGAGGGGTAGTGCGGAACTCTCTTTGCCAAGGGGTGATCTGTCCATACGCACGGCCTCTCGGCGAGCGTATGGATAACGGAAATAGGGCCCACACATCGATATGTGGTCCTACGCGTCGTTAACCCCTAGCAAACCTTAAGTACTTTTAATTAATTAGAAAAATACGACCATTAATTATTTTAAGCTATTTTATCTGTCCCAATGCTCTTCGATACTGAGGGCTAAGAACGGTTAGCCACTCATCGGAATGGGGATGGCTTGCGGGAAAAGCAGAAAATAAAGCGATAAAGAAAGCGGTAAAATAAAGCAGTAAATGAAAGCAGGAAAATAAAGCAGGAAATAAAGAAGTAAATTGCAAGTCCTACTCAAACGAGTAGGACTGAAGAAAGCTGTAAATTGCGAGTCTCGGCGCAAATGCGTGGGCGGGAGAAATGAAAGCAGTAAAACACACACACGCAAGTCCTACTCAAATGAGTAGGAGAAAATAAATGCGGGTCCTACTCAACCGAGTAGGACAAAATAAATGCAACACACGCACAATCTCTCTCGACATGAAAGTAAAACACACGCACTCTACTGAATTTAAACTCACACACTCTACATAAAGTAAACACACTCACACGCTCTACTGAATTTAATAAAGCAAAGCGCCATTTAACTCTTAACGAGTAGGCGAAAATAGATGCACAAGTACAAGTAATTAAGAAAAGCTAAGTTATCCAAAAATTAAAACGACTGCATTTCTACCGCTAGAATGCGGTAGAAATGCGTAAAAAGCTGAAATAAAAATAAACCGGGCAAAAAGGTTTGCAAATAAATGCAAAATGAAAATGCCCGAAAAATTAAAACGAATACATTTCTACCGCTAGAATGCGGTAGAAATGCATAAAAAGAGAACGAAAAAACTAAAAGAGCAAAAGTTTAAAATGAAAAACTAAGTGCATGAAAAATTAAAACAACTATATAATCATTCCTATAACTCCGTAAAACTGATTAAAAAGTGAAAATAAAACGAAACGAACGAAAAAGTTTTACATCCTAAAAAGAAAAATCTACATTAAAAGAAATGAAAATCACCTTGAAATCATTTTTACGGGTTTATAACAATGAAATAGAAAGCTATAAAAACCTAATCTAAACAAGTCTAATAAGAATGAAAACATAAAAATGAAGGCTATACTCATACACTCACACACCCATAAAAAGAACGAAAATAACAAAGTTAAAACAAGAAATAAATAAGATTGCAAAGGGTGGGCACATAGATGAAGTCCAAAACATAGAAATGAGAAAAAACTACATTTTTATTATGTCTAAAAACTATTACAAAGCTAGTACAAAAATAAAAGAGAGAGAGAGAGAGAGAAAGAGAAAACCCCATTCCATTAGGTTGGAAATCCATCTATGCAGCACATCCCCTTACAAAATGGTTCAAAAAGGGAACAAGAACTCAAGCAGAACACAGCTATTTATAGGCAGGAAATTTACAAGTACACGCCCTCTGACACGGGCGTGTCAGGGGGCGTGTCGACACTATTCAGGATGGCGGCCGTCGATTTGACGGGAAAGTGGACTTCGGGCTGGACAGGTGTCGGTCACTCAGAGGTCACGCCCCAGGTCACGGGCGTGACGCTGGGCGTGTCAAGAAGGTGGGTCTCGGCGCGGGTCGCGCCGAAAGTCATCGCGCTGGTCTTGTCAGCCAGGTGGAGATGTCACGGCACAGGTCACGGGCGTGACTCTGGGCGTGTCGGTTGGTGTCGACACTCGACAAACGTTGAACGGAAAATGTCGAGTTGAAAATCGTTGAGCGGGAAGAGGTGTCACGCCCTAAGTCACGGGCGTGACTCTAGGCGTGTCGAGGGATCGACGAACGTCGAGCTTAAAACGTCGAGCGGGTGGACACGGGTTGGGTCATGCCCCGTGTCGGGTGACACGGGCGTGACCCCGGGCGTGTCAAGCTTTTCTTCTCGAAAACTGCTGATTTCACGGTTTTTGCATTGTCACGCCCTTGTCACGGGCGTGACCAGTAAGTCACGGGCGTGACGTGACTTTTTTGTGGCAGATTTTTGATATTTTCTGAAACATAAAAATAAACCAAGTCAGCAAATTATTTACAAAAAAGGAGAAATTTATTAAGCAAAAACATGTAAAAATGACGAAAAGAAATGAAAACGACTAAATTAATGTACCCAAAAATACGTATATTTACAATTCATCAAATACCCCCATACTTAAGCTTTTGCTATTCCAGAGCAAAAGTTGGAGATGAACTTATAAGGAATAAAAGAAATCCTAAGTTTAGTTACCGCTTGAATTAATTAAAAGTAAAATCAAAATAAACATCCGGGGTTAAAGAATTAAATCCTAATTTATGAAATGTAATGAATAGAGGAAGAGTTTCAAAAAGAATTCTAGATAAAATAAAATAGAAAGCAAAAATTTATTTTTGTTAGTTTAACAAAGATGGATTGGATTTATAAAAAAAACTTTAGCTTAAAAGAAGTTAAAGAAAATAATGCAATTTAAAAGTTATGCTCTCAAAAAAATTTTAAATTAATTCTAGAATCATTGAAATAGGCTAAGTGGTTTGGTGGTTTATGAAGAAGGCTAGAATATTGAGGTAAGGTAATTTTTTCTCGAACCTCCAATTTTTTTTTATAGTTAGGAAAATGAAATCTTATTTTCCTAACACATAATAATTTTTTTCTTGCTTCATAAATTATAAAATAACCCAATGTATATGTGTAGGAGTAATGAATTTTATTCTCTTACTCCATAACATATAATCTTTTTAAATATTGGGTGTCTATGTTTACAGAATGAAATCTTATTCTCATTGACATAAGATCTTTTAAGGGATAGGGGTAAACATGTCAAGTAAGACATGAAAAAAATGGAAGTAGGTTTATTTTTTTTCAAAAAGAAAACTAGATTTTAATAAAAACATTTTGAGAGCAACCTTTTTAAAATGAACGTTACAATGTTTCTAAAAGCATGAAGTAGAAATAATTAAAATCCATGGTTGTTATTTTCTAACATAAAAAACGAGATTCTATTTATAAAATTAGAAGTGGTGGTGAAAAACAAGTTCCCTATTATAAAAATAAGACATAAAAAATTCTTTAAAACTTAACCTCAGACACTTAAATCTATCGAACTTTAATTAATAAACGAATAGTAAGCAAAGAATAAAAAGAATTCGCTTATAAATTAACTCGAAACTAGATTTTTGGAAAGCAAAAAAGGGTTAAGAAATGGTATATTCGATTTATTTTGTTACATAATTAACAAAACATTTTTTTTTATTTTTTAGGGATTTTATCATTTTTTGTGTTTTAATTATTATCTTTTTAGGATTTTTAGAGTTATTTTCTTTTTTTGGTTTTAATAATTTTTTGTTTGATTTTTTTTTGTTTTTGTTTTTTGATAAGTTATTTACAAGAAATAGGAAAGAAAGAAGTACTATTTACAAAGAAGATAGTGGGGAAAGAGAGATTTTTACAAAAAAAGTACAAAATAAAAACTCGAATGTAGCCCGCGAACAGACTCTTATTTGGGTGGTTGGTTCGATGAGTCGAACGCCGCGGGGAGGCAAAATGCGAGTTTTTATAAATAAGAAGAAGGGGGGAGATTTTTACAAAAACTATTTACAAAGTAAAAAGATTTTGTTTTTTTTTTGTGAATTTTTTTTGAGTTTTATGATTTTTTTTGAAGTTTTATGAAAATAAAAACAAGGAAAAAATTTTTAGGTTTTATTTTTTGTAATGTTTTTTTATTTTTATGCATTTTTGTAAAGTGCAGAAATAAAGAAATACGAAAACACCCCCACACTTAAACCCAACATTGTCCCCAATGTTGCAATCGAAGTATGCGGAACAGATAATATACAAAATATAATAAGTACAGAAAGAAAAAGGGAGGGTAGGAGCTTCCCTTAGACGAGTGCGGGAGGTCCGGGTTGAAACCCTGCATTATTGGTTAGATGAAGAACAAAGAAGCAAAAAAAGGCAATCATAAAAGCAAAAAAGATAAATTCGGCTAAAAGATATGCGGGCGGTACGGGGCAGGTGTGTGGGTGACTCGGAAGATAACTAAGGCCTTAGCGACCATTGCGTGATAAAAATGTGATCCCCTAGCACGCACAATAATGGAAGCGTGCCGAAGCAAAATGAAACGAAATAAAACAAATTAAAATAAAAGAAGTTAAATAAAACATATATACAGTTATTAATATCAAATTATTATATTTTTTGGTGTTTTAAGTAGATTTTTTTATTTTTTTAGTTGATTTTTTAGGTAGGTTTTTTAGTTTTTTTTGTTTTTTTTCATAAAAATAATGAAAATATATGTTATTTATTATTATTATTTTTTTTGTTAAGTTTTTCATTTTTTCGAATTTTTTAGTTTTGTTTGTTTTATAGTTTTTTTATATAAAAAAATAATGAAAAAAAAAATTTTTTTGTTAAGTTTTTTTCATTTTTTGGGTTTTTAGTTTTTTTTTAGTTTTATATTTATTTTTCAAATTTTAAGTTTTTAAGGTTTTTAAAAAAAAAATTTTTTGTTAGTTTTATAAGTTTTTCAAAATTATTATTATTTTTTTTATATAGTTTTGTAATTTTTTTTATAGTTTTTATTATTATTATGATTTTTATATTTTTGTTGGCCATTTTTAAGTTTTGTTATATATATAGATATAGGTAAAATTAATAGATTTCCAGGGTTCAAAATAACGACACCAAAAACTCCCCGGCAACGGCGCCAAAAACTTGATAGGGTTAAAACTCCAAAAATATTTACGGTCACGCGGCGACCCGGGCGGTTTTATTTAAGTAAAGCGGAAGTGGTTTTTTATTTAGAAAACGGGGCGCGCGTATTTATTTATTTGGATATAAAACGGGTTAGATCGAGTTTTAACGAAAGGAGGCAAGTGCACCTATCGTGAGTAGTACAGGATATTCCGGGTGGAATATCGAGGTCGTATTGTTCTCGGGGTCGGTTCGATTATTTCTACTCTCCCCTGGAGGGGACTATTATTTTACCGATGATTATCTTGTCGGGATATTTTATATATAATAAAAAGGCAGAAAACGACAGAAAGAAAATGAAAGCATGAAGGTGGTGTCGATGAAGAGCTTAGCTCGATGGCACCGAAAAAACAATTAAACTAAAATAGACTTTAAATAAAAAGAGATCCTAAATTTCTAATTAATTAAGGCGGAGACTTGGCCGTGGAGGTTCCACTAAAATGAGCTCACCTAGCTATAGGGCGATCGCTCACCTGAACATTAAGACTATTCGACCGGGCTCTCGTCCGACGAAGGATTCCTCTTAATGCCCGCATTACGCTAAGAACCCCGCTATTTGGTGGGGAACCCAATCCGGTAGAGTTGGCGCGCCTCCTCTCTCAAGGGGTAGTGCGGAACTCTCTTTGCCAAGGGGTGATCTGTCCATACGCACGGCCTCTCGGCGAGCATATGGATAACGGAAATAGGGTGCACACATCGATATGTGGTCCTACGCGTCGTTAACCCCGGGCAAACCTTAAATACTTTTAATTAATTAGAAAAATACGACCTTTAATTATTTTAAGCTATTTTATCTGTCCCAATGCTCTTCGATATCGAGGGCTAAGAACAGTTAGCCACTCATCGGAATGGGGACGGCTTGCGGGAAAAGCAAAAAATAAAGCGATAAAGAAAGCGGTAAAATAAAGCAGTAAATGAAAGCAGGAAAATAAAGCAGGAAATAAAGAAGTAAATTGCAAGTCCTACTCAAACGAGTAGGACTGAAGAAAGTTGTAAATTGCGAGTCCCGGCGCAAATGCGTGGGCGGGAGAAATGAAAGCAGTAAAACGCACACACGCAAGTCCTACTCAAATGAGTAGGAGAAAATAAATGCGGGTCCTACTCAACCGAGTAGGACAAAATAAATGCAACACACGCACAATCTCTCTCGACATGAAAGTAAAACACACGCACTCTACTGAATTTAAACTCACACACTCTACATAAAGTAAACACACTCACACGCTCTACTGAATTTAATAAAGCAAAGCGCCATTTAACTCTTAACGAGTAGGCGGAAATAGATGCACAAGTACAAGTAATTAAGAAAAACTAAGTTATCCAAAAATTAAAACGACTGCATTTCTGCCGCTAGAATGGGGTAGAAATGCGTAAAAATTTGAAATAAAAATAAACCGGGCAAAAAGGTTTGCAAATAAACGCAAAATGAAAATGCCCGAAAAATTAAAACGAATACATTTCTACCGCTAGAATGCGGTAGAAATGCATAAAAAGAGAACGAAAAAATTAAAAAAACAAAAGTTTAATATGAAAAACTAAGTGCATGAAAAATTAAAACAACTATATAATCATTCCTATAACTCCGTAAAACTGATTAAAAAATGAAAATAAAACGAAACGAACGAAAAAGTTTTACATCCTAAAAAGAAAAATCTACGTTAAAAGAAATGAAAATCACCTTGAAATCATTTTTACGGGTTTATAATAATGAAATAGAAAGCTATAAAAACCTAATCTAAACAAGTCTAATAAGAATGAAAACATAAAAATGAAGGCTATACTCATACACTCACACACCCATAAAAAGAACGAAAATAACAAAGTTAAAATAAGAAATAAATAAGATTGCAAAGGGTGGGCACATAGATGAAGTCCAAAACATAGAAATGAGAAAAAAACTACATTTTTATTATGTCTAAAAACTATTACAAAGCTAGTACAAAAATAAAAGAGAGAGAGAGAAAGATAAAACCCCGTTCCATTAGGTTGGAAATCCATCTACGCAGCACTTCCCCTTACAAAATGGTTCAAAAAGGGAACAAGAACTCAAGCAGAACACAGCTATTTATAGGCAGGAAATTTACAAGTACACGCCCTCTGACACGGGCGTGTCAGGGGGCGTGTCGACACTATTCATGATGGCGGTCGTCGATTTGATGGGAAAGTGGACTTCGGGCTGGACAGGTGTCGGTCACTCAGAGGTCACGCCCCAGGTTACGGGCGTGACGCTGGGCGTGTCAAGAAGGTGGATCTGGGGGCGGGTCGCGCCGAAAGTCATCGCGCGGGTCTTGTCGGCCAGGTGGAGATGTCACGCCACAGGTCACGGGCGTGACTCTGGGAGTGTCGGTTGGTATCGACACTCGACAAATGTCGAGCGGAAAATGCCGAGTTGAAAATCGTTGAACGGGAAGAGGTGTCACGCCCTAGGTCACGGGCGTGACTCTAGGCATGTCGAGGGATCGACGAATGTCGAGCTGAAAACGTCGAGCGGGTGGACACGGGTTGGGTCACGCCCCGTGTCGGGTGACACGGGCGTGACCCCGGGCGTGTCAAGCTTTTTTTCTCGAAAACTGCTGATTTCACGGTTTTTGCATTGTCACGCCCTTGTCACGGGCGTGGCGAGTAAGTTACGGGCGTGACGTGACTTTTTTGTGGCAGATTTTTTTATATTTTCTGAAACATAAAATAAACCAAGTCAGCAAATTATTTACAAAAAAGGAGCAATTTATTAAGCAAAAACATGTAAAAATGACGAAAATAAATGAAAACGACTAAATTAATGTACACAAAAATACGTATATTTACAATTCATCAAATACCCTCATACTTAAGCTTTTGCTATTCCAGAGCAAAAGTTGGAGATAAACTTATAAGGAATAAAAGAAATCCTAAGTTTAGCTACCGCTTGAATTAATTAAAAGTAAGATCAAAATAAACATCCGGGGTTAAAGAATTAAATCCTAATTTATGAAATGTTATGAATAGAGGAAGAGTTTCAAAAAGACATCTAGATAAAATAAAATAGAAAGCAAAAATTTATTTTTGTTAGTTTAACAAAGATGGATTGGATTTATAAAAAAAACTTTAGCTTAAAAGAAGTTAAAGGAAATAATGCAATTTAAAAGTTATGCTCTCAAAAAAATTTTAAATTAATTCTAGAATCATTGAAATAGGCTAAGTGGTTTGGTGGTTTATGAAGAAGGCTAGAATATTGAGGTGAG
Source organism: Platanthera guangdongensis (assembly GCA_039583875.1). Lineage (NCBI taxonomy): Eukaryota > Viridiplantae > Streptophyta > Magnoliopsida > Asparagales > Orchidaceae > Platanthera > Platanthera guangdongensis. The sequence goes on along the minus strand of CM077150.1, from coordinate 111,955,224 downwards.
GTAATTTTTTCTCGAACCTCCAATTTTTTTTATAGTTAGGAAAATGAAATCTTATTTTCCTAACACAAAATAATTTTTTTCTTGCTTCATAAATTATAAAATAACCCAATGTATATGTGTAGGAGTAATAAATTTTATTCTCTTACTCAATAACATATAATCTTTTTAAATATTGGGTGCCTATGTTTACAGAATGAAATCTTATTCCCATTGACATATGATCTTTTAGGGGATAGGGGTAAACATGTCAAGTAAGACATGAAAAAAATGGAAGTAGGTTTATTTTTTTCAAAAAGAAAACTAGATTTTAATAAAAACGTTCTGAGAGCAACCTTTTTAAAATGAACGTTCCAATGTTTCTAAAAGCATGAAGTAGAAATAATTAAAATCCATGGTTGTTATTTTCTAACATAAAAAACGAGATTCTATTTATAAAATTAGAAGTGGTGGTGAAAAATAAGTTCCCTATTATAAGAATAAGTTATAAAAAATTCTTTAAAATTTAACCTCAGACACTTAAATCTATCGAACTTTAATTAATAAACGAATAGTAAGCAAAGAATAAAAAAAATTCGCTTATAAATTAACTCGAAACTAGATTTTTGGAAAGCAAAAAAGGGTTAAGAAATGGTATATTCGATTTATTTTGTTACATAATTAACAAAACATTTTTTTTATTTTTTAGGGATTTTATCATTTTTTTGTGTTTTAATTATTATCTTTTTAGGATTTTTAGAGTTATTTTCTTTTTTTGGTTTTAATAATTTTTTGTTTGATTTTTTTTTGTTTTTGTTTTTTGAAAAGTTATTTACAAGAAAAAGGAAATAAAGAAGTACTATTTACAAAGAAGATAGTGGGGAAAGAGAGATTTTTACAAAAAAAGTACAAAATAAAAACTCGAATGCAACCCGCGAATAGACTCTTATTTGGGTGGTTGGTTCGATTAGTTGAACGCCGCGGGGAGGCAATATGCGAGTTTTTATAAATAAGAAGAAGGGGGGGGGGATTTTTACAAAAACTATCTACAAAGTAAAAAGATTTTGTTTTTTTTGGTGAATTTTTTTTAGTTTTATGATTTTTTTTTGAAGTTTTATGAAAATAAAAACAAGGAAAAAATTTTTAGGTTTTATTTTTTATAATGTTTTTGTATTTTTATTCGTTTTTGCAAAGTGCAGAAATAAAGAAATACGAAAACACCCCCACACTTAAACCCAACATTGTCCTCATTATTGCAATCGAAGTATGCGGAACAGATAATATACAAAATATAATAAGTACAGAAAGAAAAAGGGAGGGTAGGAGCTTCCCTTAGACGAGTGCGGGAGGCCCGGGTTGAAACCCTGCATTATTGGTTAGATGAAGAACAAAGAAGCAAAAAAAGGCAATCATAAAAGCAAAAAAGATAAATTCGGCTAAAAGATATGCGGGCGGTAGGGGGAAGGTGTGTGGGTGACTCGGAAGATAACTAAGGCCTTAGCGAGCATTGCGTGATAAAAATGTGATCCCCTAGCACACACAATAATGGAAGCGTGCTGAAGCAAAATGAAACGAAATAAAACAAATTAAAATAAAAGAAGTTAAATAAAACATATATACAGTTATTAATATCAAATTATTATATTTTTTGGTGTTTTTAAGTAGATTTTTTTTTAGTTGATTTTTTAGGTATGTTTTTTAGTTTTTTTTGTTTTTTTTCATAAAAATAATGAAAATATATGTTATTTATTATTATTATTTTTTTTGTTAAGTTTTTCATTTTTTCGAATTTTTTAGTTTTGTTTGTTTTATAGTTTTTTTTTATAAAAAAAAATAATGAAAAAAAAAATTTTTTTGTTAATTTTTTTTCATTTTTTGGGTTTTTTGTTTTTTTTTTAGTTTTATAGTTATTTTTCAAATTTTAAGTTTTGAAGTTTTTTTAAAAAAAAATTTATTGTTAGTTTTATAAGTTTTTCAAAATTATTATTATTTTTTTTTATAGTTTTGTAACTTTTTTTTATAGTTTTTATTATTATTATGATTTTTATATTTTTGTTGGCCATTTTTAAGTTTTGTTATATATATAGATATAGGTAAAATTAATAGATTTCCAGGGTTCAAAATAACGACACCAAAAACTCCCCGGCAACGGCGCCAAAAACTTGATAGGGTTAAAACTCCAAAAATATTTACGGTCACGGGCGACCCGGGCGGTTTTATTTAAGTAAAGCGGAAGTGATTTTTTATTTAGAAAACGGGGCGCGCGTATTTATTTATTTGGATATAAAACGGGTTAGATCGAGTTTTAACGAAAGGAGGCAAGTGCACCTATCGTGAGTAGTACAGGATATTCCGGGTGGAATATCGAGGTCGTATTGTTCTCGGGGTCGGTTCGATTATTTCTACTCTTCCCTGGAGGGGACTATTATTTTACCGATGATTATCTTGTCGGGATATTTTATATATAATAAAAAAGCAGAAAACGACAGAAAGAAAATGAAAGCATGAAGGTGGTGCCGATGAAGAGCTTAGCTCGATGGCACCGAAAAAACAATTGAACTAAAATAGACTTTAAATAAAAAGAGATCCTAAATTTCTAATTAATTAAGGCGGATACTTGGCCGTGGAGGTTCCACTAAAATGAGCTCACCTAGCTATATGGTTATCGCTCACCTGAACATTAAGACTATTCGACCGGGCTCTCGTCCGACGAAGGATTCCTCTTAATGCCCGCATTACGCTAAGAACCCCGCTATTGGGTGGGGAACCCAATCCGGTAGAGTTGGCGCGCCTCCTCTCTCGAGGGGTAGTGCGAAACTCGCTTTGCCAAGGGGTGATCTGTCCATACGCATGGCCTCTCGGCGAGCGTATGGATAACGGAAATAGGGCCCACACATCGATATGTGGTCCTACGCGTCGTTAACCCCGGGCAAACCTTAAGTACTTTTAATTAATTAGAAAAATACGACTTTAATTATTTTAAGCTATTTTATCTGTCTCAATGCTCTTCGATACCGAGGGCTAAGAACGGTTAGCCACTCATCGGAATGGGGATGGCTTGCGGGAAAAGCAGAAAATAAAGCGATAAAGAAAGCGGTAAAATAAAGCAGTAAATGAAAGCAGAAAAATAAAGCAGGAAATAAAGAAGTAAATTGCAAGTCCTACTCAAACGAGTAGGACTAAAGAAAGCTGTAAATTGCAAGTCCCGGCGCAAATGCATGGGCGGGAGAAATGAAAGCAGTAAAATGCACACATGCAAGTCCTACTCAAATGAGTAGGAGAAAATAAATGCGGGTCCTACTCAACCGAGTAGGACAAAGTAAATGCAACACATGCACAATCTCTCTCGACATGAAAGTAAAACACACGCACTCTACTGAATTTAAACTCACACACTCTACATAAAGTAAACACACTCACATGCTCTACTGAATTTAATAAAGCAAAGTGGCATTTAACTCTTAACGAGTAGGCGGAAATAGATGCACAAGTACAAGTAATTATGCAAAGCTAAGTTATCCAAAAATTAAAACGACTGTATTTCTACCGCTAGAATGCGGTAGAAATACGTAAAAAGCTGAAATAAAAATAAACCGGGCAAAAAGGTTTGCAAATAAACGCAAAATGAAAATTCCCGAAAAATTAAAACGAATATATTTCTACCGCTAGAATGCGGTAGAAATGCATAAACAGAGAACGAAAAAATTAAAAGAGCAAAAGTTTAAAATGAAAAACTAAGTGCATGAAAAATTAAAACAACAATATAATCATTCCTATAACTCCGTAAAACTGATTAAAAAGTGAAAATAAAACGAAACGAACGAAAAAGTTTTACATCCTAAAAAGAAAAATCTACGTTAAAAGAAATGAAAATCACCTTGAAATCATTTTTACGGGTTTATAACAATGAAATAGAAAGCTATAAAAACCTAATCTAAACAAGTCTAATAAGAATGAAAACATAAAAATGAAGGCTATACTCATACACTCACACACCCATAAAAAGAACAAAAATAACAAAGTTAAAACAAGAAATAAATAAGATTGCAAAGGGTGGGCACATAGATGAAGTCCAAAACATAGAAATGAGAAAAAAAAACTACATTTTTATTATGTCTAAAAACTATTACAAAGCTAGTACATAAATAAAAGAGAGAGAGAGAAAGAGAAAACCCATTCCATTTGGTTGGAAATCCATCTACGCAGCACCTCCCCTTACAAAATGGTTCAAAAAGGGAACTAGAACTCAAGCAGAACACAGCTATTTATAGGCAGGAAATTTACAAGTACACGCCCTCTGACACGGGCATGTCAGGGGGCGTGTCGACACTATTTATGATGGCGGCCGTCAATTTAACGTGAAAGTGGACTTCGGGCTGGACAGGTGTCGGTCACGCAGAGGTCACGCCCCAGGTCACGGGCGTGACGCTGAGCGTGTCAAGAAGGTGGATCTGGGCGCGGGTCGCGCCGAAAGTCGTCGCGCGGGTCTTGTCAGCCAGGTGGAGATGTCACGCCCCAGGTCACGGGAGTGACTCTGGGCGTGTTGGTTGGTGTCGACACTCGACAAACGTCGAGCGGAAAATGTCGAGTTGAAAATCGTCGAGCGGGAAGAGGTGACACACCCTAGGTGACGGGCGTGACTCTAGGCGTATCGAGGGATCGACGAACGTCGAGCTGAAAACGTCGAGCGGGTGGACACGGGTTGGGTCACGCCCCGTGTCGAGTGACACGGGCGTGACCCCGGGCGTGTCAAGCTTTTCTTCTCGAAAACTGCTAATTTCAAGGTTTTTGCATTGTCACGCCCTTGTCACGGGCGTGACCAGTAAGTCACGGGCGTGACGTGACCTTTTTGTTGCAGATTTTTGATATTTTCTGAAACATAAAAATAAACCAAGTTAGCAAATTATTTACAAAAAAGGAGCAATTTATTAAGAAAAAACATGTAAAAATGACGAAAAGAAATGAAAACGACTAAATTAATGTACGCAAAAATACGTATATTTACAATTCATCATGCACCGTTTCCTTCGATCCAGTAGTCAATTCCTACTCGCCTGAGCTCACTGAAGCTAATGGAGGGGGTGAATTGGGTTGAGAGGGGGTGCATTGAGAGATAATCTCAAGGGGGGGGGGGGGGGTCGGGTTGAGCTTTGTTTGCTCCACCCATGGTGACAAGTGGCCACCATGCTCCAAAATCTTCTGGAGTTGTCTGAGGAGGCCGGCCAGCAGGTGTTGGGCAGAGAATTTCAGCTAAAGGGGTGGCCATGTGGCCACCTTCCTCTTCATCCCCATTTCTCTCTCCTCTTACTCTTAAAATCCCATTTCTACCCCTTTTCATGCACTCTCTCTCCTGATTTTGGGGGTTATAAGTTGTCTTTGACCACTTGCGTTGGGCTTAGGCTGATTTGGATAGACTTAGCCCAATGGGAATGGGCTTGGCCTCCATTTTCTCTTTTAGGCTAAATGGGTTGACTTGGTTGACTCGAGTTGACTTGGTCAACCAAGTGAGTGGGCTGACCCCACTTGGTGGTCATGGGTCTAGTGGCACCACACAACTTGGGTTGAGCCAAGGTGATGCCCCACTTGGGCTAATTGGGCCTTATATGTATAGGTTTGACCAAATTAAGGCCATGGTTGACTTTGGTCAACCAGGGTCAAAGAGTTGACTTAATGGCATGCCCTAGGGTCCACTTAGATTGTTTTAGGGTTAGGGCAATGTGGTGGGGTCATGGTGTGGTTAGGGTTCCTATTTAGGCTAGTTTGACCTAGTTTGACTTTGGCCCTTTAGTGAGCCCACATGGCTACAACCCACTACCCAGGGTCAAACCTAGCTAAATCCCCTATCACCCACCCCATGCCTAACCCAATCTAAGTGAAAGGGGCCTAGAAGTAAGATGGGATGTTACAAATTCCAATAAATAAGAAAATAATTTCGACCCCGAAATTTAAGTTCGGGTCTACGGGGTTCTACTTGCAAGAATTATAAGAAATTTTAAACATGTAAACTAAAGTATACCGGAAGTGAACAGCTCCGGGTGTCACTCCAGCATTAGATCCCTCGGCTCCCAGGTGTGTTCCTCCCGTCCATGGTTGGACCACAGCACCTTCAAAAGAGGGACCTTCTTCTTCCGCAGCACTCGGACATCTATATCATCAATCCGGATCGGCTCCAATCTGACGGATCTATCTGGTGCTATCGGACCGGCTGGAGTAGTAACATGCTGCTCCAGTCGTAAGGGAGCTCTTCGCAAGGAAGAGACATGGAAAATGTCAAGTAGTGCACCCAACTCCGGTGGCAGCTGCAGTCGGTAAGCTAAGGGGCCGATCCGCTCCAGGATCAATTACGGCCCCATGTATCGAGGACTGAGCTTCTTGTGCCTTCGTACTCTAGAGACACCGTGTACTGGATGTATCTTCAAGAAGACCCTATCTCCAACCTGGAACTCCACTTTCTGATGCCGAGCATCATAATACTTTGCCTGTCTGCTCTGGGCCTCTAGCAGCCGATCCCTGATCAAATGTACCTGAGCCTCAGTATCCTCTATATAATCAGATCTAAGAGCCTTGGTATCCACATCCTGAACCCATGATAGCGGTGTCCGGCATCTGCCATAAAGTGCCTCATATGGTGTCATCCTGATGCTAGCCTGGTGGTTGTTATTGTAGGAGAATTCGATCAGTGGTAGTAGCCTTTCCCAAGGCTTCCCTGTATCTAATATGCATAGTCGGAGTAGATCCTCAATGGTCTGGATGGTCCGCTCGGTCTGTCCGTCGGTCTGCGGGTGGAAGGCGGTACTAAAAGTAAGCCGAGAGCCCAAGTAAGCATGCACGGCCCTCCACTCGCTCGAAGTGAACCGACCATCACGGTCCGAAATAATCGTCCTAGGAATGTCATGGTATCTGACAAACTGCTCCACAAATAGTCTCACCAGAACCGCAACTGGGGCATCCTTCTGAACTGGAATAAAGCGCGCTACCTTGGTCAGTCTGTCTACTATGACCCATATAGAATCATGCCCATAGTGGGAGCGAGGTAGTCCTTGCACAAAATCCATAGCAATGTCCTCGAACTTCCACTCTGGGACTGGCAGTGGCTGTAGCAAACCCCCTGGGCTCTTACATTTCGCCTTCACGCGCTGACATGTCTCGCAGAATGTCACAAAATGAGTGATCTCCCTCTTCATCCCAGGCCAATACATAGACCTCCGCAAATCTGCCGACATCTTGGTGATACTGGGATGCACTGAATATCTGGAGCAATGAGCCTCTCTGAGTATGTCATCCCGGATACTGCCCCCTGCTGGTATGTAAATGCGTCCACGGAATCGAAGAAGATCATCCTGTAGCGGGTATTCCTCAACCTTGCCCCTTTCCAGGGCACTGAAAATCGGGTGTTTTGCAGCATCCAACCTCTGATGTGTTCGGATGCGCTCCTGTATATCATCATCACTGATCACTGAGCTCAAATACTCTCAATATACCACTGGTTCGGCCTCAGATACCATGGTAATGTGCATGCCTTCCATCATTCGTAGCAGCTCTATAGACATCAACCGAGGCTCCGGTCCAGAAGTGTCGGCCCTCCTACTCAAAGCATCTGCTACTGTGTTCGCTTTCCCCGGATGGTAGTGGATCTTATAATCATAGTCGCAGAGGAACTCAAGCCATCTTCTCTGTCGTAGGTTTAAGTCCTTTTGCGTATCGATATATTTAAGATTCTTGTTATCTGAATAAATATCACAATGAATCCCGTATAAGTAATGTCTCCACATCTTTAGGGTGAATACCACAGTCCCGAGCTCTAAGTCATGTACTGGATAGTTATGCTCATGCTTCTTCAACTGTCTCGAAGCATAAGCAATAACATGTCCATGCTGCATCAGGAAAGCACCCATCCCCTGGTAAGAGGAATCTGTGTAGATCTGAAATCCTTCACTCCCGGATGGAAGCGCAAGAATAGGGGATGAAATGAGTCGGTCCTTCAGCTCCTGAAAAGCTGTCTCGCACTACTCCGACCAAACAAAATCTGTATCCTTCTTCATCAAGGACGTGAGGGGGAGTGCTATCCTCGAGAACCCCTCCATGAACTTACGATAATAATCTGCAAGCCCCAAGAAACACCGAATGTCGGATGCGGTCCTCGGCCGTGGCCAATCCCTCACTGTCTCTATCTTGGCTGGGTCCACTGCTAATCCAGCCCCACTGATAGTGTGCCCCAGGAAAGCCACCTCCTGTAGCCAGAACTGGCACTTTGAAAACTTTGCATACATCTGGGACACCCTCAGCCTCTACAAGACCTGCGTCAAATGCTCAGTATGCTCCTCCTAAGTCCGGGAATATATCAAAATGTCGTCGATGAATACAATCACAAAGCGGTCTAAGAAGGGCTCGAATACAGGGTTCATTAGACTCATGAATGAGGCAGGGGCATTCGTGAGCCCAAAAGGCATCACCGTAAACTCGTATAATCCATAGCGTGAACTGAATGTCGTCTTCGGTATGTCCTCTTCCCGGATGCAGAGCTGGTAGTAACCGGATCGCAAATCTAACTTAGAGAACCAGAAGGCTCCCTGCAGCTGGTCAAATAGCTCATCTATCCGAGGTAGTGGATAGGTATTGCGGACCGTTAACTGGTTCAGCTCCCGGTAATCTATGCATAGTCGCAACGACCCGTCCTTCTTCTTCACAAAGATAACTGGCGCTCCCCACGGTGATGAACTGGGCCGCACAAATCCCGACTAAACTAGCTCCTGAAGTTGAGTCCTGAACTCTACCAACTCTCTAGGAGCCATCCTGTAAGGTGCCCGGGACACCGGCCTCGCTCCCGATACTAGCTGAATCCCGAAATCCAAGTCTCTGGCTGGTGGTAGCCCGGGCAATTTCTCCGGGAACACGTCGGAGAAATCCCGGACCACCAGAATATGTGAAATAGAAGTCTCTGCTCTCACCATCTCAAAGTAGATAAGGTAAACTTCTTCTCCCTGCTCGTGGGCCTTCACAGCTTGTACAGAAGATAACAATAGGTGGCAGATAGGTTGAATACCTTTGATGATAACATGGGAGTCGCCATGCCTTAGTGTGATCCTCCTTGATGGGCAATCTATCTGAGCATGGTTCTGATGTAACCATGTCATGCCCAAAATCAAGTCGAAGTCCTGCAGCTTCAGAATAGTTGCTGGCGCCTCAAATGCCTTGTTGCCAATCTCAGCCTCCATATCACAATGGGCAGTGGTCCGTAGTTATGACCCATCGGGTAGACGCACCCTCATCTCTAGTCCCGGAAATCTTTCCACGCCTTCGAGTCCGTCTATGAAGGCCTCAGATACGAACGAGTGCGAAGCACCCGTGTCGAAGAGAGTATGTGCGGGCTTACCGCTGATCATAACTATGTCTGAGGTTTGTTTAAGTTAAAATTAATTGTTACCCTATAGTTCCAGGTACTATATAATTGAAAACTCAAGGAATTTAATAATTAACCTTAAGTACCTGTGATAACCTCCTTGGGGTTCCTCTGCTCCGTGAGGTCCAAAGCGTATATCTGCTCCTGATTGCGTCCCCTGCCGTGATATCCCCGGCCTCGGCCTCGTCCTCGGCCTCGGCCTTGCTGTACTGGGGCCACTAGAGGTGGAGGAGGAGGCGGAGGATGGAATCGATGTGGGCACTCCGACCTAATATGCCCGGGCTGGCGGCATCCGTAACAAACTACCTGTCGGTGGCCATGGTCATCCTGTCTCCTCGGATCATGCACCTGTAGAGGTGGGGGAGCTAATGCTGGAGGAGGCCCCTGCTCCTGCCTGAAGTTGGGACGACGACATCCCCCACCCTTCTTGTATCTGATAGTCCTGCCTCTCTGAGAGCCCCTGCTGCTCTCTCCTGATGTCGACCCATCAAACGGTCTCTTTCCTCTTCCTTGCACCATCAGCTGGTCAGCCTCCAGCTTCTTTGCCATCTCGATGATCTGCCTAGAGGTGCCATGAGAAATGAACACCATGGCCTGCCTCAAATCGTCCCTGAGGCCCCGGTAGAACCTCTTGGCATACCTCCTATCATCGGTATCCAGAATCCATGCGAACCTGGCCAAATGAGAGAACTCTCTCTGATACTCGATCAACGATCTAGTCCCCTGCCTGAGGTTTAAAAACCTCTCCTCCAAGGCATCTCTGTCCGTAGCAGAGACGAAGTGATCCAGAAATACATCGCCAAACTCCTCCCATGATATCTCTGATAGCTCCCAGTCCGCATATGTAGACTCCCACACTGATTTGCACCATCTCTTCGCATGAGCCTCTAGTGCAGAGGTGGCTAGAGGTACTGCCTTGCCGACCGGGCAGCTGATGCCTGCTAAAATCTCATGTATGGCCTCCAGCCATTCCTCCATCTTTACCGCATCCTCTGTCCCACGGTACATCGGTGGGGACAGGCTCTTGAAGGCGCTCAGCCAGCTCGACCCCGGATTTGGCTGCGGAGCTCGGACTTGCTGGGATTTGAAGGCATCCAGAATCGCCGTCAAAGTCTGCCCCATCTCCGTTTGTAGGAATGGAGTGGCAGCTGGAGGGGGAGGAGCCATATTTTGCGGCGCGGCGACCTGTGGAGGTTGCATAAAGGTAAGGTTAAAACAGAACTGGCCTAACTCATTGTACTTAGTGGACCATTTTATGTGACTTTTATAAATGGGCACACCACTGCTTCCGCTGCATAGTTTGTCCGCAAACTAATGCTCGGGCGGGGTGGTCCCGTGTTGTGGACTTCTTTCTCATATGATCGTTGTTCAAGTGATACCAGTTTGTAAGACCCCCTCCCCCTTACCAAGGAGGGCTACCGGGTCTTATGCCCAGAACTGCCGTCTTACGGTGGCACTAACGCACGGGAAAGTCGACACCGCAACACGCTGATTCTGTCGGCTATTACGATCATATACATAACCTGTAGGCCAATATGAGAAAAGAAGTATAGCAGTGTAACAATTCTACTAGTCCACAAGTCACAGAGTACATATCATGTATATGGAATGAAAAGTACAAACATAGTCCACAATGAGTACAAAACGAAAGAGTAATAAGGGCTTATGCCCAGTACATCAAATCAACTCTCTCTCTCTCAAATAAAAGCGGAAGCTATACTAATACATCAGAACTCGTCCCACCTGAGGACGCACAGTAGTGGTAGTAGCCTGCTGTTGCGGTATCTGCTCCTCAAGTCCTGTCTCCTCGACGTGCTGGTGCTTCATCTCCATGGGCTCCTAAAAATAGTATGATCACCGACCATTAGTCAAAAAGACTAAGTCGTTTCCTCCGCACCTCGCCCAGCAACTCCTAGGCACCGAGCGGGAGGATGAAGCGGAGGACAACAAGGGGTAGCAAAGGTGAAAACAGGTGACAAGATCTAACTAGCAGTTATAATGGATATTATAAATTCTACTCTAGCAGTTCTAAATATGGTACAAGTAAGTAAAGAGCAGTACTAGTAAAGGAAGTAAAGAACATAAAGTAAGAGCATGTAAGTAAAACTATTTTACCACTATACTACCATCACAAAAGTACCCTAACTTATATAAATGCCCATACAAATATATAAGTTAGGATTTCCAGGAAATTTAACTTATCATATAAAAGAGCCCATACTAATTTATATGATAAGGATCTATGAAGCGTATGACCAAATATGAATAAATGTTATGATGAAATTTTATGCACAGGCAAGTACAACTCACACACAACGACTCTGTGATCACAGACCTTTAGTTCCCACTTTTTGAGAGCTAACATCACTCTCGGGTACCACCGCTGTGGCTACGGCAGCAGCGGAGCGGGCGTCTCCGCTTCTAGGCCGGTATGCACACTACCAAGCCTTAGACCCCTCTCATACGCCTCTGTACACGTCCAATGTGCACTCTAGAGCCTCACGTACGTACTTTGCTGACAACCCGTCAGTCTTGTTGGGTCGGATGTGCGTTATCGTGGGTCGTCCTCCAGACCGCAGTGTAAAACAACCCACTGGCCCCTCTAACCCTCACAAATGCCTGGTGCACCGTACTACCATCGGTGTGATGAACAGCCAGTACCGCATGCCCCGCCACTATATTTATGCACATGCAAGTATTTCATCCCGAGCCTACAGCTCGCAGGACCAACCTGTCCTAAATCCCTCAAACCCAACACGGGTGAGAACGCACAATAGTGCCTTTATTCCAATTCCCTCAAACCCTACACGGGTGAGCATATATCATGACTCTCTCCAACCCTACACGGGTGAGAAGGTAATACAAATGTCTTAACCTATTAGACTACTCTTGTCTACGGGTTATTATACTTGTGATTTAAGGTTAATCCCAGGACTGCCCAAGGTATACCCGGTGAAGGGATCTCGGGGGCACTAGGAACTACGATGGGATTACGCCCAAAGTTCCCTTTCACAAGGATATTTACTTTAGTTTATGACTACCCATAATTCACCCCAGCTCTCATTGTTGTTCTGGAACAATCCTAATGACTTAAGATGTTACCGGGAATCCGACGGTCTTCCGTCGGCCTCCGCTCCAGTTACTCCCGAAGGACTTGCACTTTTATTCTCGTCACTAACAATACTACCCACCAGGGTTATTCACCAACTTCAATCTCTAGCTCGACGTCGATCTATCCCCTGGCGGTCCTTATACTCTAACTCATTTATGCTATATGCAGCCCATGACCTAATACCACCCCAAAATGGAACTTCCAATTCTTCTATCCATATGCCTCAAATAATTTATCCTAGGATGGTATGGACCTACATGATGACTAGGATGAACTTCCATAATTTTCCTAAGTTAATAAGGGCTTTAATTAAATTATTAATTTAATTCCCTAGGTCATTTAATACATGAAGTATCACAAATCTAAATCCACTGACCTAAGGAATTTTTCCTAAGATGTATCTTGGTGCCATAATGCTGTCTACCAAAATTTATAATTCTCCTTCGAATATTTCTATTTATTCCTTAATTAATACAAACTTCATACAATTGTCTTTTTCCAAATGAAGTAAGAGGAATAAATTACTGAAAATTTTAGGAAAATTATAAAACTTATATATCATTATTTTAAGGCTAATGGAAGAGTTTTATCAACTTTTATAGTGTAATGACCTACCAAATGCAATTCTTTACAATTTACCAAAATGCCACTATAAGCTTTAAAAATTTACTGATTCATCCAAAAATGCTGAGATAAATATCCAAGATTAATTACTCAAAAATACAGCCTAGAAAATTTTCCATAATTTTCTACCAAATATTCCATCAATTTTCTAAATAAATGTGATAATGGCAAAATTGTAATTTCTACATAATTTCAACTTAAAATTCATCAAAGACAGAAAAAAAATTTTCTAGAGTTATGTCTAACATGATATTGTCCTTGACAAAATTTGGATATTTTATCTCATGGATAAGCCTATTCTAAAATTTATTTATCAAAAAGTCCAATTATTCAAAAATTCCAAATAATGGGATTTTTGCTTCCAAAAATCCCATTATTACTATGAGGGGTGTATCATGGACTAATATGTCTCTGTAAATAAAATCAGGATTTTTGAGTGTCCCAAGTTGGCTGAATACACAACATTTCATTTTAGGCTAAATGCACACCAAACCTATATCAAGCCAACACATGCAAGTGGAATTACCCAACAGGCAATGGTCCAAATTGGCTAAAATTTTACACATACAGTGATAATGCCCTTAAGGGCATACCACCAAATTTTGGGCCATTTGGAGCCATACAAATCAGGTTATTTCATTTATTTACTTTTTGATGATTAAGCAAACACTATAGGAAATGTATCCCCACAAATTCTGAATTTTTGGCAGGGGCTAAATATGCCTTAATCATGCATGTACCCAAAATTTGGGGCCATGTTGATTAATGGTTTGACTTGGGCATCCAAATGAAATTCTGCCCTTTTCTAGGACCAGTCCTAGGAAAACTGCCCTATAGGACTGAATACTACACCAAATCACAAAGTTAAGATAAAAAAATAAAGGAAAGACCTTAAGCTACAACTTTTATTTAGAGTCCAGTTTCTAGAAATGCCTCTAAGAGGCCTAAAAATGGCATGCAATGTCACTGAATAAGTGTGACAATAATTTGATTTTATTTCATTTAATATATAATAAAATAATTTGATTTTTTTAAATGAAAGCCCGCACGAATCTTAAAGAAGGGATGGACGGCATCCGTTTATCTTCTCCACTAGTCCAACGGATGAGATCGAGCCGACATGGAGCATCTTTGCTGGCTTTTTCCGGCCAGCTAAGGCGGCGCCACCCCCGGCCAACAGTGCCATCACCTTCACGGTGGTGGTGGCTATCGTTTCTCGGTGATGGCGCAGCGGGAGACAGCGGCGACGGCGATCCCGAGTGGTTAAGAAAGCTTGGAAAAATCCCTCATTCCTCTCATGGCATCGGGCTCAATTGAGCCCGATATCTCACCTAATTGATCTAGGATCCTAGTACGGGTAGAGGTGAGGTGAAACAGACCTGAATGGCGGCGCGGCATGTGGCCATTCCCGACCTTGCTCCGACGACATTTCTTGGATTCATTATTCCTGCACCGTTTCCTTTGATCCAGTAGTCCATTCCTACTCGCCTGAGCTCACTGAAGCTAATGGAGGGGGTGAATTGGGCTGAGAGGGTGTGTATGGAGAGATAATCTCAAGGGGGGGGGGGGGGTCGGGTTCAGCTTTGTATGCTCCACCCATGGTGCCAAGTGGCCACCATGCTCCAAAATCTTCTGGAATTGTCTGAGGAGGCCGGCCAGCAGGTGTTGGGCAGAGAATTTCAGCTAAAGGGGTGGCCATGTGGCCACCTTCCTCTTCATCCCCATTTCTCTCTCCTCTTACTCTTAAAATCCCATTTCTACCCCTTTTCATGCAGTCTCTCTCCTGATTTTGGGGGTTAGAAGTTGTCTTTGACCACCTGGGTTGGGCTTGGGCTGATTTTGATGAACTTAGCCCAATGGGAATGGGCTTGGCCTCCATTTTCTCTTTTAGGCTAAATGGGTTGACTTCGTTGACTCGAGTTGACTTGGTCAACCAAGTGAGTGGGCTGACCCCACTTGGTGGTCATGGGTCTAGTGGCACCACCCAACTTGGGTTGGGCCAAGGTGATGCCCCACTTGGGCTAATTGGGCCTTATATGTATAGGTTTGACCAAAGTAAGGCCATGGTTGACTTTTGTCAACCAGGGTCAAAGAGTTGACTTAATGGCATACCCTAGGGTCCACTTAGATTGTTTTAGGGTTAGGGCAATGTGGTGGGGTCATGGTGTGGTTAGGGTTCCTATTTAGGCTAGTTTGACCTAGTTTGACTTTGGCCCCTTAGTGGGCTCACATGGCTACAACCCACTACCCAAGGTCAAACCTAGCTAAATCCCCTATCACCCACCCCATTCCTAACCCAATCTAAGTGAAAGGGGCCTAGAAGTAACATGAGATGTTACACGTTGTATGTAAAGCTGTGTGCTTAAGTTGCCTGGCTTGTAGTGGGTGCCAACCCAAAATTGATAGAGTTGTGTGGCTTGTGATGAGTTGAGCCGTAAAGGTCAACTACTATGCCATCAAGTTAAGTACCTCTGAATGACTGGGTCGTCATGTTCTGTACCTCTGAATGGGCAGTTGGTCATCAAGTTAAGTACCTCTGAATGACATAGATGTCAAGTTAAGTACCACTAAACGACAAAGTTACCATTAAGTTATGGAACTCTGAACGGTTGTTTTATACGGGGGAGTCTGGTACACCAAAAATGTGCCCTAAGTGCACGGGGCGTGTGGTCGTTAAGCTAACATCTATGGTGAATCGTCCTTAAATGCACTTTGTTGTTGCCACTATATATAGATTCTATGCATTGTTTGTAGGGATGGAGAAATGCTGCCTCGAGTAAGGAGTGAGATCACTATAAACGGGTAAGCAAAATGCTGACCTTTGCTTTGTTTACTATGTTTTAGTGGGCCCTTTTGTGTAGGTGCTAGAGAGCCAAGTGGAAAGTAGCAGGCTGAAGCCCATGTACTGCAATTGACTGGCCCTCGAATGCCAAAAAGTGAATAATTAATATTTTCATGTGTGGCCGGCCTGCGTGCTAATGTATGAAACCACTTGTTGTATATGAAACAGTTGTAATAATGCGACGACTGAAACATGTGATGTAATATATGTGTATGTTATGGCATTCCTTTTGTGTAGTGGACATTCTCATTATGAGTGGTTCTTAAATTAAAATGCTTCCGCTAGAATGCCCTGTGGTAGGACGCGTTTCTACCTGAACTTGGGTTTGGCAACAACTTGTAATCTCCTTACCTGTCCGTAGTATATGGCGTCGTGCTTCGACTGGACTTCCTGTCATATGCTATGTGATAGATGGGGGCGTTACAAAATTGGAATTAGATTCCATTCTCGGCCTTTCTTATTTTAATTTGTGGTCGAATTCTTTTAAGGGGTGGTGAGCACATGTATGTGCACTACCGTTATAATAATAATGAACCCATGAATGTCTACTTAGGAATGAAAATACACATGTTTGTTGAACTGGCATGTTCCTGTTATTACTTTTGGCAATATTTGTAGTTTCTTATTTGTGTGTTTCACATTGCAGGCAACTAGAAGTGGTGCAGGGCAGCAAGAACCCCAGCTCTCGGTGGAGAGTAGTGCACCAAATGAGGTGCCAACACCTCCACCTTCTGCGAAAACTATACGATTGGTTGTTGAAGCTGTGTTCGCAATGATCAATGCGCAACCTGGAGGTCAGAGACAACCTCCTATTCCTACGATGGTTTAGGAACCAGTTGGCATAGTGCAGCGCGTAGCGGCGAGACTAGTGGTCGTTGAGCCAGTTGCCTCAAGGCGAGCAACGAAGAAGCAATTGAAACACGTGATAAGTTTTAATCCCCCAGTGTTTATGAGTACTGGAACCCCGACACAAGCTGAAGATTGGCTCTCAAGAATAAAGAGGATCCTGACGGCAATGGAAACGGAAGAGTGGCAAAAAGTCACCGTGACTACCTTCTTGCTGGATGGTGAGGTAAGACTTTGGTGGGATGAGATGGAGCTGAACCAAATTGCTGGTCGGCCATTGACTGAGATCTCAATGGAGGAGTTCTCAAGATGTTTTCTGGAAAGATATATTCCATCGGCACAGCGGATTGTGATGGAGAACAAATTTCAAAGGCTAACTCAAGGCGAGAGGTCGGTCGAGGACTACTTGTACGAGTTTACGAGGTTGGGAAGATATGCAAGATTTACGCTTGTAGATGAGGAACGAAAAAAAACCGATTCTATGAAGGGTTGAGAGATGACCTGCGGTTTCTTCTCTCAGGACCGATGACACAGGGTTTTCTTACCTTGGTCAATACAGCTTGTTCCCTCGAGCTGGACATGAAACGTGTACATCAGAAGAATGACTTGGCAGGGAAAAAGACAGAGTTCAAAGTACCTGGCTCGTCAAAGTCTGGGTTTCGATGGTGGAAAAAGAAGCCCTTCCATCGAAGAGGGAGAATTGATGGAGGTGGATCAATACCCCTCGTGGATGGACCCTTTCACAACATTCCTTTCCATAGGGGAGTATTCGGAGGGGATGGACAAAAAGAAGTTTAAGTACAAGTCAGCATACTACCTCATCCATGACGGGCAATTGTATCGAATGACCCTATCGGGGAAGTTGTTATGTTGCGTGGTCGAGAGGGAGGTACAAAAACTCTTGGAAGAGTTCCACTCCGGGGAGTGTGGGAGACACTTCAGGAGTCGGACACTGGAAGGAAGGATTGTCAGGTAGGGGTACTTTTGGCCTACTCTAGGCCACGAAGCTGCAGAGTTCTCGAAGAAGTGCCACAAATGCTAGTTGTTTGCCCCCCTCCAACTACAACCATCCCAGTGACTAAGAAGTATCGTGGCTCCTTGTCCCTTTGCTATCTGGGGGATGGATTTGGTAGGATCTTTCCCCCAGTCCAGTGGGAAAAGGAGGTTCCTATTAGCAATGATCGACTATTTCTCTAAGTGGTTGGAGGTGAAGGCGCTGGCCAAGGTGACCTCGCAGGTCATCCGGAACTTTGTTTGTGGGGAGATCATCTATCGACATTGGTTGCTACAGGCCATTGTCACGAATAATGGGCCTTAGTTGCCAGCGCGAAATTCATCAGTTTCTGTGGGCAGCTCGGGATTGACCTCCGGTTTGCCTTAGTCCATCACCCCAGGAGCAACGAGAAGGTGGAGGCGGTAAACAAGATCATAGTGAATCTCCTGAAGAATAAAGTTGAAAACTTGAAGGGTAGTAGGGTGGAGCAGGTTCCCTCAGTCCTCTGGTCTCTAAGGACCACCCCCAACACAACCACGGGGGAGACCCCCTTCAAGCTCTCCATGGCTGCGAGGATGTTCTCCTAGTAGAGTTCGAGGTCCGGACGCCTCGGGTGGTCGACGCGGAGGAAGGAAGGGAAGAATGGCAGGCTGAAAATGACGAGGAACTACGGTTCTCTCTTGACATGGTGGAGGAGCTGCTTGATCTCTCTGCCATCCGACAGGAAGAAGTAAAAAGAAGAATGGCTAAGTACTTTGACAAGCACGTCAGGGACAAATCGTTCGTGGAAGGGGACTTGGTACTAAAAAATGTGGATGCAGCGAGAAGATCATCCGCTGTGGCGATGCTCAACCCCGAATGGGAGGGTCCATACATTATAAAAGAAACATTAAAATCAGGAGGGTATCTCCTCCGGTTGTGGAGGGAGAGATCCTAAGTATCACCTGGAGCGGTGATTACTTGAAGCGCTTTTACCCTTAAGCCATGTAAGTAATGTCCTTTTTCTAACAAAGCTTCTTGATGTGTCAATTTTCCTACAGTGATTCATGTGAGTGGGAGGAGAGTTCACTGAGCATACACCCAAGCAGATCCTGCTGTCAGGCTCTCACGTAACTGGCAGAGCTGGATGCCACTCGAGATAGTCTACCCAGACCCCGAAAAGAACCCGCTGTCAGACTCTCACCTATCTGGCACGGTTTGATGTTACATGAGAGAGTCTACCCAGACCCTGACCAGATCCCGTTGTCAGGCTTTCACCTTGCTTGCAGGGTAGGATGTCACTGGAGAGAGTATACCCAAACCCACAACAGATCCTGCTGTCAGACACTCACCTAGCTGGCAGGGCTGGATGTCACTCGAGAGAGTGTACCCAGATCCCGAGCAGATCCTGCTATCAGGCTCTCACCTTGCTGGCAGGGCTGGATGTCACTCGAGACAGTCTACCCAGGCCCCGAGCACATCTCGCTGTCAGGCTCTCACCTAGCTAGCAAGGTTGGATGTCACTCGAGAGAGCCTACCCAGACCCCGAGAAGATCCCACTATCAGACTCTCACCTAGCTGACAGGGTTTGATGTCACTAGAGAGAGTCTACCCAGACCTCGAGCAGATCCCGCTGCCAGGCTCTCACATAGATGTCAGGGCTGGATGTCATTCGAGAGAGTCTACCCAGACCCCAAGCAGATCCCACCATCACGCTCTCACCTAGCTGCCAGGGCTGGATGTCACTCGAGAGAGTTTACCTACACCCCGAGAAGATCCCGCTGCCTGGTTTTCAACTAGCTGGCAGTGCTGAATGTCACTCGAGAGAGTCTTCCCAGACCTCGAGAAGATCCCGCTGCCAGGCTCTCACCTAGCTGGAAGGGCTGGATATCACACGAGAGAGTCTATGTAGACCCGAGCAGATCCCGCTGTCACGCTCTAACCTAGCTGGCAAGGCTAGATGTCACTCGATCGAGTCTCTCCAGACTCTGAGCAGATCCTGCTATCAGGCTCTCACTAAGCTGATAAGGTTGGATGTCACTCGGGGGAGTCCTACCCACTCCAGATGTTACTTGAGAAGTTTAGCCTTTTTCCTAAAAATAGGGGGAGAAAAATCCTCACAAGCGAGTCAGGACTTACGGGCTCAGCTCGGCAGAGGGGTGGTGAGCCGAGTCCTCAGCACCCACTGAAGAAGGCAAGCACCAGCAGTGCACTCTACCCCCCTTCAGTTTTACTTGTAAAATTTTTAAGAATTTTAGTTTGACATTGGCAAGAAAGGAGGCAACTCACGAGCGAGCTAGGAGGTGGCGAGCCCAGCGCGACGAGTGGTCCACCCCCGAATTGCCTAGGTTTGGCAAGTTCTCAGGGTCTATTTACGGGTACGAATCCTAACACCCATTCTAACGACAATCCTAGTGAGGTTGCCCGAGGAGGAGAGCTCGAAGGCGAGTACGTCACAACAAGGAAGTTCAGAAAAAAGATAGAAAAAATGTAGAGAGCATCCATATAAAAACCATTTCAATTATATAATATTGATTACAAAAAGGGGAGCTCGCAGAGGCGAGGTTACAAAAAGGAGGGGGGAAGAATTACATAAAAAAAAACGGTGTGCGGGATAGCTCTCGCCTCCCCCCCCCCAGACTGGCGGTCTTCGTCTGCTACTCCGAAGAGATCATCCTTATAGTCCCTCCTGAAAAGCAGGTCAAAGTTGTCCTCCTTCTCGCTGGGTGGCGTGGATGGGAACAGGCTCGGCATAAGGTCCCGGGCCGTGATCTCCTCACAGCCCTCCACCAGCACCCCCGTGTCCTTCATAATTTGCAGAGTGAATTTGGCGGACTCGATCGAGTTGACCCGCAACCACTCGACAACCTCAGCCTCACTGAAGATCCTCTGCCTCTTGTACGGGAGGGAGGGGTCGCTACTACCCGGGAGAAGGAAGGCGTCCTCCTGTCGGATGATCTCGCTGTCGAGACCTCTGATCTGGTCCTTCAGCTTCCTGTTGTCCGCCTCCAGCCCTACAACGTGAGCCTCCAACTCGGCGGCGTGAGCACACAACTGGCTATTTTCCTCTTCTAGCCGGTGTTGAGAGCCCGCAGCCAGCCAACGGCCTTGGTATCCTGTGAAGCAAGGGTAAGTAAATTTATTATAGAAAAGGCAGGAAATTCTATGTAAGAAAAGAGAGATGTAACTGGTACTCACCAACCAGTCGGCAACCATGGCGAGTAGGTACTCAGTGATTCCGAGTCGTTTCGCTAGGTCGACAGCCTTGTCCTGGGTGACATCGCGCTTCTGCTCAGCCTTTTGTAGGTTGTGGCTGAGGTTGAAG
Source organism: Platanthera guangdongensis (assembly GCA_039583875.1). Taxonomy (NCBI): domain Eukaryota; kingdom Viridiplantae; phylum Streptophyta; class Magnoliopsida; order Asparagales; family Orchidaceae; genus Platanthera; species Platanthera guangdongensis. Next base: position 111,934,126 of record CM077150.1, on the reverse strand, counting down.
CCGCAGCGGACCATCATGTGGTGCAGATCCGGGGCCCGAATGTGGGCTTGCAAGCTCTCATAGCCGAGCTGGAGCAGGGTCATTCCCTTGTAGGCCTCGAGATCTTCACGCACATAGATGTCGAAGCCAAGGCCATAGGCATGACTGGTGGAGAGTTGGTGGTTTATCCAAGAAGGCTGGAGGGTGGATATGGAGATCTGGTGGGCCAGCTCGTCCCATTAAACCATAGGCTCGCCAACCGAGTCGTTCCACCTTCCCCCGAAGCCAAAGAGGGGGTGGCTCTTCTACAGGCTCAGCTCGCGGGATGCAGTCTTCTTAATAGCAGGAGGAGCAGAGGACTTGCCACCTCCTGTCCATTATCTAACGTCTCCTTCAGTGAGCTCTCCGGCGACCCATCAGGGTTGGTCTTGGGCGAGCTCATGTACTTTGATTTTTGTATTATTATTGTTGTCTCTCCTTAGGGACCACCAAAGCGCTTTTCATCCTCTTTTGCAGCGGTTGGCGGTAGGGAGAGCTGGACCCCGCAGAATCAGGTCGTTTCTTGCTAGATGATGGGTTGGATGATGCAAGCTCATCTCGACAAGCAGCTGTGTCTGCCCTCTCATGTGTGAGTGGGTCGGGGTAGAGTCTCGTGTCCGCAAAGGGCGGGTTCTCGGGAATCAGTCGCTCCCCTGCTTGAAAAAAAAGTCAGAAAATTCTATTGATTCGGCAAGCTGGACAAGAGGGAAAAATTGAGAGGAATACCTTCACCGGGAAGGATGGGGAGGAGTGAGTCGATGCCCCTTCGTAGGAAGGCGACCTTGAAATTTTTGTGAAGGAAACATTTGTGGAGTTCAACGCCATTGCCAGACACAGCGGGGGGACGGTACACCTCCTCTCCCTTCTATAGGGGCGAGTAGGTACGTCTCCGATATCGCCCTTGATGAATACGATCTTGGTCATCCAGTTGTGGTTCTTGTTTGCGATCTCGAGAACCTTGATGATGGAGCCCTCAAACTAGGAGACACCATCTGGAATCGACTTATAGGTGAAGACTTTCCTGAAGACAGTCAGGTTGAACTCTATCCTCTCCCTGCGGAGGAAGCACGCAAACACGACCATCATGGAGATTTCATTCGAGTTCAGCTGCGCGGGCACCGCGCCATAATATTTGAGAATCTGGCGGACCTTCGTCCAGAGGGGTAAGCGCAACCCCACCTCGAAATGCAAGATGGGGAAGGCGAGCTCGTCGGGGTAGAAGGTGTTGATGGCTTCGTGCTCCCTGGGTGTAACACCCCTATCCGTCGCATAGTATATAGCAGTAGGTCCGGCCGGGGCCCGACGCCATATACCACAGACAGACCGGGTGGTTACTTATGGAAACCATCCAACCAATCTCAACGTCCTACACAGAGCATTCTAGCGGAAGCAGTTTATAAGAGTTGTAAACAAGAACCCAGCATCAAGCACGAATGTCCACTAGTACAATTTAGGAATGTTATACAAAATACCCAAAATCGGCCTTAAGGCCTTACAAAGTGTTTCACTTGAAAATTACATGTTTTACAAACCACGGCACGCAGGCCGGTCATACGTGAATAAAGCAGTAAACACTTCTACTTGGGCCTTCGAGGGCCAGCTTCGCAAAAAGGGCTTTAGCCCGCTATTGACCGCTTGGTCCAGCTGCACCTGCAAGCAACAAACCACCGCACGGTGGTAAAATAAGGCAACGGTCAGCAATGCTGACCAAATTATAACGATCCCGCCCCCAACTCGGGGCGGCGATGCTCCTTCCCTGCATTTCATTAGCATAAGCGAGCAATGAATATAACCATAGCCATTTCATCATAGACGTTGGCTCGTACGGCCGCACGCCCCGTGCACTCAGGGCACATTCTCGGTGAACCGGTCGATGTCACGTCAATTAAAGCCATTAACATTCCGGACTCACCACCGCCACTTAGACGGCCAAACCTATGAGCAATTTGTCTTCATGGCATGGGTCACGTCAATTTAAGCCATTGACCTCCGAAGACTCACATCTATGCCAACGGCGAGTGCCACGTAACCTTAGGTCTCTCTAACCGAACGACATAAAGCGGGTACGGCTCCATCTAACCCGTGCTCACTTCGCAACGACAATTTAAGCCATTTGCGCGGGTCAAACTTTCACCGAGTCCCATTCTACCGCAAGTCACATAACTCAGTTATGTTCGAGTTGGCTCTCAGGCCACCAAGCTGGCAAGATCTCGTATCCGCCCAGTTTTCCGGGTGCACCTTTGGGTTAGTCCCCAAGGCTCCCTGCTGCAATCTACCGCGTAGAAAACCCGAAAACAACCAATAGCACGGAGTCTTCTCCGGCCTTATGCAATGCAACATCACCGATCCAGATTAACATGTCCGGGTAGGCTTCACACATCATGCCTATGTCCGTTCTCGCATACGGACTCTAAACAACGGGGACTTTACATATCTACCCGAAGGAACGCCTCCAACTCTTCGCAAACTCGCGAGAGCGGGCTTCCTATGCTAAGAAAGAGAGCTATTCATGCTCAAGATGAGGATCATTACCCTTGAGTTCCTCTTTGCCGCCATCGAAAAGTAATCGGATAGAAATCACCGCACTTGCATTGCCTCCGTGGATCCGGAGTCGGCTCGCGATTCGGAGCTCCGAAGCTCCTCCAATGGCGGGATCTAGTTCTTCTTCCTCCAATGGCTCTCCTCTTTCTCCAAGGACTTGGAGAGATGATAAGGTAAGAAAATGATGGATTTCCAAGTCAACTCACGGGTATATCCTCTCAGGAACAACCCCCAGCCGTTGGATCTCAACCTAAGAAAACGAGCGGCTTTGATTCGGGGCTGAAATGCCCAATCTGGGCCGAACACGGCCTGGCACACGCCCGTGTCCAGGGCCGTGTGCCGCATTCGCCGTCAAAATCGAATCTCCTGGAACCTCACACGGGTATCGAACACGACCGTGTTCGAGCTGACACGCCCATGTTCCAGCTGACACGGCCGTGTAGCCGGCCGTGTACCCCATGATTTTCCCCCATTTTCAACCCGAGCACTGCACGGGTTCTAGGACACGCCCGTGTCCTTGCCCGTGTCACCTTGACATGCCTGGGCCGCAGGCCGTGTACACAGGACATTTCGTCGAGGGAAGATCAACGACTCGATGACACGGCCTTGGACACGCCCGTGTCCTAGGCCGTGTGTCTTGTCTCGACGATCGTCGAGTGAATCTCGACGACTCCCCGGGACGATCGTCGACACGGGTCGACACGCCCTGCGACACGCCCGTGTCGCAGGCCGTGTGCCCATTCTCGACGAATCGTCGAGTATAACTCGACGACTTCGCGGCTAAGTGTCGACACGGGTCGACACGCCCTGCGACACGCCCGTGTCGCAGGCCGTGTGCCCATTCTCGACGAATCGTCGAGTATAACTCGGCGACTTCGCGGCTAAGTGTCGACACACGCTTGACACGCCCTGGGACACGCCCGTGTCCCAGGCCGTGTGCCTTCTGCCAGAACCCAAACTGGCCCAAAACGTCCCCCCCTTCGCTATTTTGAGTTTTGGGGTGTTACAACTCTCCCCCTCTTAAAAGAATTTCGCCCACGAAATTACATAAGGAAAGGCATACAAAACAAAACTTGTACCTGAGCGGAATAACTTCGGATACTCGTTAAGCATAGTCTGCTCTTGCTCCCAAGAGAGCTCCTCACGACCGCAATTGACCCACCGGACCTTGACCATCCTGATCTCTTTATTGCGTAGTCGCTTGACCTCCGAGTCCTCAATCCGCACGGGATTGACCTTTGTCGTTAACCCACTATCCACCGGCACTTGATCGACCGCGATCATTTGCGTAGGCTCTTGCACCGCCTTTCGAAGCTCCGAAATGTGGAATACATCGTGTAAACCACTTAGCTCCACTGAAAGCTTCAACCTATAGGCCGCTTCTCCAACTCGCTCCAGAACCTCGAACGGTCCAAGGTACCTCGGGCTTAGCTTTTTCAATCGTCGCACCCGCGAGACACCCTTGAACGGCTTGATCTTTAAGTATACATAATCGCCCACAGCGAACTCCACGTTCCTGTGCTTGGCATTACAGTACTTTGCTTGCCGGTCCTGAGCGTTAAGCAACCTCTCCCGAATCGTTCTCACCAAAGAAGTAGCATCCTCCACTTCCGATCGCTTATACAACTTTGACTTACCCGTTTCTAACCAAGACAACGGCGTGCGACATTTGCTACCATATAGGGCCTCGAAGGGCGTCGTCTGGATACTCGCTTGGTAGCTGTTGTTGTATGCGAACTCCACCAAATAAAGGTGGTCTTCCCATTGCTTTCCAAAACCCAAGACACACATGCGGAGCATGTCTTCCATGGTTCTATTAACCCTCTCGGTCTGCCCATCCGTTTGCGGATGGGTGGCTGTGCTGAATTTCAACTTTGTTCCCAACATTTGTTGCACCAGCCTCCAATCATTGGACGTGAACCGCCCATCTCGGTCACTCACGATGCTGCGGGGCACACCACGATGCCGTACTATGTTATCCACATAACACGTTGCTAACTTCTCCACCGGATCATCTTTCCTATGCGGAATAAAATGCGACACCTTCGTTAATCGATCCACGAACACCCCAAATGGCGTCGTTTCCCCTTTTGCGACCTTGGCAAACCGTGCACAAAGTCCATAGAGATGTCGTCGAATTTCCATTCCGGAATGGGCAAGGACTTCAGAACTCCTCCCGGCTTTTGGCACTCCGCCTTCACCAAGGCGCAAGTTTGGCACTACACTACGTAGAGCGCCACATCCTTCTTTAAACCCGGCCACCAAAATAGTTTCTTCACATCAATATACAACTTCGTGCTCCCCGGGTGAATCGAGTACTTGGTATGGTATGCCTCGTACAACAACTCCACCCGCAAATTGCCCACACTTGGGACGCACAAAAGGCCGTCTCTCCAAAGCAATTCGTCCTCCACGACGAATTGGGAATTTGGCCCATCCAGAGCCTCTACCATGAACTGCTTCAGCACTTGATTGCTTGTCCATATAAACGATCCCCAACGCCTCCAACTCTCGCACCAACCGCTCATCTTGCACTGATAGCCAATGGGCTCGAGCTGGGGCTTGGCGACTCACCGCGTCAGCAACCGCATTCCCTTTATCAGGCGCGTAGTGGATCTTGAATGTATAGTCTCCCAAGAACTCCATCCATCTACGCTGTCGTATATTCAGATCCTTCTGATCAATCAGATGCTTCACGCTCTTGTGATCGGCGTAGAGATCCACTTTCACACCGTATACAATTATGCCTCCATAGCTTCAAGGCAAAACTCACGGCCATACGCTATTACGCTTCCGTGTTGCAGTAGCGCGCAACCCAAACCGCTGCCCTACGCATCATTAAAAATCTCATTGCCTTCGGTTCCACTTGGCGAAGTCAGCACAGGCGTCGTAATCAACCGACATTATAACTCCTCAAAAGCTCGCGCGCACTCCGGCGTCCAAAAGAACTTATGCTCCTTCCTCGTCATAGTAGTGAGAGGTAACGCTATCCGCGAGAAGTTCTCCACGAAGCGCCTATCGTAACCGGCAAGCTCCAGCAAACTCCGGACTTCCGCTACCGTAGCAAGCTCAGGCCACTCCCGTATCGCAACAATCTTCGCCGGATCCACAGCAATACCCTCTCCACTCACTATATGACCGAGGAACGCCATTGAGGATAGCCAAAACTCGCACTTCGAGAACTTGGCATACAACTGGTTTCTCCTTAGCGTCTCCAACACCAAATGAAGATGCTTGAAGTGATCTTCCTCACTTTGCGAGTACACCAAAATATCGTCGATGAAGACGATCACGAAATGGTCCAAGTACTCCCTGAACGTCTTGTTCATCAAATCCATGAACACTGACGGCGTATTTGTCAGCCCAAACGGCCTGACCCTAAACCCGTAACGCCCGTGTCCTGTACTGAACGTTATCTTAGGGATATCACTCTCCCTTAGCTACTTTAGAGTACGGCGTTGGCCCGACCAACTGATCACAAAGGTCATCGATCCTTGGGATCGGGTTCTTGTTCTTTGTCGTTACCTTATTGAGCTCCCGATAATTAATACATAGCCCCAAGCTTCCGTTCTTCTTCTTACGAAAGAGGGTCGGTGCACTCCAAGGCGAAGGACTTGGACGCACATACCCTTGCTCCAACAACTTTTAGAAGTTGCACTTTCAGCTCCGACATTTCCGTAGGCGCTAGCCGACAAGGAGAGCGTGACACAGGCCTTGCACCTGGTACAAGCTCAAACATGGAATCTATCTCCTATCGAGGCGGGGCTCCCGGAAGATCTCTAGGGAACACATCAGGGTACTTCGATACCACTGAAATACAATCCAAAGTGGGCTTCGGCTTTGCAACCTCCACTAGTGTAAAGAACAGTTCGATACCACTGAAATACAATCCAAAGTGGGCTTCGGCTTTGCAACCTCCACTAGTGTAAAGAACAGTTCTGCTCCGGCACGAACCGCCTTCACCACCTGAAGTGCAAACGCCAACATCTTGCTCGACCTCTTCGAGCCCGTAAAGGTCATCTCACGACTTGCTCCCGGCTTGACTTCCTTGCTACCGCATCTATATTGGCTTGCTGCTCCGAGAGCCAGTCCATACCAAATATAACGTCGAACTCCTGATTCCCAATCCAAAACTAAGCGCAACAACGTCTACCCGCGCACAATGAGCACCATTGGACTATAACGCATCCAATTCGTCTTTTACCATCGAAGGAGGTACTCCGACGCACAATATAATTCCTAATAAAGGAATGCGAAGCTCCCTAAACGAACGGTGCTCTCGCAGATAAAGAAAGTCATAACAAGGCTTAACACTAGTAGTTCTAAGCTAACATGCACAAGAGTGACAAGTATTTAAAGCAAAACTATCTTTAAACCATACCTGTCATCACGACGGCGTGCTTCCTCCAGGGCTTTAGGCACTCACGAGCATAATGCCCCGGCTCGCCACAGTTGAAACATGTGCCCGGGGTCTGACCCGTAGTCGTCCCAGAAGCACCAGAAAGAGCTTGACCCGAAGTCCTATGCTTCTTATACCATTTTCGATATGCCGACTTTGAGGTGTTCGGCACTTTGAATGTCGTTTCCTTTGTAATGACATCCTTGACTGCTCCTGACATAGGTTTCTTACCCTTCCGAGCACCATTCCAACAGTCTCGGGCAAAGTGCCCTTTCTTTCCACAAGTATAACAAGTGTAAGTAGCTTTACTAGTCGATTTCATAACCCCTTTCTCCAGTATTCTGCCGGATACAGATCTTATGGGGTTTGTATAGTTCGATACCATGGTCGCTGGCATCGGGAGGGTCTTCCTCAACTCTGCCTCCAATGATCTAGCTGATTCCACCAAGGCTCGGAATCCCAATATCTTTGGTCCTAGCAATAGGACTCGTAACTCGGCGCGTAGGCCGTTATAGAATCTATCGACTGTAGCTTGCTCATTATCCGACTCAAGGCATGGGTAGCGACTTATCATAAGAAATGCTTGCAAATATTCCTCAACTTTGTGCGCTCCCTGCACTAAATGCATATTCAGCTGCTGCCCCAATGGTCTACCAAAGGTCATCTGCTGCATCGCGCCCACCGGCGTTGAAGCCACAACAGGGGCGCAGGGTTGTACATTTCCTCCTAGCTGTGCACCCGTCACAGTGAACACTGCTTCTACGATCCTTCTAACGGTTTCATACGAAGGAGGAGGCTCAAACACCTCACCGGGTGCACTATGCTCCTCAGAAACCGGACATTCTGGCTGTCCAGCACCGCTTCCGGTCACCTATAGTGGTACAAAACACCGTCAAGCGACCAAATAAAATTGCGAACAGCAATTATAGGAACACGCAGGTTCCTCAAACACGAGTATTTTCATTCCTAAGTGGACATTCATGGGTTCTTTTACCGTTATAACGATGACGCACACAATGTACTTACCACCCCTTAAAAAGAATTCGTCCCCGAATTCAGCTTAAGTCCGACCAAAACCAGTAGTCTGATACCAAATTGTAACACCCCCTATCCGTCGCATAGTATATAGCAGTATGTCCGGCCGGGGCCCGACGCCATATACCACAGACAAACCGGGTGGTTACTTATGGAAACCATCCAACCAATCTCAACGTCCTACACAGAGCATTCTAGCGGAAGCAGTTTATAAGAGTTGTAAACAAGAACCCAGCATCAAGCACGAATGTCCACTAGTACAATTTAGGAATGTTATACAAAATACCCAAAACCGGCCTTAAGGCCTTACAAAGTGTTTCACTTGAAAATTACATGTTTTACAAACCACGGCACGCAGGCCGGTCATACGTGAATAAAGCAGTAAACACTTCTACTTGGGCCTTCGAGGGCCAGCTTCGCAAAAAGGGCTTTAGCCCGCTATTGACCGCTTGGTCCAGCTGCACCTGCAAGCAACAAACCACCGCATGGTGGTAAAACAAGGCAACGGTCAGCAATGCTGACCAAATTATAACGATCCCGCCCCCAACTCGGGGCGGCGATGCTCCTTCCCTGCATTTCATTAGCATAAGCGAGCAATGAATATAACCATAGCCATTTCATCACAGACGTTGGCTCGTACGGCCGCACGCCCCGTGCACTCAGGGCACATTCTCGGTGAACCGGTCGATGTCACGTCAATTAAAGCCATTAACATTCCGGACTCACCACCGCCACTTAGACGGCCAAACCTATGAGCAATTTGTCTTCATGGCATGGGTCACGTCAATTTAAGCCATTGACCGCCGAAGACTCACATCTATGCCAACGGCGAGTGCCACGTAACCTTAGGTCTCTCTAACCGAACGACATAAAGCGGGTACGGCTCCATCTAACCCGTGCTCACTTCGCAACGACAATTTAAGCCATTTGCGCGGGTCAAACTTTCACCGAGTCCCATTCTACCGCAAGTCACATAACTCAGTTATGTTCGAGTTGGCTCTCAGGCCACCAAGCTGGCAAGATCTCGTATCCGCCCAGTTTTCCGGGTGCACCTTTGGGTTAGTCCCCAAGGCTCCCTGCTGCAATCTACCGCGTAGAAAACCCGAAAACAACCAATAGCACGGAGTCTTCTCCGGCCTTATGCAATGCAACATCACCGATCCAGACTAACATGTCCGGGTAGGCTTCACACATCATGCCTATGTCCGTTCTCGCATACGGACTCTAAACAACGGGGACTTTACATATCTACCCGAAGGAACGCCTCCAACTCTTCGCAAACTCGCGAGAGCGGGCTTCCTATGCTAAGAAAGAGAGCTATTCATGCTCAAGATGAGGATCGTTACCCTTGAGTTCCTCTTTAGCGCCATCGAAAAGTAATCGGATAGAAATCACCGCACTTGCGTTGCCTCCGTGGATCCGGAGTCGGCTCGCGATTCGGAGCTCCGAAGCTCCTCCAATGGCGGGATCTAGTTCTTCTTCCTCCAATGGCTCTCCTCTTTCTCCAAGGACTTGGAGAGATGATAAGGTAAGAAAATGATGGATTTCCAAGTCAACTCACGGGTATATCCTCTCAGGAACAACCCCAAGCCGTTGGATCTCAACCTAAGAAAACAAGCGGCTTTGATTCGGGGCTGAAATGCCCAATCTAGGCCGAACACGGCCTGGCACACGCCCGTGTCCAGGGCCGTGTGCCGCATTCGCCGTCAAAATCGAATCTCCTGGAACCTCACACGGGTATCGAACACGCCCGTGTTCGAGCTGACACGCCAGTGTTCCAGCTGACACGGCCGTGTAGCCGGCCGTGTACCCCATGATTTTCCCCCATTTTCAACCCGAGCACTGCACGGGTTCTAGGACACGCCCGTGTCCTTGCCCGTGTCACCTTGACATGCCTGGGCTGCAGGCCGTGTACACGGGACATTTTGTCGAGGGAAGATCGATGACTCGATGACACGGCTTTGGACACGCCCGTGTCCTAGGCCGTGTGCCTTGTCTCGACGATCGTCGAGTGAATCTCGACGACTCCCCGGGACGATCGTCGACACGGGTCGACACGCCCTGCGACACGCCCGTGTCGCAGGCCGTGTGCCCATTCTCGATGAATCGTCGAGTATAACTCGACGACTTCGCGGCTAAGTGTCGACACGGGTCGACACGCCCTGCGACACGCCCGTGTCGCAGGCCGTGTGCCCATTCTCGACGAATCGTCGAGTATAACTCGACGACTTCGCGGCTAAGTGTCGACACACGCTTGACACGCCCTGGGACACGCCCGTGTCCCGGGCCGTGTGCCTTCTGCCAGAACCCAAACTGGCCCAAAACGTCCCCCCCTTCGCTATTTTGAGTTTTGGGGTGTTACACTGGGCCGGTGCACCTCAAAGCTAGGGGGCACGTAGTCAGTAAGGAACTGCGCGAATTCCCCCTCAGTTGTATTCCCTTCGGAAAAAAAATACTCGGCAAAACGCTGAGCACACTTGGAGCGACCGTCGGCATTGGGTTTTGTCTTACCTAAGCTCACAGGAGGGTTGAAGCACGAGAAGCAAAGGAGAATGGATAACAATAAGATAAAGTACAAAAACAATAAAGGAGGTGGACCGGGGTTGGCGAGGGGGCCTATTTATAGAAAAAGAAATCCAAGGCTGAGCCGAACAATCAGTCCAGCTCGCCTGGCCCAGCTCGCCAACCCCAGCTCGCCGACTTCTGAGACTTGTCCCATCGCATGCCGAGCTGAACCTAAAGGGCAATATGTTATTCAAATAGCAAATATTGAAATATAAAAAATATTCCAAGTTATTACAGACCAAGGGGCGAATACTGTCCAAAGAAATCAAATGCAGAAGAAGACAAAAGGAAAACTTCAATATGCACGAGCTGGGGGGGAGACGAGCATCAGTACAATCAGTAATGGAGCTGATTCTATCTACCCCAGCCTCACATCTCCTTCCCCGCAGGTCGCCACGAGTTATGGAGCTCGTGGAACAGCCTCAAATTCCTATGGATGATCTGGAGGTTCTCGTTGATCTCGTCCAAGAGCGGAGAAGGAGATATCGCCTCACCTACCGGGTTCCCCCTCACCTCGTTAGTGAGCCACACATAGTCGCGCTGCAATGCCTCGTTGTCCTCCTGCACCTTGCGCAACCCTCACACCAGCTTCTTGAAGATCCTGATCCCCCTCCTCATCAACTCGTCGTTCTCCAACTCGGAGCCCAGGAAGGTGTCTAGCGAGCTTGTAGAAGGGAGGGGCAAGTAGGGTGTTGGCTTTGAAGATTCGCCAGCCTCAAACTGACTGGGAAGTGCTGCAAAGACGTTCAGTTAAGTATCAACATGAAAGGCGAGAACCCCCGGAAAATCACGTGACAAAATCGGCGTAAGTCAGAACTTGCCAGGCGAGCTCAGTGCCCCCAGAAAAGTGCGGGGTGGGGGTAGACTCAGGTTTTTGCCATGGCCCGGGCGATGTGTTCTTGGTGGGAGTAGGTTGAAGCTCGGCACAGGGATGGCTTCAACGTCTTCCCCCGCAGTTCCAGCAAGAAGTTATTGGTGGAAGTGGGAACAAGCTGGCGAATTCAGCATCAGCGAGTCCAGCCCCAGGGTCCCGAAGGGGAATGACGGTACTCGTGGGCGAGTCTCCAGGGTTTTAAGGTCGACAATGTCTTTACCCGTCTTCTCAGGGGCGGACAGAATAAAGGAGTCAGCCCTATGCTTCAGGGTGGAATTCATTTCATTAAATATGGGTTCAGCCGCCTGGGGGAATGTTTTTGCCCTCTTGGAGGGATTGGGTTCTGCCGGACCGCTCGATGGGATGCTTTGAGAAATGTTAGTCAAGCCAGTAATGCGGGCAGAGGCTGCCTTGCGAGCTCGGGCAAGCCTCTCTTGGATCTCTTTGGGGATATGCATCTCGGCAAGGTTAGAGCAAGGGGAGTGACAAAGGTCGTCCAGGTACTCTGGCATATATATATATAGCCACAGGTGAACCCCACCCAAAGATTACCTCTGTCTCCTATTGTGCTCACCGAATACTATGGGGTTGGATGATTCTTTCCGAGCTTGTCCCAACCTCGCAAAGAGCGGGGATTGTGTACAACCATGTATCCAGTGAGTGGGCTAGGCAGGAACAAAACCTGCCGGATCGAGCACTCCAAGTCCCAAGCGAGCACCCAAGGGGTTAGAGCTCGGCAGCGAATGACTCTCCCGTGCGGGGTAGAATCACCGGGGGCGAGTCGAGTTGGAGGATTCGCACTCGCCCCGAGGGAGCTCGGCCAGTGGCTGGCCAGTATGGCCAGCCGGGCCCATACTTGCCAATGTCTAGGGAGAGGCAGCGAGTGCTAGCTCCATCGAGCACTCGCCTCCCCAGGCGATTTGAGGCTTCAGGGGGCCACTCTCCTAGTTCTGTTATGTTCTTTACAATTTTCCCCCGTTGGCCTGCCCATAGCCTTCCAGAACAGCGGAGTTACGCTGTTGGCAAGCCAACCCAAACTGCACACAGCTGGTTAGAACAACAGATTTTGGCTATTTGCAGGCCATTTTCAGAAATCTATAAATAGAACCACAGGTGTACCTCAGAAGACATGCTCACTTGTGCCCCGGTCTTCCTGTATTTTATGTGGTATCCTTAGCTCGACATATGGCTAAGGAGGGGAAGCGCTCTGAGATTTTTCGGGTGTGTGGTGGTACCTCCACCCCGAGCCCTTGGGTCAGTTCCCTGTTCATTTTCCTTAGTCATTTAGCTCACGGGGGAGACGTAAGCGTGAGGTCACCCCTTCCCCAAGGGTGAACTCCACAGAGACTGAATTTTCGGTTTCAACACTAGGAACAAGTTGAGGGGGAGAATGTGGATATAGCCTCTAATGAAGAGGTTGCAGTTACCCCAGACCCAGTAGTACCTCCTCTCAGGAATTTAGATTTCTCTCTCCCTACTATTCTTGGTGAAGAAGGGGATGTAATGATATCTTCCCCTAGAGGCAAAAGTGCAGTTGTTATTGAATAAATACCAGTTTGGATAGCTCCAGGACTATCTCCTCCACCTCCTCCAGCCGAAATAATTCATGATGATACCCTGTTGGGTAAGATTGAATCTATGTTGAACAAGTAATATGAGTACTTTACAAGTCTCTCAAAGGAGTAACTGAAAAAGTAACTGCTCTCGAGAAAGAGATGAGCAGAGATTTTGCTGAAATTCAGAATAATACAGATTAATTCAAAGGACTGCTAAATATCGGTGGCAAGGCTTTGGACCGCACTATCACTAGTGTTGGTGAAGTCATGGATCAAGCAGTCACTGTGGACAACAATCAAATTCTATAGCTAAAGAAAACTGAACAACATAACTTCAAAACTTGTGAAGAAGTTGGAAAATTCAAGGAAGATGCCATAGAGACTTTAACTGTAGAAGTCAGAAAGGGGGAGGAAAAGGTTAAAGAAAATCTAGAAAAGAAGGTTCAAGAAATGAAAAATAAGTGGAGTGATCAACTGAAAGAGATCAATACAAGTGTAGAAAAGCAGATTAAGGGTGTAAATATCTATACTAATGAGACTGCTGTGTGGATGCACAACCAAATCTTTCCAGATTTTCAAGTTGACCCAAATAAAGCTCCACCTCCTCATCTAGATCCAAATGTCTGCAACTCTACCTTTTCTCCAAGATCTGAACAATATGGAATTCCTCCTGAGAAATATTCTCAAGTATGGACTTCTAAACAGCCAGAGATACATCAAGATCTACCTCCTGAAATACCAGTGCATAAGAAGAGAAAGTATGGTGATGGTGCTTCAGCTAGCCGATCCATCCCAAGCCAAGCAGCTGCCCAAAGTATAAAAAAAGAATTTACTGAAGTTTGGAGTCCAACTTCCAAGTCCTTAATTATAAACACACTGAAATTAGTTGTGGGATTTAATGAAAATAAGGATGACCATTATAGTCATAAGGGGTGGGAGCTATATGAAAAATATATGGCAAAACGAAGGATTTATGATCGTGAATATGGACGTAATAATCCAAATGCCCCTCATCATCCTGCATAGTACTATCCCAAGCCCCTTAGTGATCAGAAAAGGCAACAAGAGAAGAAGGAACGTCAACATCAGCAACAGTTCAAATAATTCATGATTGTTAGTGTTATAGAATGTTGTGGACCAAGATATTTCTATGGACAAATTATATATATATATATAATTTTGAATTTTGATGATCTAATTATTTCTTATCTCTCCTTGCATATATTGTTTTATTTATTAATTAATTCTCTGATTATCTTGATATAATTCACCTTAGTGTAGAATGTTCTGACTTCTACAAATAGGGGAGATTGTTGTGTATTGTACCAACAATAATCTAGATTTGTGTGAAGTCACCCTTGAACTAAGATGAATTATGTATGTATTTGATGTTATTATTTAGTTGAGTGCTTGTGGGTCTTTATTGATAAGTGTAGACTAATGTTAGTTTACAATGAGTCACCAAATACAGGACCATGAAATGTAATCCCTCATTGTGTGATCCATGGTGTTGACTCATGTGTAACCTCTCTATTGGGATGCACTTCATTTTCAAGTACTAAAACAATGGAAGAAAGGAAAGGTTGCTAGTTTTCAACAAAGCAAAATTAATTTTTCAGAAAAAATTCTCTAAGTCCTTTTCTAGAGAAATGAATTGAATTTCTCGAGAAGTATAAGTTAATTTCTCGAGAAAGCAAAGCTTTTTTCGAGAAACCTAAAGACTTCTTGAAAAATTCTTAGGAACATTCTCCAAGTCTTTTTCTCGAGAAAGCCCTGCAGATTTCTCGAGAAGCCAAGTAAATTTCTCGAGAAAGCCAAGCAGTTCTCGAGAAGACAAAATTCTTTCTTGAGAAGCTAAGTATTTTTCTCGAGAAATCAAATCCTTCTCGAGAAATCAATCCTTCAGTTCTAAGAATTTACGTTAAATATTTTTTCTCGAGAATACTCGGCCATTTCCCGAGAAATCAAATTATTTCTCAAGAAATTAGTACTTCAGTTCAAAATTGGAGCTAAGTATTTTTCTCGAGAAATTTGTCCCACTATTCAAAGATTTTGCATAAAGTATTTTTCTCGACAAGGCTAAGCCACTTCTCGAGAAACCAAATCATTTCTCGAGAAATCAACTTCTTCTCTAGAAATAGAGTTGCAGAAAATTCTTTTTGAAACTGTGTGACGGGATTTCGAAATATTCTAAGTTCTTCATGATTGGACAACGTGGATCTTTCCTTAATGATTTTAGACCATTAGACGAGGTCCTATTAGTAGTATTTTCAAAGGAATCGCTAACCCTAACAAGGAGAATAATATTCTGAATCACAATCGCACTTTTTAAATCGAGAGAAGCCACGCCATCTTCATTGTTCTTCTCTGTCGCTCATCTCTCGATCCAGTGATTCCAAGAAGAAAAGTTTTGACAGATCCCAGATTAAAAGAATCTTCAACATCTACTTGAACGTGTCGGATCCTAATCTTTTCAGATGAACGTTTTCTAAGGATTTCTTCCTCAACCTTATTCACAGAGATTTTCAGTTTTCAAGAAGGAAGAACCTTGAATATTTCAGATCTGGAAGTATATAGTTTTTATTGTTGTTGTAAAAATTGTTTTTACTCTTATAGGAGCTTTGTCTCTGAGATTGTAGGAAGTTTGTTCTTCCGAGTGTAGATCCCATTTTGTGGGATCGAGTTTGTAGATTCGGCTTGTGGATCGAGTTTGTAGATCCAGTATGTGGATCGAGTTTGTAGATCCGACTTATGGATCGAGTTGTAGATCCGGTTGTGGATTGAGGTGTAGAAGAGTTTGTTCTCTGAGGTGTAGGAGCCTTGCTCTGAGTTGCAAGATTGTGATAATCTGAGAAAGGTGAAGTAGCCGAATCAATCCCATCATGGTAGTTATCCGAGGCAGGACAGTGGATGCGCCCAATACGGGGAACCACGGTAAATCTCCGTGTTTGTGTGCTTCAATTTTTAGATAATTTTTATTCCGCAAAAAGACACAAACATCACCTATTCACCCCACTCTAGGTGATTTTGGTAGACATTAAATACTTTTATACGTAACCATGATAAGCTAAAAAGGAACAATAGTATTACAACCTAAAAGAGAAAATCTAAGTTAAAAAATAATGAAAACCACCTTGAATACACTTTTACGGATTTTTAAGAATGAATAAAAAGCTATAAAATCCTAAATCTAGACAAAGCTAAGTAAAAATAACTAAAACATAAAAGCATAAAATCTATTCTCATACACATACACACACATTTTAAAGAAGAGAAAAACAAAGAGAAAATAAATAAGATTGCTTAAGGAGGGACACATAGATGAGATCCATAACAACGTAAGGAGGAAAAAGCTACTAATTTTATAAAGATCAAAAGTTGATTAGAAAGCTAAAACAAACATAAAAGTGTGGGGGAGAAAATCTCCTTACAAAGCATGGAAAACATCTAAGCAGCACCTTCCCTAAGAAAAATGGTTCAAAAAGAAGAACCTACAGCTCAAACAAAGAGGTTCTATTTATAGGCAAAAATTTTGGGTTACACGGCCTAGGTCACGGGCGTGTTGGGCGGCATGTCAGTACTGTTGCTGAGTTGATTCTAAGCATTTATTAATTGTTGACTTTGGGGCTGTACATGTGGAAGTTACGGGCATGACCATGTTGTCATGGGTGTGTAGGTGGGCCGTATCCAAAAGGTTTATCTGGGCAAGGCATCGTGTCATTTTATTGCCGGCACCATCTTGTCTGGGATAGGTGGAGCAGTCATGGGTATGTCCAGGTCACGAGCATATCCAACGGTTAAACGATCGTCGAATGCCAAACGTCATGCTAGAGGCGTTGAACGTCGAACCAGATTTGACACGGGCATGTCGGGGCGTGTCATGGGCGTGTTCAGCAAATCATCGACCGCCGATCGATGAATTGATATCGATGAACGTCGTCGGCGTGACACGGGGTGTGTCGGACTAAACATGGGCGTGTCACAATCAGACATGGGAGTGTACTTGAATTTTTCTTTGAATGCATCCACTTCTATTGGAATCAAAGTCACATGCCCAGGTCACGGGCGTGACCGAGAAGTAAACGGGCGTGTACTATGAATTTTGAAAATTTCATGAAAAATTTCAGAAAATCAAAATAAAGCTAAGTTAGAAAATATATGCAAAAAGGGGCATTTTATTAAAAAAATTACTAAAAATATCGAAAATAAAAAAAACGACTTAAATAATCTACGGAAAATACATATATTTACAACTTATCAAATACCCACATACTTAAGCTTTTGCTATTCCAGAGCAAAAATTGGATATATACTTATAAGGAATTAAAGAAATCATAAGTTTAGTTACCACTTGAATTAATCGAAAGAAAGAACAAAATAATTATCCGGGGTATAAGAGTTAAGTCCTAAATTATGAAAAAATAATTAAATAAATGAAGAGTTTAAGCTAAAAACTTCTCGATATAATCAAATAGAAAGCAAAGAATTGTATTTGTTAGGTTAACAAAAATAGATTGTAATTATAAAAACTTTAGCTTATAAGAATTAAAGAAAATAATGCAATTTAAAAATTATGCTCTCAAAAAAGATTTTAAATTAATTCTAGAATCATTTGAAAATGGCTAAGAAAGATGTTGTGGTTTATGAAGAGGGCTTTGATTTAGAGGTGAGGTATATTTTTTCGCTCAAACCTCTGAGGAAATTTTTGGTTTAAATGTGGATGTTTAGGAAAACGAAATCTTATTTTACATAACATATAATATTTTTTTTAACAACTTCATAATAACCCAATATATATGTATAGGAGTAATGAATTTTATCCTTTTACTCGGTAACATATAATCTTTTCAAATATTGGATGACTTTGTTTAGAGAACGAAATCTACTTCCGATTGACATTGACATAAGATCTTTTAAGGATCAAAATCATGTCAAGTATGATATGAAAAAAAAGGAGATATGTTTTTTTAGAAAGAAAACTAGATATAATAAAAATGTTTTGACAGCAACCTTTATAAATTGAACGTTCTTATATTTCAAAAAAAAAACTTGGAGTAAACATAATTGAAATCTAAGGTTGTTATTTTCTAATAAAATAAATGTGCAACTATTTTACTTAAATTAGAAGTAAGGCTAAAAACAAGTACCTTATCTAAATAAAAAAAGTATACGAAATTCTTTAAAACTTAACCCCAAATATCTAAATCTATCAATCTCCAATTAATAAACGAATAGTAAACAAATAATTAATAAAATTCACTTATAAATTAACTCGCAACAAAATTTTTGGAGAGCGAAAAGTGGCTAAGAATGAGATATTCGATTTATTTGTTACATAATAAACAAACTTTTTGTACTTTTTTATCTTTTTTTGTATTTTTGATTTATTATCTTTTTTTTGAATTTAGAGTTATTATCTTATGTTTGGATTTTAGATTTTTTAAGTTTTTTGAGTTTTTAACTTTTTTATCAATTTATTTACAAGAAAGGGGAGAGAAATAGTTGTTATTTACAAAGAAGAGAGGTGAGAAAGAGAAAGATTTTTTACAAAAAGATTTACAAAGTAAAAACATTTTTTTGAATATTTGTTTTACAAGTTTTTTGAAATTTTTGTGTTTTATGAATTTGTTTGAGTTTTTGAATATAAAAACAAGTAATTTTTTTTGAAGTTTTAAATTTTTTTTGCATTTTCTTGTATTTTTGATAGGGTGCAGACAATATATGTTTGAAAATATAAGTGCGAGGAAAGGAAACACCCCCACACTTAGTTCCAACATTATCCCCAATGTTGCAAGATAAGCATGGTGAACAAAATAGATAAAATACAGTAATTATAAAAATAAAGATGATGGGTAGAAACTTCCCTAAGAAGAGGTCGGGGAGGCTCATTTGGGACCCTGCATTATTTAGAACAAAGGATAGAAAAAACTATTTCGTTATATGGAATTTATTTGGTGGCGTGAGTTTTTAATTTGTAGTATGCGCGTTATTTATAGATTTACTAACTCGACTTGGTCATAAGGTTTCAGGTGGTAGGGGTGGCAAGTGTGGGTGAATTCGAAGTAGCTAACGTCTTAGCTATATGAGTGCAATCGAAATGCATTCCCCTATCGCCTAAAATAATGGAAGGCGTGCCAAAGCGAGAAAATAAATATATAAGTCTTGAAATAATTTTGGTTGTTTCGAAAAAGTTAAAAAAAAAATATATACGAAAAATATCTTTTTGTGGTTTTTAGTGGTTTTTTTTATGTTTTAGTTTTTTTGTTTTTTAGATTTGTTTTTTTAGTTTTTAGATTTTTGTTTTTTTTTAGATTTTTAGATTTTTTTAGTTTCTTAGTTTTTTAGAGTTTTTTGGTTGTTGAGTTTTTAGATTTTTTTGGTTTTTTTGGTTTTTAGTTTTTATAGAGAAATATATGAATAATAATATAATTTTTAAGTTTTTTGTGTTTTTGTGTTTTTTAAAGTAATTTTATTATTATTAATTTTTTTGTTGGCCAATTTTATGTTATATATATAAATAAAATTAGGTAAAAGTAATAGTCTTCCAGAGTTCAAAATAACAACACAAAAATTCCCCCGCAACGGCGCCGAAAACTTGATGGTTAAAACTCAAAAAAATTATTGGTTTAATCAAGTCCCCGACAACGGCGCCAAAAACTTGATGGTTAAAACTCGCAGCACCTCACGGGTTTATTTTTTGAGAAGCGGTTGATTTTTATTTTGGAAGGACAGGGCACGCAGATTTATTATCTATAAAAAGTTGAAACTGAGTTTGAACGAAAGGAGACAGTGCACCTATCGCGTGTAGTACATGATATTCCGGTGAGGAATATCCGGGTCGTATTGTTCTCGGGGATGGGTTGATTATTTCTACTCTTCCCTAGAGAGGACTATTATTTTACTGAAGATAACTTGTCAGGTTATTATTTATATATATATAAATAAAAAATTAAAGCAGAAAGAGCCGATGAAGAAATAGCGCAATGTTATCGAATTAAATTTGAACTAAAATAACTTTTAATAAATAGAGATCCTAAATTTCAAATTAATTAAGACAGAGACTTGGCCGTGGAGGTTCCACAAAAATGAGCTCACCTATCTCTAGAATTATCGCTCACCTGAATATTAAGACTATTCGACCGGACTCTTGTCCGATGAAGGATTCCTCTTAATGCACGTATTACGCTAAGAACCTCACTATTGGGTGGGGAACCCAATTCAGTAGAATTCTGCGCCTCCTCTCTCTAAGTTTAGTGCGGAACTCTCTTTACCCAAGGGTGATCGGTTCATACGCACGGCCTCTCGGCTAGCTAGTATATGGACTACAGAAATAGAGTCCACACATCGATATATGGTTCTACGCATCATAAACCCGGGGCAAACCTTAAGTAATTTAATTAACGAGAAATAAAAAACCTTTAATTATTTAAAGCAATTTTATCTGTCCAAATGTTCTTTGATACTGAGGGCTAAGAGCGGTTAGCCACTCATCGGAATGGGGAAGGCTTGCGGAAAGAAATGCATAATTGAAAGGTGCAAGTCCTACTCAAACAAGTTGGCGGGAAATGAAAGCGATAAAATTACAAGTCCTACTCAAATGAGTAGGCGGAAAATGAAAGCGAAAAAATTACAAGTCCTACTCAAACGAGTAGGCGTGAAATGACAAGTCCAACTGAAACGAGTAGGCGGGAAATGACAAGTCCTACTCAAACGAGTAGGCGGGAAATTAAACAGAGTCCTACTTGAATGAATAGGAGGAAATTGATGCACAAACGCACACACTCTACTTGAATAAAACACACACACTCTACAAAAAATAAAACACACACTCTTCATAAATAAAACCTAACCCATACACTCACGCACACAAGCTAAAACAAGAAAAACTAAGTGACTAAAAAATTAAAACAACTATATTTCTACCATTAGAATATGATTGAAATGCATAAAAAAAGAAAATAAAAATTAAAAGAGCAAAAGTTTTGAAAATTAAAAACGAAAATCAAAGTGCTCGAAAATTAAAACGATTATGAATCCATTCTTATAACTCCGTAAAAGTGCGTAAACAGTGGAAATAAAGTAAAAATGAACAAAAAGTATTACAACCTAAAAGAGAAAATCTAAGTTAAAGAATAATGAAAACCACCTTGAATACACTTTTACGGGTTTTTAAGAATGAATAAAAAGCTATAAAATCCTAAATCTAAACAAAGTTAAGTAAAAATAACTAAAACATAAAAGCATAAAATCTATTCTCATAAACACACACCCATTTTATAGAAGAGAAAAACAAAGAGAAAACAAATAAGATTGTTTAAGGAGGGGCACATAGATGCGATCCACAATAACGTAAGGAGGAAAACGCTACTAATTCTATTAAGATCCAAAGTTCATTACAAAGCTAAAACAAACATAAAAGAGAGGGAGAGAAAATCTCCTTACAAAGTATGGAAAACATCTAAGCAGCACATTCCCTAAGCAAAATGGTTCAAAAAGAAGAACCCACAGCTCAAACAGAGAAGTTCTATTTATAGGAAAACATTTCGCACGCCCTAGGTCACGGGCGTGCAGGGGGCGTGTCAGTACTGTTGCTGAGTTGATGCTGATCATTTATTGATTGTTGACTTTGGGGTTGCACACGTGGAAGTCACGGGCATGACCCTGCAATCACGGGCATGTAGGTGGGGCATATCCAGAAGGTTTATCTGGGGAAGGCGTCATGTCATTTCATCGCCGACGCCGTCTTATCTGGGATAGGTGGAGTAGTCACGGGCGTGTTGAATATTGACACATGTGTGTCCAGCAGTTCGACGATCACCGAATGCGGAACGTCGTGCTGGAGGCATTGAACATCGAACCGAATTTGACACGAGCGTGTAGGGGCATGTCATGGGCGTGTTCAGCAAATCGTCAACCGCCAATCATCAAATTGAGATCGATGAACATCGTCGGCCTGACACGGGGCGTGTCGGACTGAACACAGGCCTGTCATAATCGGACACAGGTTTGTACTTGAATTTTTCTTTGAATGTGGCCACTTCTGTTGGAATCAAAGTCACACACCCAGGTCACGGTTATGACGGAGAAGTTCACAGGCGTGTACTATGAATTTTGACAATTTCTTAAAAAATTTCAGAAAATCAAAATAAAGCTAAGTTAGAAAATATATAAAAAAGGAGCATTTTATTAAAGAAAAATAACTAAAAATAACGAAATTAAACCAAAATGACTTAAATAATCTACATAAAAATATGTATATTTACAACTTATCAAGATGCCCACTCTACTGTCACCATTTGGCCACGACGGATGATGCCAGAGAGGTTAGGTACCTGCTCAAAAAGTGGAAACTAAATGACTATGTCGACATAGCAAAATAAAGTGCGTGAGTTGCATGGGTACATCATAAACCATCATTGCATCAAATTGCATCGCATAAGATCCTCATATAAATTTGTATGGGCACTTTATGTTAAGCCAATCCTTAACTTATAAATATGTATGAGCATTTTTTTAAGTTAAGTTCTAATTCTGTTGTTAAATTATATGTTGTAGTTATTGTTCTCCCCTTTACTGAATTGCTAGTGTAGAAAGATGCTATCACTTATTATGCACTGTTTTCGTTACTCTTATGATATGTAGAGATACACCACCTGCTTGTACTTATAGTTTATATATACATGGTACCTCCTTTTTTCTCCCGCCCAGTGCCTAAGAGCCGCCGGGGTGAGAGAATGAGATAGCCACTTAGTCCTTATGACTAACGGTTGCTACGACGACCTTTTTGGGGGGCACCCAGCAGATAGAGCAGTAGTAGCAGGTTATGAAAGAGGGCAGCCATGCCAGGCATATAGGGCCTGATACGACAATACCCTAGCTGTCGTCGGTTACTGAGGTACAAGATTTTTGAGAGACTTTTGTTGTACCCTTCGGGCATTTTTGTTGTACTCTGATATTAAAGGAACCAATGTAGTTCCCTATTATTCATGTACTGCGCTTTGGACATTTACTTATTGTGATGGTTTGACTTATATTTTTGTCTTTATGTTGGGTTTACATGGACGATATTTGTGAGAGAAGGTAGAATAAGTGTCTTGTAGTACTGGTCAACCCGTGTGTTGACGCTACCGCAAGGCGGCAATTCTGGGCATAAGACCTCCTTTGGCCGTGTGTTGTGTTCCGGGATGGGGGTCTTACATAGATAGCAGGCAAAGTATTATGATGTGAGGCACAGGATGGTGGAGTTTTTAAGTGGATGACGAGGTGTTCTTTAGGATCAGGCCAATGCATGGAGTTTTACATGTGCATGGGAGGAAGAAGCTCGGCCTGAGATATGTGGGGTCTTTTTTTATATTATAGAGGATTGGACCTTTAGCCTATCAGCTGGATCTACCACCAGAGCTAGAAAAATTTCACGACATCTTCCATGTGTTGTCGCTTCAGATAGAACTACTACGACCTGATCAGCATGTAACCTCCATAAATGGAACAGTGGTAACAAATAGGTCTGTTCGACTATAGCTGGTGCGGATTGTGGATACCGAAATAAGAAGCATGTGGTGGAAGAGTGTTCCTTTGGTGAAGGTCCAATGTTCTAATCACGAAAAATAGGAGTATACTTGGGAGCCAATGGACCTTATACGGCAGCGCTACCCGTAGTTATTTCCCCAAGGTAAACTTAAACGCATACCTTGTTTTCTTCATACTTTCTCTTTCCCCATAGACTTATCCCGATTTCATGGATGAAATCTTTTATTTTGTTTATAGGATTTGTAACGTCCTGATTCGTGCTAGACCCCTCATACCCATTTTTGAGTCAGGGGAGTTGACATGGGCTCGGGGCGCACCGGTGGCTAGGCTTTCCCCTGAGTCAGGGAAGTGCTAGATCGACACTGGATGTGAGGTTGTTACCACGCAACGGTAGCAATCGTTGAGTGCGTTGACTGGATTCGACAAGAGTCGAGTATAATCGACGATCGTCAAGATACTACCGTGCGACGGTAGCAGGATACCACACAGTGGTTGTGTTCGTTGAGTGCATTGAATGGATTTGACGAGCGATGAGTGCACTCGCCAATCATCAAGTACTACCACGTGGAGGTAGCATGATACCACACATCGGTAGTCGAGATGGGTTGACAATAAAGTTCTCTGTAAGTAACCGCGTGGCAGTAACGATACTACTGTCGGTAATATTTTTGGCATAGTCCTCCGTTAGTTACCACACGGCAATAGAAGAGTACCGCACGATGATAGTGGGCCAGATGGCAGCACATAAATGGTGAGTTTGGAGGTACCGCGTGACGGTAGCTTGGTATCACATGGCGGAAGCTCTCAGATCAGAAAACCCAAGGTCTATTTGGTTTCCCCTTTATATACGATGTCCAACTCTTGGCCGCCAATCTTCTTCTCTTGATGTTGAACTTCATTGCAGGAGACAGGGTTGACGTCATCATGCCGCCATGGAGGAGGACACGATCCATGGACTGAAATGAGGTGAGCTTCCTATCCTCTCCCTTGGTGCTAGATCTTTAGATCTAAAGTGTATGAGAGATATTTGCACAAGAGATCTTGATTTGGTAATTTAATGGAGATTTCCTTGGTAGGGACCATGCTAGAACTTCATTCTAGGGCGTCTATTATCATATGATGAACTTCAATTATCTCCTCTCTTCATTATGAAGATGGCAGACTTGATCTTGTGAAGAACCATGGTATAAGGAGGGAGAAAGGTGTAGAGAAATGTTGGTTGTGCTTTGTAACACCACAAAAACTATAACACAAAACTTAAAGGTGGAGATCTCCAGGCGACAGTGGGTATCGCTGGTGATAGCACTCAATGCACACGAGGCTTTAAACGAAGCATTGAGTAAACTCGACGCTCTCGACGCACTCGATGCACTCGACGCTCTCAACACTTTCAACGCATCGCTGAGTAAGCTATCAGAGTGGTCACAGTGTGTATCATGTGGCGATATAGCCATGTGACGTCTAGACACATGTCAGATGGCTGTTAAGAGGCCTATGAGCGGCGGTTGACTGTGGTCAAAGCAGCTATCGATGATATCACCCAGGAGATAGCAGATATCGCCCGACAATAGTGATAAATTTGACTGGTCATCTGAAATTGTAGCCATTCATTTTTATTGAAGAGAGGATCCTGTGTATGGGATAAATCCCGAGGTCACTTAAGCAGAGGAGTGGAGAAAAGAGAAGTCATTTCTCTTCTCTCACACTTTCTCCTCCTTTTCATCAAGATCATAGAAAAAAGATCTAAGGAAGAAGAAGGCTGAAGGCTGAATCTTTGCAAGCTTGGTAAAGGAGATCAAGAACCAAAGCAAGATCCGTGAAGAGTAAATTGAGGCGCTCCTTTCCAGCCGGATAGAAAGCTTGTTTATGGCTCCAAAATGAACTACAAAGGTAACGATCTTATTTCTTGGACAGGTGAAGTCCTCCTTTTTACATATGCTTGGAATTCCCCACTAAAAGGTGGAAAAGTGAAGGAATTCTGAAGGGTTGATACGTGATATCCCCAAGTAGTTTTGCCTATCGAATCTGTAAATCGCAGTACGGAATATGCATGATGTGTGAAGCTCATCCGGACAGGTTGGTCTGGCTTGGTGATGTTTTAATTTTCTTGCCGGAGAAGACTCCGAGTATAAACAGGTAGTTTATGGAGTATGAAGGGTTGTGCCTGTGAAATCAGTAGCAAAAAGTACTGGGGATGCGCTCCCGAAAAATACCCAGAAAATACCATAGTTTTTGGATAATTATGGATATCGTCGGGTGACAGTGAGTATCGTTGGCAATAGCTCTGTGTGAGCTATACTTTATGGAAGTCCAGTTTTTTGGCACTGCAGCATGCTGTAGTTCTATTCTTGAAGGATGTTCCAGTTAATACTGAGTTTGGAGACAGAAAAAGTGTTATGTTGTTAATGCCGAGCTATTGTGAATATCACTGGCGATGGCTCCCAGATTGTATTGTGCTTATGAAGCCTATCTCGAGGAGACCGTGAGGCTAGCAGGTGAGTGCTGAGCCTGGGTGCCCAGCTTTGATGGACATGAGAGACATTGCACATAACATTGGTTATGTTTTGGACTACGGGCATAGGGAATCTGACCCATGTCGCATCGGCTGGCCAAGAAGGTGTTGACTTTCAGTGATGACATGACAATTTGAGCAATGGGTTGCGCCTGAACAGTACCCGTGTTATGTCGTTAGGACCAAGATCGCCTAAAGTAACTGGATTTCGTCATTGGCGTAATGAGAGTCTTAGGCCCCGTGTTGGAAAGACTAGAATGCTCAAGTATTCCATCAAGTCTGGGACTGCAGATGGTCGTGGAACCCGTGAATTCTGGTACACCGCTAATGTTCCCTGAGTGTACGGAACATTTGGTAGTTGATGCAGACATTTGTGATATATTTAATGGTGCTTAAGTTTTACCTTCTTATGATATATCTAAGGATGGTTGCTATGAATGCAGGGATGGAATATGGCTGCCCCAGGTATGGGGTAGGGTAATTATAAATTTGTCAGCTAAAGCTGACCGTTGCCTTGTTTGCCATCCTTGTGTTGGATTGTCCCTGTGCAGGTGATGGAGAGCCGAGCGAGAAATGGCGGTTTGCTGCCCTGTGATGTTATGTCGTCCCTCGAAGGCTAAGCAAAGAGCTTTTATTGTTTTTCATGTGTGACCGGCCCGCACGCCGATGTTTGTAAACCACTATTTTGGGGAAAAACATTGGTAAAGCCTTAAGGCCGTAACTTTTGTGTATTTTTTGTAAAACATTCCTGATTTGTATAATAGTGGACATTCACATGAATTGAGTTCGGGTAACCATGAAGCTTCCTCTAGAATGCTTTGTGTTAGGATTCGATTGGTCTTTGATATTAACATGTAACTCCGCTGACTATCTGTGGAATATGGCATGGGGCCCCGACCGGACCCTGTGTTATATTTCATGTGACGGATGGTTGTGTTATAATTTGGTATCAGGATGTCTGGGTCTTCCTTCTGCGAATTTGTGGTCGAATTCTTTTGAGGGTTGGCGAGAACGTGTATGTGCTTACCGTTATAACTAAATGAAATCAAGAATGTCCACTTAGGATTAAAAATACACATGTTTTAGAAATCTGCGCGCTCCTAATAGTCATTGTTTGTCTTTTTTATTAGTCGCTAAATTTTGTATTTTACACTTATAGGTGACTAGAAGTGGTGCCGGGCAGTCTGAACTCCAACGTTCTGTTGAGAGTGCAACACCAGTTGATGTGACCAAACCTCCTCCTTCTGCGGAAAGAGTACGCTTAGTTGCTGAGGCAGTGTTTGCAATGATGAATGCACAACTGACTGGGCAGGTGCAACCTATGATGGTGCCAGTACAGGTTGGTATTCGCCTAGCCTATTGCTACTAGGCAAGTGTCTACTGAGGCTTTAGTTGATAAGCGAGCGACTGAACGTCAGCTGAAGCACTTCATGAGCTTTAGTCCCCCAACATTTACGGGGGCAGGATCCCCAATGCAAGCAGAGGACTTGTTTTCACACATCAAGAGGATATTGACGGTAATAGAGACAGAGGAGGGACAGAAGGTCACCTTGACCAGTTTCCTGTTGGAAGGAGAGGCTCGACTTTAGTGGGATGAGTTGGAGTTACACCACTTTGCGAGCAAATGACTATTAGAGATATCAATGGAGGAGTTTTTGAGATTGTTCTTGGCAAAGCATCTACCGTCATCGCAGCAGATTGCCATGGAAAATGAGTTCCAGTGTTTGACTCAGGGCGAGAGTAGTGTGGATAACTACTTGCATGAGTTTACCAGGTTGGGATGTTATACGGGGTCTACTTTTGCTGACAAAGAGCATAAGACCAATAGGTTCTACGAGGGACTGCAGGATGAGTTGAGGTTACTGCTCTCTGGTCCAATGAATTAGGGTTTTCAAGTGTTCGTTAATACGACTCATTCATTAGAGAAGGACATGAAGAGGGTACAAGTCAAGGGGGACTGGGCTGTGATAAAGCCCAAGTTCAAAGTGCCGACTTCTTCAAAATCGCATTTTCGGAGGTGGAAGAAGAAGTACAAATCTTATAGACAAGCTCCATCTGTTGCTGGTTCTGGAGTAATGTAAGGGCGAGGTCCCCTCACATAATACACATGTGGCAAGGTAGGACACATGGCCCAAGATTATCGAAGTGGCCCTCCAAAGACGGAGAATATGGTAAGAGAATCTTACGCTAAGAAGGCATAGATGGTAAAGTCTACTGTTGGATCTTATGGCGCCCTTAAAGGGGGGTGAATAAGAGTTGACAAAAGATTTTGCTTAATCTAAATTTACTTGATGAAATAATGAAATAAATCAAAACTAATTTTTCATAGACAAACTAAACACTTAGAAACAAATAAGAACAAAAATGATAATCTTTTATTTCATAAGTGATAAAACAAAATACAATATATCTCTATGATGCTCGAGATTAAGGCTTTGAAAAATATATTCTACTTTTGATTTCGTCGGTCCTTCTACAAGAACCGGCAGGCTAAAGCGTATCTCTCCCTAAATCTTGCTACTAGCCTCCCCTAGATCTAACCACGATATAGACGCTGCACACAAGGCAACGATTTCTCCCTAAGACACACAAGGACTTGGGCGCCACTCACACGGCGGCGATTTTCTCCTAAGCCACACAAGGACCTAGACGCCATGCATAAGGCGGCGATTTCCTCCTAAGCCACACATGGACCTAGACGCAACACACAAGGCGGCGATTTTCTCCTAATGATTAAAATGAAAATAATGATAAAATATAATCTTTAGAATTAAGAACTCCCTCTAAATGTAGTGCTAAAGATGATGACAAATTCTTGCCAAGAATTCTTCAGATGCCATGTACGTGTCGTCGCTTCGTCACTCTTGAACCTTCTTGGGAGGATGAAGTTTTTCTGGATGCTGGAGCTCTATAGACTAGTTGCACGAGAAGAAACACTCCAAATTCTGTAATCCTTAATCACCATGGAAAAATGAATCACTTTTATATATTATCGATATCGCCCGGCGACACTAGATGTCACCAATCAGTGATATCATGTCTGGCTGCCACGTGTCCCATGATTCTGAGGTTTCTACGGGATGATTCGATCATGGAGCTATCATCAGGCAATAGTGGATTTCGCCTGGCGATATCTCCTTTTCACTTTTGCCATCCGAACCATTTGTAGAGTGTAGATGACTTCGATCTAATTCTGGAATGGGGTGGCACGTTCCGTAACTCCTCCAGGATTGAAAGTTATGGCTGTTTAAAGTTTAGCACACAAAACTCGTCATTTTTTTCTAAAGTGTACACACCCTTGGATCATGCCCATGACTGAGGACTTGTCTCCTCATTCAACCTGTACAACCTGTATACTATAAACACACAAAATAATAGATCAAATACATCACAGTATTTGTTATTCTCAAACCAAGAGATGCAGAATGCATGCTCCAACATCGACTGCATCCTAATATGCTCCAGCTTAGCCAAGGGTTTATAATCTTGTCTAATAGGAGGCCATCAAAAAGGCTGATGTCGTCACAGGTATGAGTAGTATAGAGTTTTCATGATTTATATACTTCATACTATGTGAATTGCTTGTGTATTACTTGGTAAGTGTAGGCTTTGTCCTTATTCGAGACAATCTGGTGAGAGAACTGTTCGATACAGGTGCTTCTCATTAATTTTTATCTGAGTACTTTGTATCGTGGATCAGAGTGCATACACTTATGTTGACAGATAGTCAACTTGGCGAAATAAAACCAACACGGACGCCCTATTCCCGGATCTGGGGCGTATTCCTCCCTCGGCCCCTCCGTCTTCTCGCTTGAAAAAGATGAAGACCGCCTGCCCTCCCCTCTCGGCGGGCACGACCTCCTATGCCCCTTCAACGGACAATCCTTTAGCCTCTCCCAGGGAGAAACGGGTAATTCCTCATTCTTCTCTCTCTTCTTTCGTCCCGCCTATTGACCACGCTTTTCCAGGGAAGCTTTGTTGATTCCCCGATGCCCGCCAATCCTCCTGATAATATTGACCAAGCTCATCAGCGCCCCGATTCGCCTGAGGCATCTTCCCCACCCCTCTCGCGGAAAGAAAACCTCTCGCGGGTTGTGGGGAACCCTCGCATTCCAAGTAGGAACTTACCCTTCTCGCCTTTCCTCCCATTCACCTTCTTTTATCCAACCCATGCGAGCTCATCCTTATTTATGATTTCTCGCTCCCTGTGCAGGAATCCAATTTGATTCTGATACTGAAGATTCTCCTGTGTCTCCCCCACCCCCCTCTCGCCTCTTCCTCATCCTGGCGAGATTGAGGACTACTTGGGTGATCCCATGGATACTCTGGAGCTGAAACAGAGGACGGCTAGAATGTTCTGCAAATACACGCATATAATCCGCGAGATGGAGCTGGAGAAGCAGGCCTCTGACCAATGCATGGACTGGCTAGAAACAGAGTGTCACCGTCTTTTTGCCGAGATGGAAGCTGGCGATGCAATAGACGGGACAGACCCCCAAGCCATCCTAAACGAGACGGACGAACATCTCCGTCTCGCGCGCCGCGGCGTGGTCGCCGCTCGCGCCTTTTATCTGCCCGGCCGCCCTCCATTCGCGGGAGGTCAAGATGGCCACTGGAAATGGGTGCGAAACTAAGCTGTCGTGGTCCCGTCTCGCCTTTTTAATAATGTTTAACTACTGCTACGTTGTATAAAACTTTCCTGGGCGGGATGCCCCCTCTGCGGGATGAACTGTTTTATCATTTCGGTATTGTGCCTGTCATATCATGCTAAGTTTTTCATCATTACCATGATTAGCTCTTTTTTCAATTAGTAGGTTTATAATGATGGCTTTTACCTCGAAAAGACCGTTGTGGCGCCCCCGCCCCTTGGGTTCTATAGAGAGAGAGAGAGAGACGAAGCATTGTGGTGCCTCTTCATTTCCCGCCGATTGATTTTCCCGCTTAATCTCCTCTCTCCCTCACTCCTTATAAATATCTCAAATCTAGACACTCCCCGGCTTTTGTTATTCTTGGCCATCTTTTTGGTTGCAGCTTCCGTCTCTCTCCTCTTCCTCACTCATCTCGCGTCCCGCTCCCCTAAGTCGTTCTCTTCCCATTTACTGCCTTCTCGCCTGCCATGGGAAAGAAGAAGGTGGAAGAAGGCGAGGGTCGCAGCCGCTGCAGAAAGCGGTTTGTGGATCACGACTTCCCTCTCGGCAGACTGCCAGAGCAAGAATATGCTCATTTCGCCAGCGAGTATCTCGCTGATGGTTATTTATCCCGCCCGCCCAAAGTTGGCGAATGCATCAACACTTTCTACCCCAACGAACTGGCCTTCCCCATCTCGCACTTCGAGGCGGGGCTGCGACTTCCCCTTTGGCCGGAGGTCAAGCTAGTTCTTAAGTACTTCGGGGTTGTCCCCGCCCAATTCAACACCAATGACATCTCCATGCTGATTGCTTTTGCCTGCTACCTGCGGCGAGAGCGCATCGAATTTAGCTTGACGGCTTTTTGCAAGCTATTCGTCTACCACACAAAAGACGACGACATCTCTTATTTCACAGGCCAAGGAATGAAGGTGTGTGAGACACCGAATAAAAACCACCACTGGCTGACTCGCTTTGTCTTCATCCGTGGGGATTTGGGAGGCATTCCTCTCGCCCCGGTGTCTCCTGCTGAATGTTATTATGAAACCCCCAAGGTGGGGGGTGCCGAGAAGGATCTATGTGACTTCTTCGCAGGGAAGAATTTTGAGGTCCATTACCTCAGGCGAGACCTCGGCTCGCGTCCAACCATCTTTCCCGACGAAGGTATACTCATGTCCCCCCCCCCTTTTAGCCTTGTAAAGTTTTATTCCCTGTTGTCTGTCATCTCGTCTAGGAGAAAGAACCATCCCTATTCATCCCCCTTATCAAAGTAACCGGTCTCTCGCCTTAGCGAGTATGGCGGCGGAGGCCGCAAAGGACACGCTGACACCCACCCCAAAGAAGAGGCCCGTGGACGAGGGCACTTCTCGGCACAGCCCCAAGAAGAAGGTGAAGAAATCTGTGTCTTTCAAAAAGGAGAAAAGATCTGCCAAAGAAAGGAAAGAGCCCTTGGGATCCCTGTCCCCCATCTCTTTATCGTCTCCCTCACCTCCCTGACTACCCGTCTCGCCTCCCCGCGAGACGGTCTCGTCAGAGCTAGCTGCCACCACCAAGGTTCAGCCCGCCAAGTTCCCTTCCGGCGAGGCTGGCTCCTCCAGTCACCCGGCTCCCGCCTCGCACCCCAATTACAACATGGGGCCTGTGACCGATGATGATGCTGGAGAGCCGGTGCTCCTATGGGACAAGGACGCTAACCACGTGTCGGTGTCCACTCTCCTTCCTTCCTGGAAAGAGCAGGACGCCCCCCCCCCCCCCCCCACCACCACCAGTCATGCCTTCTCCCTAGGGTTTAGGCTATATTGTGGCCTTGGCTCTGAGCCCACAGACAATGAGGCGTCGGGAGATCTCATTCTGAAGAGTGCCCACTCTCAATTTCGCTCCCTGGAACTCACACACAGGGTCTCGCGCCGCTTGGTTTTTAACAATAGAAAATGGAAGGAGGCGGAGGCCGGTCTCGCCGCGGAACGGGAGAAATCCAGCGACCTGGAGAAGCGGTTGGTTGTTGCCGACAACCTCCGCGCGCAGAGCCAGGGTGGTGTGGTAAGTTTTCTTACCGTTGCTTTGCTAGTCTTACTCGCCGCTCATTATGGTCCTTTACTCGTTATCTTCCTGCAGGATGCCAAGACAGTCGATAGGATGCGCTCGCGCATTGAGGAGTTGGAGGGAGAAAACAAGAAATTGAAAGCTGAAAATCTCCGCCTTCGGAAAAGCACGGCACCCCCCTCAGACCAATTTCCCGTTCCTTCCCGTTACTCTGTAGACGAGGTGGATGCCCTCTGCCGAGACTCCAATATCAAGATGGCAGGGCTTGTTTTAAAAATGATGAAGGAGCTAGGGGTGGTGCGCGATGATGCCGAGACGGTTACTGCCCGCGACCTGGTCCCCCGCTTATATGGCAAGACGGACGACAGCTCTTTTTCTGGCAGCGAGTAGAGAATCATCAGCTCCAGTGGCTTCTCTCCCCCTTTTTTCTTTTTATTTTGTCTGGCACTTGTAATTTTGGTAGACAATTCCTCGAAAATAGCGAGGTGTTCTTCTTCTTGTCCCAAGGAAATTCTGT
The DNA here is from genome assembly GCA_039583875.1 of Platanthera guangdongensis. Taxonomy (NCBI): domain Eukaryota; kingdom Viridiplantae; phylum Streptophyta; class Magnoliopsida; order Asparagales; family Orchidaceae; genus Platanthera; species Platanthera guangdongensis. The sequence goes on along the minus strand of CM077150.1, from coordinate 111,900,911 downwards.
TTAAACCTTTCATATGTTGCTTAATTGCTGCTTTTATCTTCGGCCGCCTCGCTTAATAGCTAGCCAAAAACGCGAGACAAACCATTTATATGTTAATCTCTGCTTTTTTCTTCGGTCGTCTCGCTTAATAACTAACCAAAGATGCGAGACAAACCTTAGATCTCTCTTCGTCTATACTACCCGCGAGATCAGCTGACCCTTAGCATCTGTATCGCCGCAAGATTAACCTGCGTTGAAGTCCCTGGAGGCCAGCCGCCCTACTTGACAGGCCCCCACCTTCTTACGCCAGGCTTGCGCCTTGAACAAGGAAGGCCTACTCGCTATGGGCGAGACTGCCCATGCCGAGTGTCGGCCGAAGACCCTCCTCCCTGGCCTGATCCTCGATCCTTCCTTTTTTTAGAGATTTTCCACCAATCTCCTGATAAATTTAAACATTTCTCCCCGTGAACTCTTGCCGCTCGACTTGCCCTCGAGTGAGCCTACAACCCTGCCAGCTAGATGAGAGCCTGGTCAGCGGGTCTGCTTGGGGTCTCTTTTCCGAACCCTCTCTGACCACCGAGTGAGCCTACAGCCCTGCCAGCTAGGTGAAAGCCTGGTCAGCGGGTCTGCTCGGGGTCTCTTGTCCAAACCATTTCCAACCACCGAGTGAGCCTACAGCCCTGCCAGCTAGATGAGAGCCTGGTCAGCGGGTATGCTCGGGGTCTCCTCTCCAAACCATCTCCAACCTCCGAGTGAGCCTACAGCCCTGCCAGATAGATGAGAGCCTGGTCAGCGGGTCTGCTCGAGGTCTCCTCTCCAAACCATCTCCAACCAACGAGTGAGCCTACAACCCTGCCAGCTAGATGAAAGCCTGGTCAGCGGGTCTGCTCGGGGTCTCCTCTCCAAACCATCTTCAACCACCGAGTGAGCCTACAGCCCTGCCAGCTAGATGAGAGCCTGGTCAGCGGGTCTGCTCGGGGTCTCCTCTACAAACCATCTCCAACCACCGAGTGAGCCTACAGCCCTACCAGCTAGATGAGAGCCTGGTCAGCGGGTCTGCTCGGGGTATCCTCTTTAAACCATCTCCAACCACCGAGTGAGCCTACAGCCCTGCCAGCTAGATGAGAGCCTGGTCAGCGGGTCTGCTCGAGGTCTCCTCTCCAAACCATCTCCAACCACCGAGTGAGCCTACAGCCCTGCCAGCTAGATGAGAGCCTGGTCAGCGGGTCTGCTCGGGTCTCCTCTCCAAACCATCTCCAACCACCGAGTGAGCCTACAGTGTCACAACCCGCATTTTCTCTGAATTCAAGAAGTATCAGAGTATGAGAAAAACGCGCGTCGTGATGCCACGTCGAGCAGGGGATAACTGTCGACGCTCAGGCAAACACCATCTAACTAGACTATGAAAATTTCTTAAGTTTAATGATTAGAAAAAAAAATCAGATATATTTTAGAGGTCGTATCCCTCGGCTCAGTGGATCATCTAGTCCACATTTTAAAACTATATTTATACGCAGCGGAAAAATACTTTATTTATTTCTTTGACATCCTAAGAGAGTGCATAAGTGACCCCCGAGGTCAGCTTATACTATGCAAGACACTAAATTTATATCATATTATAAGTAGGAAAATGTTCTTTCTACGTTACTTGGGAAGTAGTGTATGCGTTTTATAAAACATGCTGATCATGAGATATACATATAGTAGTGTTTTAGGTTTAAAATAACTAGCAACCTAGCATAAAATTTCCCAAGAGCAAGTAGACTATCTCCAGAAAAGGTAGCAGTAAAATAAACATATTTAGTATCATAAGGTAAAACTACCAGATGGCGCCAACAAACTGACACGAACCCACTGGCAAGCATATATGTCTGTAAGAAAACAAAACAGGAAAACTACCTCACAAAAAGTAAGATAAAGATCCCTACAACTCAAGGGATCACCAGCAATACCACAACAAATCTAGCCGCCCACCCGGCTACAAATCAGAACCTGAGGCATTCAGAAAATAAAAGAATACCTCAGCAAGAGAATCAAGAAAATCTGAACTATGGCATTAAATTTCAATGGAACAAGAGGGTAAGTAAAGAAGATAGTAAAAAAAAACAAACACTGTCCAGAGTAAACCAAAAGTACAACAAACACCAAGCAACAACACCAAGCTCTGCTCAAATCCTGCAGTGGCTACAAGGCAAAAGGCAAGGAAAAAAAACTTTCCACCATATGCTGCATTCTACCAGGAAGAATCACCTAACAATCCTAATTTGTGAGTTAATGGCAGTAGTAAACAGAAATGGTCCTGAGTTGGTGACCAAAAACAGTCCCACAAACAAAACAGTTCCAACAGAAACCTAAATTTCTACTGTCGGCACAAAACCACCACAAATCCAGCCCGTACCTGGAATAAAAAGGGTGGCGACCACAGCAAATGCCCAGCCCGTACCTGGGACTAAAAAGTGGCGGCCACGGCTCGCACACAAAACATCCCGCTCCTTTAGAGCGTCAAAACACCACTACCTGCCATAACCCACGATTCGGCCCTCAAAATAAAGGAAGAACGAAAGGCCGACAAGACATCCCCTAGGACGTAATCACTCGGGAAGAGAGGTAATTGATAAGAAATAAAATTCTGCCTACAGGAATCGTCGAACGCAGGAAATCGTCGAGCGCAGCTCGACGATTTTCGTCGAACCACATGACACGGGCAATCGTCGAACTCCGTTCGACTATTTGCCTTTCGTCGATCACAGGCCACGGGGAATCGTCGAACTCCGTTCGACGATTTACCGTTAAACGCAGACCACGGGAAAACTTAAAATACAGGCCGCGGGATCAAAATCGTCGAACGCCGTTCGCCGATTTCCCTTTCGTCGAACAAAGGTCACGGGAAAAATCGTCGAACTCCGTTCGACGATATTCCGATAAACGCAGGCCAAGGGAAAAACAGACCACGGGGAAAATATCGTCGAACGCCGTTCGACGATTTTCCCTTTGTCGAACAGAGGTCACGGGAAAATCGTCGAACTCCGTTCGATGATTCCCGTCAGACCCAGAACTAAGGCTCATCGTCGAGCTCCGCTCGACGATAATCGTCGAACCCAGATCGACGATTTCCATCGATCTGGCTGTAATGAGTGCACTGTAATCCTGAACATCCTACATCGTTTCCGTCCAACTTCTTAGCCTAATTCAATCCTTTTACTGGTAATATAAGTATAAAACCTCACTGTTATTGGATTCTAGGGTTGAAAGGCTAATATCTACCCAAACAGAGGTTTTAACAGGGAACCATTTGAATGATTAACAGGAAACAGTTTGATAATACAGACAAGGTTACAACACTCTAGCCAATGACATGAGTTTTAGAACTTGGGAGAATGCAAACAGAAACTTAAAGGGGCATTATGGTTAATGATTCACATAATTTGACAGGAAAACAGTGCAAATAATAATTTCAGGGAAAACTTGAATGATTACAGTAAATTGACCATGAAAAGGAGAAGGAAAACTTGGCAAGGGTAGGAACACCACTTGCCTCAAATCCAAAGATTAACTTGCACAGCCCTTCCTCTCTCTCTCGGCTCCAACCACAACAGCACCTAAATAGGATCTAAGGTTTTAATGGCGGAAAAGGTTCAAACCAAAAATTCTGAGTCCTCTAGAAACACCACGAAAATTGAATCTCTTACCTTAGGAATGAAGGTCTAGGCGAGAGCACTCCAAATCCGCTTTCGGAATCGAATTGAGTCCACTAACGCTCCCAAAATCAGCGTCTGAAGGGTACAGGGTTGGCGGTTTTCTTCCTCTCGATCAGGCAGCGATTTCTCTCTCACAGAAGGAGACAATGAATAGTCTCGTTTATTTCTTAAGGTTATATATATGATGCATGGATACGTCTTTTCAACCTAACTGCCACCTAAAACCACTCATTTCAAACTTTATAAATTAATTAATCATTACATCCATTATTATTAACACACCAAAACGACCCGAAACTGAACCACCTCGGAATCCAACAAAATTCACAACGTAGCTAATTACCTGTGCTACGAACGCAATGGCGAAGTCGAAATCAACCTTCGACGAACAAAGCATGGGTTGTCACTACCCGAACCCAAAACACAAGCATCCCCTCGAGAGGCCTTACCGGTCACCAAAACAGACCCGGCTTGCTAGGAGATCTTGCCAAAAAGGCTACCAACAACCATACAAGGAACCAAAAGAGCTAAGACCGTGCTATAATAAATGGCACATGCCAGAAATGCATCAACGTAACGCCAAACGAGAATTAAATAGTCGCAGAAAAATTGGGGGCGTTAAAGTCACTCCCCCTAAAAGAAAGTTTCGTCCTGAAACTTTATATACGCTACTTCTACTATAGAAGGAAAGTAACAAACAAGAGTACTAGAAAGAAAACGTACCAAACAAATCAAGGGAAAAGATGAGGGTGGGCCTCCCTCATAGCCGACTCTAACTCCCAAGTCGCGCTTTCCAAATCCTGATTCTTCCATAGAACTTTCACCATCGGGATAGACTTCGTCCGCAGCACCCGATCTTGAGTATCCAAGATGCGGACCGGCACCTCAACATTTGAAAGATTAGGCTCCAACTAGAGCACAACATCCAAGACTTGTCCAATGCTTCGCACACACTTCCGCAATTGGCTTACATGAAACATATTATGAATACCCGGGAAATTTGCCGGCAAATCCAATCTATATGCTGACACACCAATCCGTTCAACAATATTAAACGGGCCCACATACCTCGGATCCAATTTTCGGTTCTTACCGAACCTCTTAACACCAACCATCGGGGAAACCTTAAGAAACACAAGGTCCCCTACAGAAAACTCCAAGTCAGACCTACGCCGGTTGGCGTTCTTCTCATATCTCTCCTGAGCAATACGAAGCTTTTCCCGAATAAGCTTCACAGCAGTTTCCATCTCCTCGAGCGCATCCGGACCCAACACAGGCCTCTCACCAACCTCGGTCCAAAACAAGGGAGTTCTGCAGCACCTCCCATACAAGACTTCAAACGGAGCCATTTGCAAGCTCTCCTGGTAACTGTTATTGTATGCAAATTCCATAAGCCGCAAACGCTCATCCCACGCTCCTCCATGGTCCAAGATGTAGCACCTGATCGTATCTTCAACTATCTTGTTCACTCGCTCAGTCTGACCATTGGTCTGCGGGTGGTAAGCTGTAGAATATCTCAAATCTGTACCCAAACCCTCTTGCAAACTCCTCCAGAAGCGAGATGTAAAACGGGAGTCTCGATTCGAAATGATGCTAACTGGTACCCCGTGCAATCTGATGACCTCATTCAAGTACAGCTCCGCTATCTTTTTCATCGGATAATCAATCTTATACGGCACAAAGTGAGCACACTTCGTCAGTCTGTACACTATAAACCAAACAGAATCAAAACCTCTAGGAGATCTCGGCAAGCCCGTAATGAAGTGCATAGAAATACTCTCCCACTTCCAAGTAGGGACCTCCAACGGAGTCAACTTGCCACCAGGCCTTCAATGATTCGCCTTCACACGCTTGCAAGTGTGACACTCAGCAACAAATCAGGCTATATCACCCTTCATCCCATACCACCAGGCAATCTGCTTCAATTCATGATACATCTTTGTGGATCCTGGATGATAGGCAACACTGGATCCATGAGCCTCTCTGCAAATCATACCCCTGATGTCTCAAACAGCGGGAATGCAGAACCTTCCATGGTACTTCAAAGTACCTACATCATCAATAGAGAAATCCGGCAACTCCCCTCTCTCAGTCCTGAGGTACAAGTGCAGAAGATCCGGATCATCCTTCTGGTGCAACCTGGTAAGTGCAATCCAAGACGGCTCTACTACTGCCAAACTGCTCTGCATGTCACAGCGTCCCACGGAAATATCCATCAGGAGGAACTCTTCCACTAAATGATCGGCGGTGAGATTAAAGATCTTCCCCATCTTCCGGCTCTGGGCATCAGCCAACCACATTGGCCTTCCTCGGATGATACTGTATATCCACATCATAATCGGCCACATACTCTAACCAACGCCGCTGGCGCAAATTCAGCTCTTTCTGGGTGAAGACATACTTGAGGCTTTTATGATCGGTGTAGATCTTGCACTGAGCACCATAAAGTAAATGTCTCCACAACTTCAGGGCAAAGATCACTGCCGCGAACTCAAGATCATGCGTAGGGTAGTTCCTCTCATGAGTCTTCAGTTGCCTCGACCCATATGCAATCACCTTCCCATCTTGCATCAACACACCTCCGAGCCCAACATGCGAGGCATCCACATACACATCATAGTCCATGCCCTCCGTAGGCAATGCCAAAACAGGAGTAGAACACAACCTGCTTTTCAGCTCCAGAAAAGCCTCCTCGCATTTCTCGCTCCAAATGAACGACGCATTCTTCTGCGTCAGCTTAGTCAAGGGCGCTGCTAGTGTAGAAAAGCCCTCCATAAATCTTATATAATAGCCGGCCAACCCCAAGAAGCTCCTAATCTCCTTGGGTGTGCTCGGCTTATGCCAGTCCATCACTGCAGAAATCTTTTTTGGGTCAACTGAAATGCCGTCTTTCTTCACCACATGACCCAGGAAGGAAACCTGGGACCACCAGAATTCGCATTTACTCAACTTGACGAATAACTGATGGTCCCTTAAAGCAGATAAAACCAATCGCAGATGCTGCTCATGCTCCTCAGCACTACGAGAATAAATCAGAACGTCGTTTATAAATACGACCACAAACTTATCCAGAAAGTCCTTGAACACCCGGTTCATCATGTCCATGAAAGCTGATGGCGCGTTGGTCAAACCAAACGACATAACCAGAAATTCGAAATGCCCATGCCTAGACCTGAAAGCAGTCTGTGGAATGTCCGACTCACGGATCCTGAGCTGATGATAGCCTGAACGAAGATCGATCTTGGAAAACACCGTGCTACCACGCAACTGATCAAATAAATCATCGATCCTCGGCAGAGGGTACCTGTTATTTATGGTAACTTTGTTCAGCTCCCTATAGTCAATGCACAGACTCATCGACCCATCCTTCTTCTTCACAAATAGAACAGGAGCACCACAAGGCGACGAACTCGGCCTGATAAAACCCTTTGCCAACAACCGTCCAACTGGACTCGCAACTCCTCCAACTCACGTGGGGCCATCCGGTAAGGCGCCTTAGCAATAGGACGCGTACCCGGTTCCAAATCAATCACAAACTCAACATCCCGCTCGGGGGGAAGACCAGGAAGGTCATCAGGAAAAACACCTGAGAAACCACGAACCACAGGAATCTCCTCCAGGCGCGGTACGCTAACAGCAGTCCCAACCAACGAGACTAAACAAGCAAAACAATCAGAATGAAACAGCTTCTGAGCACATACCGCAGAAATGATAGGAGAATCCTGGCACGGATCATCATACACACTTCCAGGCTGGCCGTTGTCCTTGATGAAGTCCAAGCGCTTCCCTTTGCACTGAATAACCGCATCATACCTAGACAACCAGTCCATGCCCATAATAACATCGAAGTCCTCTAGATCAATCATCTTCAAGTCTGCCTTTGCAAGAAAGTCCCCCAACAAAATAGGGCAATCCAAAATGCCCAAATCTGACAACACAGATTCACCAGAAGGGAACTTGACGCGAAAAGTATCACGAACTTGATCTAGAACCAACCGATAACGCTCTACAAAAGCTCTAGCCATAAACGAGTGGGTAGCGCCGGAGTCGAACAAAACACGCGCTCAGCGGTTCTTCACCTTAAATTTCCCTATAGGAGTACATAAGCAACTATGGCACTACTAGAACAAAACTAAAACAATGCTAGCAAATAAAACTTTCAAGCTAGAAAAAACGACTAACCTGAGATGACCTGAGTCGAAGCCTGAGCCTCCTCGGAAGAGATCACGTTCAGTTTCCCTTTGCCCTTGTCCACACGCTGAGGTGGAGGTAAAGCCTGAAGTGGAACTTCCTGAAGAATAGGCTGGACCTGAGGACACCTAGCCTTGATATGGCCCTTCTGGCCACACTGAAAGCAGACCTTATCCTTGGACCAGCACTGGGCAGTATCATGTCCGGATCGCTTGCAAACAGCACAGGTAACATCCTTCCTAGGAGCACCTTGAATGACATGAACTTGCTCCTTCCTCTGAGCTCCCACCTTCTTGAAACCCCTCTCAACCGGGTGGCCTGACCGGCAATAGAAGCTACACACCACCTTGCTCTTCTTTCCTGAAGCAGCATCAAGAACCTGGGGTTTCTTCTCTTCAGCAGACTTCCTCTTGTCCTTCCTCATTTGTTGGCCTCTGCTCTTTGCGGTCTCAATTGCCTCCACTTTCAGAGTAGCCTCCACAACTCCTACATAAGTCACTGATCCATAAGCACTGGCTAACTGCTGAACCTCGCTCCTCAGGCCACCAAGGAACTGCTTGACTCGATCTGCTTCAACACTCACCAACCTAGGGTCAAACCTGCTCAACTTGCTGAACTCTATCTCGTACTCACTGACCGTGAGTTGCCTCTGCTTTAGGTGAAGGAAGTCATTCATAAGTCGGTCACGCTCGACCGAAGGCAAGAACTTCCTCAACAGCATCTCCTTGAACAATGCCCAAGAGCAACCACCCACCAAGCTCTCCTTTTCCCTAAGCCACCAGCTCTTAGCCAAACCCTTTAGCAGATAGGCGGCTATCATCACTCTCTGATCATCTGCAACACCGGAGTACGAGAACATCTCCTCTATAGAGATCAGCCAATCATCTATGACCATGAAATCTGCCTTCCCATCATATGTAGGAGGGCTAAGTCTCTGAAACTGAGAAATGAAGGCCATCTCCGCTGGCACCACCACTGGAGGTCTCAGGGGAGCAGGAGGGGGAGGGGCAGCTGAACCCCCTGCAGGGTCATGCACTCCCTGAGTCTGTCCCGCCACAACTGCCACCAGAGATTGGATCTGGACCTGCATCTCCACCAACTGCCTGGTTAGGGAATCATTGCTCAACCGCAAGCTCTCGATCACCGCATCACTCTACGCTCCAGAAGTCTCACCCTCAGACAGGGTGTCGACCTCGTCGAAGGACGTCTTGCCATCCTAAAATCATATCAACATTAGCCAAATCCTGGTACAATAGTTGGAACTAACTACAAGTACAGACAATACATACATAAATATGATCTTAAAACTGCTAAACTTGCTCTGGGAGTTTATTTGAACAAAAATGATGTTATGTCTAACCTAGGATGGTTAACCACCATCATCTAACTCTTGTGCCTAGATCGGGAATGCATGAATTTATATTCTTTTTCTGATTTAAAACCATGTGTGTATATATGTCATCCTGCAAGTCTTTAACTTGGCACGTTGTGCTTATGCAATGTTATGCTATGCATGATTGTGTTATGCATTCTAAAAATGCCCTAATGCATGTCATGAGCGGCGTACACATGAAAATGTTATGCATCACATACTACATAACATTGTCATGCAACGAAAAAGAAACGTTCTAGTCGCATTCATGTGGTGAGGTTATGCATCCCATACTACATAACCCTCACATGTTGCCCCTATGGTGGATCCATATACAGACACATATTATGCATCCCATACTACATAATATGCCTCGTATACTTCATGTTATGCTATGAGTGAAGTGTTCGTGCTTCAGCCAAGACGTGCTGATGACATATCGGTGTGTGTATGATATGATGCTAAACAACTAATACCTATAAGGAAAGGTTGCCCGACAAATTGTCAAGCAACCTCCCTCTGATACCAACTATCACAACCCGCATTTTTCTCTGAATTCAAGAAGTATCAGAGTATGAGAGAAACGAGCGTCGTGATGCCACCTCGAGCAGGGGATAACTGTCGACGCTCAGGCGAACACCATCTAACTATACTATGAAAATTTCTTAAGTTTAATGATTAGAAAAAAAAATCAGATATATTTTAGAGGTCGTATCCCTCGGCATAGTGGATCATCTAGTCCACATTTTAAAACTATATTTATACGAAGCGGAAAAATACTTTATTTATTTCTTTGACATCCTAAGAGAGTGCATAAGTGACCCCCGAGGTCAACTTATACTATGCAAGACACTAAATTTATATCATATTATAAGTAGGAAAACGTTCTTTTTACGTTACTTGGGAAGTAGTGTAACAACCCTAGCCGATACAACGTGACAGTGTCACGGCTCCGCTCTAGGCGTTGCTACCGGGCTGCAGCCCAAGCACCCCAACCCCTCTCCAGCCCACTGGCGGGTTGTTGGTGGCCGCAGCCTCCCTTTGATGAGCGAACCCGACAGTTAAGCTGGGTCGTACGGGGACTTCCCAAGGAACTCCATAGTTAAGCGTGCTTGGACGAGAGTAGTACTGGGATGGGTGACCTCCTGGGAAGTCCCCGTACGGCCCAGCTTAACTGTCGGGTTCGCTCATCAAAGGGAGGCTGCGGCCACCAACAACCCGCCAGTGGGCTGGAGAGGGGTTGGGGTGCTTGGGCTGCAGCCCGGTAGCAACGCCTAGAGCGGAGCCGTGATGCTGTCACGTTGTATCGGCTAGGAGTTGTTACAATAAAAGTGCACTTTTATTGTAACGCCCCTAGCCGATCCAACGTGACAGCATCACGGCTCCGCTCTAGGCGACGCTACCGGGCTACAGCCCAAACACCCCAACCCCTCTCCATCTACAGGCGGGTTATTAGTGGCCACAGCCTCCCTTTGATGAGGTAAACTCGATAGTCAAGCCCGCACTACGGGGACTTCCCAGGAGGTCACCCATCCCAGTATTACTCCAGCCTGAGCATGCTTAACTATCGAGTTCTTACACCACTGGCTGTCGGGTGTCGACACTGCTGTGTCGACACTGCCGGCCGGTGTCGACACAGGTGTGTCGACACCGCTTGCTGGCGGGTGTCGACACTACTGTATCGACACTACCGGCTGGTGTCGACACCGCTGTTCTGTGGACTAGCTGATCCACCGTGCCGAGGGATACGGCCTTTCAACATAACTGTTTTTCTACCATAATTAATCAACGTTTTTCCTTAAAAACAAAGGTCTGGAGTTTTGCCTGAGCATGTGCAGTTATCCCCTGCACGACGTGGCATCACGGCACGTGTTTTCTCTTGCTCTGATACGATTTCATCGTTGAGAAAATGATATGCTATGTACTACTCCAGCCAAAGTTTACGAATGAACTCCTGAATGTCCATGATAGGAATGCAAACTTGATGTGTTTAAGGACCCTTCGTGTTCTTATTTTGTGTTGTTTGCTTGGGTACGACCGCTAATGTGTGTGTCTTGTCCACCTTTAGGTGACACGAAGTGGAGCTGGGCCGTCTGAGTCCCAGCGTTCTGATGAAAGTACGGCACCAGCCGCGGTGCCTACACCTCCAACGTCTGTGGAACATGTGCGTTTAGTTGCGGAGGCCTTATTTACCATGATCCAAGGCCAGCCACTTAGGCAGGAACAAGCGGCTGTGAGGCCAGAACAGGTGGCGGCAAGGCCTGAACCTGTCGTTGATGTGGCTTCTCGAGCGGCTGAGAAGCAGCTAACGCGGTTTATGAGTTTCCATCAACCTACGTTCTCAGGAGCGAGAACTCCGACGCAGGCTAAGGATTGGCTATCGCGCGTCAAGCGAGTGCTGACGGCGATTGGAACGGCGGAGCATCAGAAAGTTACCTTAGTTACCTTCTTACTTGAAGGAGAAGCTCGATTGTGGTGGGATGAGATGGAGTTGCATCACTTGGCTGGTCGTCCTTTAACCCAAGTATCCATGGAAGAATTCTCCAGACTCTTCCTCGCAAAGCACCTTCATGCGGCTCAGCGGATAGCCATGGAAAATGAATTCCAACGGTTGACCCAAGGTGATGGCAGTGTTGACGCATACCTGCATGAATTTACTCGCTTGGGGCGGTATGCGGGTTTTATATTTGCTGATGAACAGAGGAAGACCAACATATTCTAGGAAGGACTGAGGAACGAGCTGAGGTTCCATGTGTCAAGTTCTGTGAACCAAGGTTTCCAAGCATTGGTTGACACTGCGAGCGCGCTGGAGAAGGATATGAAAAGGGTGCAAGGGAAGAGAGCTTTGGCTGTGTCGCAACCGGAGTGGAAGGCGCCCCGATCGGGGAAACCATTTTATAAGAAGAGATGGGGCAAGAAGTCCAAGCCTAGTGGACAAGCTCCTTCATCCGTTGCAATGGGAGCAACGTCAGGGGCTACCTCCAAGCCAGATAATCGTATCTGCTTCAATTGTGGCCGAATGGGGCATATTGTGCGAGATTGTCGGATGCCGCCAAAGAGTGAAAAGAAGGCGGGAGCATCTTATGCGGAAAAAGGAAAGGCGGTGGTGGATTCCTCTGCCTCGCAGGCGCAACCCCGGGTCTACAATCTTGGCCTGCAAGAGGCCATCAAGCAGAGTGACGTTATCACAGGTATGAGTTTAGTTTTGCATATGTTCTTGTTTGTATGCTTTACTTAGGACATATATGTTTGCAGTTTGTGTGTGTGACATGTTTGTCATAGGCTTTGTGATGATTCGGGACACGCTGGCGCGAGCACTGTTTGATACGGGTGCATCGCATTCTTTTCTGTCTAGTGAGTTTATTACGCGGCTTGGGATACCCAGTCGTGCAAAGACAGATAATGTCAGAGTGGTGTTGCCGAATGGCTGTTGGATGCTTGCGGATCAAGCTTGCGATGTGGCGGTTCAGTTAGGAAGTCGGGATTTCAGTTTAACTGCATTTGTTTTGCCAATATTGGAATTCGATGTGATTTTTGGGATGGATTGGCTTGCGGAGCAGCATGCTATGATTGATTGCCAGTCCAAAGAAATCACGTTGGGCCAGAATACCGAATAGGAGACAAAGTTCGCAGGTATGCGAGGAGTGGGCGGGACGTTGATGTCTGCACTCCAAGTAATCAAAGCTGTTCGGAAGGGTGCAGAGTGTTACTTTGCACTAATTCAGGCTGTTGAGCCTAAGGCCACTTTGTGCGAGGTTCCGATTATGGCAGAATTTACAGATGTGTTTCCCGCGGATCTCCTTGGGCTACCACCCCAGCGGGAGATTGACTTCACAATTGAGTTGGTGCCAGGTGCGAAACCTGTGGCCCGCTCGCCATATTGCGTTACGCCAAAAGAGATGGCTGAATTGAAGGTTCAACTACAAGAAATGTTGGAGCAAGGTTATATACGCCCAAGTATGTCACCTTGGAGCACGCCTGTGCTTTTTGTAAAGAAGAAAGATGGTGGGTTGCGGTTGTGTATTGATACCGTGAACTGAATAAGCTGACCGAGAAAAATAAGTATCCTATACCCCGGATTGATGAGTTATTCGATCAGCTGGTGGGCTCGACCGTCTATTCGAAGTTGGACCTGAAGTCTGGTTATTACTAGTTAAGAATTCGGGCAGGTGACATTCCCAAAACCGCATTTGGAATACGTTATGGGCACTATGAGTTCACAGTCATGCCATTTGGACTGTGCAATGCGCCCTCGGTGTTTATGGATCTGATGCACCGTATTTTTCGCGAGTACCTGGATCTGTTTGTGATTGTGTTCATTGATGACATCCTGGTGTACTCGAAGTCCAAAGTTGAGCATGAGATTCACTTGCGGTTGGTGTTGAACACGTTGAGGCAAAATCAGCTATATGCCAAGTTCTCGAAGTGCGAGTTTTGGCTATCGTCAGTGGCATTTTTGGGCCATGTGGTGAGTAGAGCGGGCATTGTAGTGGATCCAGCGAAGATAAGGGCCATACAGGAGTGGCCAATGTTGTCGTCCGTGGCCGAGGTCAGGAGTTTCCTTGGACTTGCGGGCTACTATAGAAGATTTATGGAAAACTTCTCGCGGATCGCTTTGCCGCTAACCACACTGACGCGAAAAGATCAGAAGTTCGTTTGGACGCCAGATTGCGCACGAGCTTTTGAAGAGCTGAAGAGTCGGTTGACCACGGCACCGGTGTTGTCTTCACCACGTGGAACCGATGGATTTGTGATTTATAGTGATGCCTCAGGGAGCGGCTTAGGCTGCGTTCTTCTGCAGAGCGGAAAGGTTATTGCTTATGGCTCACGCCAGCTGAAGGTGCACGAGCAAAATTATCCCGTCCATGATTTGGAACTAGCGGCGGTGATTTTTGCACTCAAGTTCTGGCGACACTACCTTTATGGAGTGAAGGTGGAGATCTATACCGATCATAAGAGCCTAAAGTATCTTTTGGAGCAGAAAGACTTGAACATGCGACAACAAAGGTGGTTGGAGTTCCTTGGGGACTACACTTTCGAGATTCACTATACGCCCGGGAAGGGGAATGTTGTCGCGGATGCCTTGAGTCGGCGGGTTCCGGCTAGAGCAAATTGGTTACAAAGGCATGATGAACGTCTTATCCAGGAGTTGGAAGCATTAGAGATCTACTGTGTTGACAAGAATTCCACTGCCACTACATGTTTGAACTGGACTGAGGTGCAGTGTGACCTTGCAGACCGAGTTCGACGGGCAACGGAGTTGGATGACGATCTCTTACGCTATGTGAATGAAGGGCCAGAAGGCAAATTCACCTGGAATGACGGTCTTTTGCGAAAAGAGGGTCGTTTGTGCGTCCCGAATGTGGGGAAATTGAGGGAAGAACTGATGTATGAAGCGCATTATACAAAGTATTCCATTCACCCCGGGAGCACAAAGATGTTCAACGATATGAAGAAGCTATTCTGGTGGCCAGGGCTCAAGAAAGATTTTGTCCTTTATGTATCCAAATGCCAAACATGTGCGATGGTGAAGGCGGAATGCCAAAAGCCGGGCGGTTATTTGAAGTCACTGCCGAACCCAGAGTGGAAATTTGATGATATTTCCATGGATTTTGTGCACGGGTTGCCAAGATCGCAGCGAGGAAATGATTCCATTTGGGTGATTGTTGACCGGCTAACGAAAGTGGCACATTTTCTCCCGAATAGGCGGGATGATTCAGTTGAAAGTTTGGCCAAGTTATATGTTGACCAGATTGTGCGACTTCACGGTGTTCCTCGAAGCATCGTAAGTGATCGAGATGGGCGATTCACGTCAAATGATTGGAGACTAGTTCACCGATTGTTGGGTACAAAGTTAACTTTCAGTACGGCCTTTCATTCCCAAACGGATGGCCAAACTGAACGTACCAACAGAACAATGGAGGACATGCTCCGAATGTGCGCCCTTGACTTCGGAAAGAGATGGGAAGATCATCTCTATATGGTAGAGTTTGCATATAATAACAGCTACCAGGCGAGCATTGGGATGCCACCATATGAAGCTCTATATGGAAGGAAGTGTCGTACTCCCTTGGCTTGGGTAGAAGCGGGCGAAGCTCGGATTTTTAAACCAAATGAGGTTGATGAACCAAACTCAACCATCCAGACTATTCGAGAGAGATTGCTTATTGCTCAAGATCGACAAGCGAAGTACTACAACGCCAAGCACCGGAACGTGGAATTTGCAGTTGGCGATTGGGTCTACTTAAAGATCAAGCCTTTCAAAGGTGTCTCCAGGATTCGACGATTGAAAAAGTTGAGTCCAAGATATTTGGGTCCTTTTGAAGTGGTTGAGCGATTTGGCGAAGCGGCTTATCGGCTAGCTCTATCGGCAAACTTGGGTGGATTACATGATGTATTTCACATCTCGGTGCTTCGGAAGGCCGTGAAAGATCCAGCTCAAGTGATCGCAGATGATCGTGTGCCAGTGGAGTATGGGCTAACAATGAAAGTTAGACCCATTCAGATCGAAGATCGAGCCGAGAAACAGTTGAGGAACAAGACGGTCGGCATGGTAAAAGTCCGCTGGGACAATTGCGGCCGTGAAGAACTGACATGGGAGCGAGAGCAAACCATGCGAGAAGAGTTCCCTGAGCTGTTTTTGTAATCTCTAGAGAGGATGTTGTAACATAACATTTTGCATGTTGTAACATTTTTCTTGCTGGTTACTGTTGCCTTTCCTATGTCTGAATTTCGAGGACGAAATTTCTTATAGAAGGGGAGGATTGTAACAGTCCAAATTTCTGAAACAGGAAAATTTTGGGTGACACGGCCTGGGACACGGGCGTGTCCCAGGGCGTGTCAGTGGACACGGCCTGCGACACAGGCATGTCGCAGGGCGTGTCGAGGTTGTGTCGACTATCGGCCTTGGTGTCGACGATTTTTCGCTCGACGATGTGTCGAGAGGGGGCACACGGCCCAGGACACGGGCGTGTCCAAGGCCATGTCGTGTGCTCGATGACTTTTACTCGACGATCGTCGAGTGTCGAGACATGAGTGTCGAGACGTGGGTGTCGAGTGTCGAGAAGTTGCACACGGCCTGTGACACGGGCGTGTCACAGGGCGTGTCAAGTCGGGTCGACGAACTCAGCCCGACGAAGCTTTTCGACAGGGCGTGTCTTTGTGCCGTGTCTGGGCACACGGCCTGGGACACGGGCGTGTCACAGGCTGTGTGAAGTCTCAGGATGTTTTGGGATTTTTTTCGCCCAGGCACACGGCCACAGACACGGGCGTGTCCCATGGGCGTGTCACTGGTTTGGATAGGTCGGTTGACCACCGCTTGAGGCACACGGCCTGGGACACGGTCGTGTCACAGGCCGTGTCAGGTCAAATTTAGCGTTTCTGGCAGTTTTGTGGCCGTCCATTCCTTCAGCTGAGATCCAAGGGCTGAAGCTTCTTTCCTCTTTTCCTAAAGGCCGAAATCTGAGAAGTTATTCTCATTTTACTTGTCCTTGATCTTTCTTCAAGTTGGAGAGAGAAAGAGAGGGAGAAAGGAGGAGGAAGAAGGGGAAGGGCTGCTGCTGGTGGTGCTGCGGTTTACCGACAAGCGTTCCGAAGCCGGCGTTGCGGAGGAAACGTTCTTGCGAGCCAAATCAAGTTAGCTTTGCGGTCATGGCACCGAAGCAGTCGTCAAGGGTAACGACTTTTCTTCCTAGCCATGTGAAGGCTTCCTTTTGGCATATCTTGTGATTTCCCCCACCAAGAGGTGGCTGATTTTGAGAATCTTTGGGTGGATGCTTGAAATCCCCTTTGTTAGCATATAGATACGGAAATGGAGTACGGAATAGGCATGCTGTGTGAAGCCCATCTGGACAGTTTGGTCTGGATTGGTGATGTTGCATAGAATCGGAAAAGACTCCATGATAAACGTGTCGTTTAAGACGTTAAAGGGTTATACCTGCGAAAAGGAGTAGCAGGAAGTACTGGAGCGGTAGCCCAGGAAAAATAGTCATGTGATGTTTTTGGGTCCAACCAGTGAATGAGGTACAGGAAGTACTGGTGTGACCAGGAAAGGCCCTTTGTGATGCTTGATGTCGTAGGGTGTCCACCTATGAAGCGAGTAACGGGAAGTACTGGCATGATAGCCAGGAAAGACCCCTGACATTTGTGCTTGTGCGGTGTCCACCTGTGGAGAGAGTCACAGGAAGTACTGGGCGGCCCAGGAAAGACCCGATGTTGTGCTAAAGAAATGGGTATAGAAAAATACCCAGGCTGTGTGCCAAGAACAGGATTGGTGAGACCGACCCGCGCCTTTGATATAGCCATGAGTACGCTGTACTCGGAGAAGGCAAGGCGATTTGAGCAACGGGGGGGGGGGGGGGGGGGGTGGAGGATCCGACCTGCGCTATGTCCGTCTGATGTGAGACCAAAAGGTGCGGTCTGTTGGAGCGCATAGCAAGAGTCTTCGGCCTGCACGCCATGACACAATGGGGGGCTACGGGCCATCCCGGTGTAGGAAGACTAACTCCGGCTGCGCGCCATGGAGTAAATGCTCAAGAGATTTACCATTGGGTTGTGACCCTGATATGGTGGTGGGCAAGAGCTTTGCCAGAACACCAAGAATGTGCCCTGAGTCCACGGACCGTTGGGCCGGGTGGCGAACGGTTGTGATGGCTTGTGTGCGTGAAAACACATTTTGATGATCTATTGCCAGACTTGTGATATGATATGCCTGCAGGGAAGAATACTGCTGCCCCGAGAGAAGGGGTAGGGTCATTATAATTTGGTCAGCTGAATGCTGACCGTTGCTTTTGTTTGCCACCGTTGGGTGGATTGTCCCTGTACAGGTGCTGGCGAGCCAAGCGGGATGCGTAAAGGCTGATGTTCAGGCTGCTGTTGCTACTACTATTGCTAGCCCTCGAAGGCTAGATGTGTTGCTTTTGTGTTTTCTTTTATTGTGGTCGGCCTGCGCGCCACTCTGTTTAGGCCACTGTTTGAAAGCCATGTAAGGCCATAAGGCCAACTCTTTGTACTTGTTGTAAGACATTCATATATTGTATAAAATGTGGAGTTTTATATTTGGACATTCATGAGGAGTTCAAGTTGTAGTCTAGGCTTTCGCTAGAATTATTTGTGATAGGTGCGATGCGCTACTCTGGTATCATCCTGTACCTTCACCGCCTGTTTTGTGATATATACTGTGGGGCCCCGGCCGGACCTTCTAGAATATACCATATGAACGGATGGGGTTGTTACAAGTAGTGTATGAGTTTTATAAAACATACTGATCATGAGATATACATATAGTAGTGTTTTAGGTTTAAAATAACTAGCAACCTAGCATAAAATTTTCCAAGAGCAAGTAGACTATCTCCAGAAAAGGTAGCAGTAAAATAAACATATTTAGTATCATAAGGTAAAACTACTAGAGGGCGCCAACAAACTGACACGAACCCACTGGCAAGCATGTATGTCTGTAAGAAAAATAAACAGGAAAACTACCTCACAAAAAGTAAGAGAAAGATCCCTACAACTCAAGGGATCACCAGCAATACCACAGCAAATCTAGCCGCCCACCCGGCTACTAATCAGAACCTGAGGCATTCAGAAAAGAAAAGAATACCTCAGCAAGAGAATCAAGAAAATCTGAATTATGGCATTAAATTTCAATGGAACAAGAGGGTAAGTAAACAAGACAGTAAAAAAACAAACACTATCCAGAGTAAACCAAAAGTACACCAAACACCAAACAACAACACCAAGCCCTGCTCAAATCCTGCAGTGGATACAAGGAAAAAACACTTGCCACCATATGCTGCATTCTACCAGGAAGAATCACCTAACAATCCTAATTTGTGAGTTAATGGCAGTAGTAAACAGAAATGGTCCTGAGTTTGTGACCAAAAACAGTCCCCCAAGTAAAACAGTTCCAACAAAAACCTAAATTTCTACTGTCGGCACAAAATCACCACAAATCCAGCCCGTACCTGGGACTAAAAAGTGGCGGCCACGGCTCGTACACAAAACATCCCGCTCCTTTAGAGCGTCAAAACACCACTACCTATCATAACCCACGATTCGGCCCTCAAAATAAAGGAAGAACGAAAGGCCGACAAGACATCCCCTAGGAGGTAATCACTCGGGAAGAAAGGTAATTGAAAAGAAATAAAATTCTACCTACAGGAATCATCGAATGCAGGAAACCGTCGAGCGCAGCTCGACGATTTTCGTCGAACCACATGACACGGGCAATCGTCGAACTCCGTTCGACTATTTGCCTTTCGTCGATCACAGGCCAAGGGGAATTCGTCGAACTCCGTTCGACGATTTACCGTTAAACGCAGACCACAGGAAAACTTAAAATACAGGCCGCGGGATCAAAATCGTCGAACGTCGTTCGCCGATTTCCCTTTCGTCGAACAAAGGTCACGGGAAAAATCGTCGAACTCCGTTCGACGATATTCCGATAAACGCAGGCCAAGGGAAAAATAGACCACGTGGAAAATATCGTCGAAAGCCGTTCGACGATTTTTCCTTCGTCGAACAGAGGTCACGGGAAAATCGTCGAACTCCGTTCGACGATTCCCGTCAGACCCAGAACTAAGGCTCGTCGTCGAGCTCCGCTCGACGATAATCGTCGAACGCAGATCGACGATTTCCGTCGATCTGGCTGCAATGAGTGCACTGTAATCCTGAACATCCTACTTCATTTTCGTCCAACTTCTTAGCCTAATTCAATGCTTTTACTGGTAATATAAGTATAAAACCTCACTGTTATTGGATTCTAGGGTTGAAAGGCTAATATCTACCCAAACAGAGGTTTTAACAGGGAACCATTTGAATGATTAACAGGAAACAGTTTGATAATACAGACAAGGTTACAGCACTCTAGCCAATGACATGAGTTTTAGAACTTTGGAGAATGCAAACAGAAACTTAAAGGGGCATTATGGTTAATGATTCACATAATTTGACAAGAAAACATAGCAAATAATAATTTCAGGGAAAACTTGAATGATTACGGTAAATTGACCATGAAAAGGAGAAGGAAAACTTGGCAAGGGTAGGAACACCACTTGCCTCAAATCCAGAGATTAACTTGCACATCACTTCCTCTCTCTCTCGGCACCAGCCGCAACAGCACCTAAACAGGATCTAAGGTTTTAATGGCGGAAAAGGTTCAAACCAAAAATTCTGAGTCCTCTAGAAACACCACGAAAATTGAATCTCTTACCTTAGGAATGAAGGTCTAGGCGAGAGCACTCCAAATCCGCTTTCGGAATCGAATTCCGTCCACTAACGCTCCCAAAATCAGTGTCTGAAGGGTACATGGTTGGCGGTTTCTTCCTCTCGATCAGGCAGCGGTTTCTCTCTCACAGAAGGAGACAATGAATAGTCTCGTTTATTTCTTAAGGCTATATATATGATGCATGGATACGTCTTTTCAACCTAAATGCCACCTAAAACCACTCATTTCAAACTTTATAAATTAATTAATCATTACATCCATTATTATTAACACACCAAAACGACCCGAAACCGAACCACCTCGGAATCCGATAAAATTCACACCGTAGCTAATTACCTGTGCTACAAACGCAATGGCGAAGTCGAAATCAACCTTCGTTGAACAAAACACGAGTTGTCACTACCCGAAGCCAAAACACAAGCATCCCCTCGAGAGGGCTTACCAGTCACCAAAACAGACCCGGCTTGCTAGGAGATCTTGCCAAAAAGGCTACCAACAACCATACAAGGAACCAAAAGAGCTAAGACCGTGCTATAACAAACGACACATGCCGGAAACGCGTCAACCTAACGCCAAACAAGAATTAAATAGTCACATAAAAATCGGGGGCGTTACATGCAACCCTGCTAGCTAGATGAGAGCCTGGTCAGCGGGTCTGCTTGCGGTCTCCTCTCCAAACCATCTCCAACCTCTGAGTGAGCCTACAGCCCTGCCAGCTAGATGAGAGCCTGTTCAGCGGGTCTGCTCGGGGTCTCCTCTCCAAACCATCTCCAACCACCGGGTGAGCCTACAGCCCTGCCAGCTAGATGAGAGCCTGGTCAGCGGGTATGCTCGGGGTATCCTCTCCAAACCATCTCCAACCACCGAGTGAGCCTACAGCCCTGCCAGCTAGATGAAAGCCTGGTCAGCGGGTCTGCTCGGGGTCTCCTTTCCAAACCATCTCCAACCACCGAGTGAGCCTACAACCTTGCCAGCTAGATGAGAGCCTGGTCAGCGGGTCTGCTCGGGGTCTCCTCTCCAAACCATCTCCAACCACCGAGTGAGCCTACAACCCTGCCAGCTAGATGAGAGCCTGGTCAGCGGGTCTATTCGGGGTCTCCTCTCCAAACCATCTCCAACCACCGAGTGAGCCCACAGCCCTGCCAGCAAGATGAGAGCCTAGTCAGCGGGTCTGCTCGGGGTCTCCTCACTTTTGCCTCACCCTTGGTGCCATAGAAAGGTCACCCACACTCCCATCATATTAAAATTGCAAGAATTGTACAACAATAAAAAGTGCAATGAACAGAAAGTGCTACGGGTAAAATCTCTTCAAATCATCGCCACTCCAGGCTCGCTCGAGGGATACCCCGTCCACATCCTGGAGGTGGTACCCTCCTGACCTTAAGGATTCTTTTACTACAAAAGTACCCTCCCAATTTGAATTGAGCTTCCCTACGGAGGCCCCTCTACCTGTTGCATCTACCTTTTTTAGGACCAAATCTCCCTTCTCGAACTGCCTGACCCTTATATGCTTGTCGAAGTACCTTGTCATCCGGCGCTTGACCTCCTCCTACCGGACCATCGCCAAATCCCTGAGTTCCTCCACGAGATCCAGAGAGATTCTCTGTTCTTCCTCATTCTCCGCTCTCCATACTTCGGCTCCTTCCCTTACAACAGCTACTCTTGGTGATGTGACTTCAAACTCGATAGGTATGACAGCTTCCGAGCCATGAGAGAGCTTAAACGGGGTCTCTCCCGTGGCGGTATTTGGTGTGGTTCTCAAGGCCCAAAGGACTGAAGGTAGCTGCTCAACCCAGCTTCCCCTCAAATTCTCCACTTTCTTCTTCAACAGATTGTCAATGACTTTATTGGCTGCTTCCACTTGCCCATTACTTCGTGGATGATGAATAGAGGCAAAGCGCAGATCTATTCCCAAACGGATGCAGAAATCCACGAACTCTCTACTTGCAAATTGTCGTCCATTATCTGTTATAATGGCTAGAGGTAACCCATGCTGGCAGATGATTTCCCCCCATACGAAATTCTTGACTACCTGCGATGTTACCTTAGCCAGCGCTTTCACCTCCAGCCATTTTGAAAAGTAGTCCACCATGACTAGCAGGAATTTCCTCTGGCCACTCTCTTTGGGAAAAGGACCCACCAGATCTATCCCCCACATAGCGAAAGGTCAGGGAGCTGTGATGGTCCACAACCTCTGGGCCGGAAGGAGCTGGAGGGGGGCGAACTCCTGGCATAGGCCAAAAGTACCCTTGTCTCAGCACCCTCCCCTCTAACGTTCGGCTCCCCGAGTGACTCCCGCACTCTCCTGAGTGCACCTCTTGCAGAACCTTTGGAACCTCTTCCTCCGACACGCATCGGGCCAGCAAACCCAACAACGTCTTGCGGTATAAAACCCCATCTTTCAGCAGGTAGTACACCAATTTGTATCTGGCATGCTTCTTGTCGAGTTCTTTCGTGGGTAACTGCCCTGACGCCAAAAAGCTGATAAAGGGGTCCATCCAAGACCTTTGCTGGGATATCTCCATGACCTCCCCTTCTTCTATAGACGTCCTGAAGAGCTCCGTAATTGTTCCTCTAGCCCGAGGGCCATACTTGGTGAGCTGGTCAGCCTGAGTGCTCTCCTCCCTTGGGATATGCCGAATCAAAAAGCTTCGAAACTGTCCGATGATGTCCTTGACCTTCCCTAGGTATAGCTGGAGGGTGGGCTCCCTTGCCTCGAACTCCCCTTTGACCAGGCCCACCATCACCATGGAGTCCGTCGAGACCTCAATGTCTTGTATGCCCAACTCCCGGGCTAACCTGAGCCCTGTGATGATCGCCTCATATTCCGCTTGGTTGTTGGTGATCGGGAAATGAATCTTCAAGGCCTGTTCAATCCTGGTCCCTTCCGGACTTATCAAGACCATTCCACCTCCGAAGGAATTACTTCCTGATGCACCATCTACTAACATCTTCCAGGTTGCTCGAGGGGACACTTCCGCCTCCTGGATCTCCTCTACATAGTCCACCAGGAAATCGGCCACCGCCTGCGCCTTAATGGCGAGCCGAGGAATGAAAGTGAGGTCGAATTCACTGAGCTCTATTGACCACTTGGCCAGCCTCCCGGAATGTTCTATCCCCTCCAAGTGATCTGTTACCACCTGAATAGAATGAGCCTGGAAATACGGTCTGAGCTTTCGGGCCAAGACAATGAGAGCAAATGCTAACTTTTCAAGGATGGGATACCCGAGCTCTGCTTTCTTTAAGACCCTGCTCACATAGTAGGTTGGAAATTGCTTCCTCCCTTCTTCTCACACAAGAACCGAGCTCACAGCCCCAGTCCCTACCCCTAAGTATAAAAACAAGGCCTCTCCTTCCCTTGCCCCCTGAAGTAAAGGCGTATGGGTAAGCAGCTGCTTTATAGCCTGAAAAGCCTTCTCACATTCTGGGGTCCACTCGAACCTCTTGCCTCCCTGCAGTGTCTGAAAGAAAGGCGAGCATCTCTCTCCAGCTCGAGAGAGAAACTTGCTTAGCCCAGCCAACTTGCCGGTGAGGCGCTGATGGGGTGAGAAGATGTCCGAGGTTGGGTTCCACTCCCGATGGGGTGAGAAGATGTCCGAGGAACTTTCCCCTATTGGCTCCAAAAATACATTTCAGGGGGTTGAGTCTCATTTTATACTTCTTTAGGGTCTCAAAGGTCTCCTCAAGATCTAGGATATGAGCTTCGAGGTCCTTGCTTTTGATCATCAAGTCATCTACGCACACCTCGAGGTTCCTCCCTCTCTGTTTTCGGAAGATCTGATCCATCATTCTTTGGTAGGTTGCCCCCGCATTTTTCAAACCGAAAGGCATCATATTAAAACAGAAGCATCCATCCTCCGTGACGAAGGTAACGTCCTTAAGGTCCGGAGGATGCATGCGTATTTGGTGGTATCCAGAAAACGCATCCAAGAAACTCATAAAAGGAAAACCGACGGCTTAATCAACCAGCACGTCGATTCGGGGCAGCGGGTAACAATCCTTGGGGCATGCTTTATTTAAAAGAGAAAACTCCACACACATCCTCCATCTACCCTCCCCTTTTTTAACTATTACAACATTACTCACCGACCCCGGATACTTACAGGCGGATACAAACCCCGCCTTAAGCAATTTCTCTACTTCCTCTCTAATAGGCCCAGCCATCTTGGAGGCGATGGCCCACTTCTTCTACTATATGGGGCGAGTGTTGGGATCGAGATTGAGGCGGTGACAAGCGACGTACGCATCGACCCCGAGCATGTCTGCGGCGCTCCACGCGAAGACGTCAATATTTTTTTGCACGTAGGCCTTGATCTTCTCTCGGTCTTCCGGACTGAGTTCACCGTTGATCTTTACCTTCTCCTTTCTCCTTTCCTTGGTGCAGATCTCTACCTCGAGTACCTCCACGGGTGCCTTCAACCTTGATGTCTCTTACTCCCCTTCCTGCTCTTCCAGCACGTCCTATTTTCTGACTTCGTCTTCCGCGACAGCCATCATCATTTCTTCCCCAAGCTTTCCCATCTCCCACTTGCTTGCGTCCTCTCCTTCCTGCCGTGAGGCCCTTCTTTTTTCTGGCCGGGCCCCCTTCCTGGGCGACCCTCCCGCTTCCTCCATCTTTCTCTTCTCTTTCTTCCCTTCATCCTCTTTTGGTTTACTTTCCTCTGCCGCCTCCATCTCTCCTCCCTCCTTTCCAGTCGTTTTTAGCTTCCCCGCAATATCTCCAACCATCACTACTTCTCCCTCTCCTCCAGCACCTTCCTCTCCTCTTTCTTCTACCATCCCCATCTCTCTGTACTCCTCTCCCGCCATTTCTGGCTCCCTCGCAATGCCTCCAACCATCACTACTTCTCCTTCTCCTCCAGCACCTTCCTCTACTCTTTCTTCTACCTCGCCCCCCAATTCCTATTGCAACTACTCCATCCTCTTTTCCATTTCCTCAGCGTCTCCCTGCCAGGAGACGGTGTTCACTGCCATCACGTAGCATTCCCTTGCATCATTTGGATCCCCCCGCACCCTGATTTGGGTACCTCCTGAGTTCAGTTTCAAACACCGGTGAAATGATGAGGGAACACATCTGAAAGCGCTGATCAAGGGGCGCCCAAAAATGGCATTGTAACTACTGGGGGCATCCACTATGACGAAGCGGCAGTTTTGGGATAGCCCTCCCAGGGTTACTTGGAGTCCCACTCCCCCCTCGACATCTTTCCTCTCTCCTGAGAACCCAAACAATGGTCCATCCGCCGCCAGCACTCCGGGCCTCTACCCTCATGGCATTGAAAGCTTTTTTGAAAATCACGTTCACTGAACTCCCATTGTCTACAAGGATCCGTGACACTGTAAAGTTCTCGATGGCGGTTCATATCACCAGCGTGTCACAGAAAGGGTCTTCATGATCTGGCATGTCCTTTCTTGAAAAGGTGATCTTCTCATCTGGGGGAGGGTACTTTAACGTCGAGGCTATGCTTCGGCGGTACATAGTGTGAAGGCTCGCCTTTCGGGCCGCCTCTATGCTTACTCCCCCATGGATTACTCCAATTCCTCCACGATCTCCTTTATCCATTAGATCCACACACCGATCCTCTTCTCCTGTACCTGTCACTTCCTCTATCCGCACCGGTCTTGGTTGTTCCCCTGCTCCTTTAGTTCTCCTTATTTCCAAAAAATCGGGGCAGGTAGCCGTTGCGTGACCTTCTTCCTTGTGGAAGTCACAATATGGCAACGCCGCCTCCCCCCCTTTCCTTCCTTCCTGAGGGTTTCTTCTTCTCCCTGCTCCTCTTCCTCTCTCCCGGCCTCTACCTCTGCCTCAGACGATGGCCATAGCCTACTGCGGAGGGGGCAGGGGTGGTCTATGACCATACCCCCACCCTTGCTGGTGAAATCTTCCCGGTCCTCCTTGTTGGTTCCTCCCCCCGTGGGGAAATCCTCTACCTTGTCCTGGGGCAGGGCCTCCCTGTTGCCTCCATCCCAGCTCTTGATATGTCGGTGCCCTCGACTCTTCTCTTCTCCTTGCCTACTGATGTCTCCCTCCTGACTCCCTCGACTCCACCTCAGTAAGCCGTGCCAATTTTTTTGCGAAAGCAGGGTTTGCCTCCTCCATTGCTATTTACTTTGCCGCCTTCTCCATCAAGCCCTCAAAAAACAGCGGTGCCTTTCGGGTGAGGCTCATTTTGAAGAAACCTTCCCGTAGTCTCACAGTAAAGGCCATCTGGAGGGCAAACCCTGGCACCTCCTGTATATCCAAGATCTCTTCTTGGAACCTATCCACGTACTGAGCCAGTTACTCATCTGCCTTCTGCTTAATCAAAAAGATTGACTCTGGGTTCCTCTTTCTCTTCTTAGAAGTGGAGAACTGCAACTGGAAACTCCTTCTTAGGTCCTCAAAGCAGTATATCGAGCCTGTCGGGAGCTGATGAAACCAGATTCTAGCTTTGTCCTTTAGAGTGATGGCAAAAAGATGGCATTTGAACGCGTCCGTCATGGTCCTGATTGAAACTGCGTCCTCGAACCACTGCAAGTGATGGAGGGGATCATCCTTCCCCACATAATAGTTCATCTCTGGTTCCCGAAACCCTTCTGGGACGGGATCTGACAGGATCAGCTCACAAAAAGGCGACCCTCTCGCAGCAGGTCTCGCCACCCCTACTCACGCGACGACCTCCCCTGGCGAGATGGTACTCGCCGGACTTGGGAACAGCTCCCTTCCTGCCATGTCTCTCCCGCTCCCTTCCGCCATCACCTCCTTCCCCGGTCTCCTCCCCGGGGCGTCTTCTCCCACTCACGCCGAGACGAGCTCTTCTTGTGTTGCAAGAGCCAGCACTTGAGGCAGTGGGGTTGAACAATCTCCTTGTCGCGAGATCCCTTGCAGCAAGTCCATGATCCCCTTGATTGAAGACATAAACTCTTCTCTTCTGACAAATCCTCCTGGGTTATCCGACCCCTCTCCCTCTCCTTCTCCGTGACCTCCCGCCATGAGGTTGCTCAAGGTTATTCTTTGAGGGATGCGATCCACGCTCACCGCACCAAAAATGTTGGAACCAGCTTTCTGGTCCCTCGTAAAGTTCAAAACAGGATGCATCCCGCAGGTACTCTTCCTGAGCTGTCCTCCTGACGAGATTCAGAGACCTGAAAACAGACCGAGGGGTCTCAGCTCGGAGGTCCCACCTCTTTCTCGGAATAACAAAAGATCTTCCCCTCCCTAGCCAATGCTGAGCTAGGTGCCTGTGAGGAAAACAGTGGAAAGGTTCAACATCCATCCCAGGCACCTTATCGGTCTATTTATAGGCCCCTAGATCTGATCTGCAAATAACACTTCTGAATCATCCTGAAAAGACCAAAACACCCTGGGCTGGGTCTGCCAACAGCCAAACTTCGCTGTTCTGGAGAGCTATACGCAGACCTTCAGGGGTAGAAATGTAAAACTACCTGGGGCATAAAGGTAAAATCCCTCTTGGGGGTAAAAAAGGTAAAAACATCTCCTCTCCCATGTGGCGAGTGGGGAAGGCACTGCCGGGTGAGACGAAAGCCCTGTCTGTCTCGCCATCCTCTCGGCCTGTCGGCTCTCCCGCCTCCTAGACTGATCTCATCCACTAAGAGGTCTCGCCCACTTCAGGGGATCCCCCCCTCCCCTCTCGCCTCCTTCAGGTGGGAATCCTATCATCTCGCCAGTCTCCCCTTCTCGCTCGCTGGACCCTCTCGCGAGCCCAAGGTTGTACAGCACCCAAGACAAGGGGGTTCTACACCTTCTTCCGTAAAGGGCTTCATGGGGCTCCATACCGATGCTAGCTTGATGACTGTTGTTGTAGGAGAATTCTACCAGTGGTAAGAGCCTTTCCCACGGCTCTCCTCTATCCAACACACATAACCTCAATAGGTCCTCCAGTGTTCTGATGGTCCTCTCAGACTGCCCATTCGTCTGAGGATGAAACGTTGTGCTAAAGGTAAGGCGCGAACCCAAATATGCATGCACAGCCTTCCACTCCTTAGAGGTAAAACGACTATCCCGGTCAGAAACAATTGTCTTAGACACGCCATGGTACCGTACGAACTGCTCAACAAAGATACGTACCAAGACATCCACGTGAGCTTCTTTCTTCATAGGGATGAACCTGGCTACTTTTGTCAAGCGATCAACGATCACCCACACTGAATCATTCCTTGAGCGTGAGTGAGGTAACCCGTGAACGAAGTCCATAGAGATATCCTCAAACATCCACTCGGGGATGGGCAAAGACTGTAATAAACCACCGGGTCTCTTGCATTCCGCCTTCACCCTTTAACAGGCTTCGCAATGTGTAACAAAGTATCTGACATATTTCTTCATTCCCAGCCAACACATGGTCTTCCGCAAGCCGGCGTACATCTTGGCAATACCCGGGTGCACTGAATACTGAGAGCAATGAGCCTGTCTCAAGATATCCTCTCGGATTTTACCTCCCTGGGGAATGTAGAGCCGGTCGCGGAAGTATACGAGGTTGTCATTTAATGTATACTCGTCAGTATCCCCATCTTTAATTGACTTGATTGCCGGGGCCAGAGCCGCATCCCTTCCTTACTCCGCCCGGATTCGGTCCCGAATATTGCAAACTATGCTCATGGTTGCCCAGTACTCTGTATACTCTTCCGAAGGAACCTTATGCACAAAAGTAATCTCCATCTCCTCGAGTACCCGAGCTAACTCAATGCACATCAACCGAAACTCTGAGCTCAAGTTCGCTACTTTTCTGCTCAATGCATCAGCCACCGAGTTTGCCTTTCGGGGGTGGTAGTTCAGGGTGAACTCATAATCGCACAAAAACTCCAACCACTGCTGTTGTCTCAAATTAAGTTCCTTCTGAGTGTGAACATACTTTAAATTTTTATGGTCCGAAAATATCTCGCAATGAACTCCATATAGGTAGTGCCTCCAAACCTTGAGGGCGAACACCACTGCCCCCAATTCCAAATCGTGAACCGGATAATTGAGTTCATGCTTCTTTAGATGCCTTGACACATATGCAATTACATGACCGTGCTGCATCAGTATCACTCCCATTCCTTGATAAGATGCATCGGTGTAAACTTGAAATCCTTCCTTCCTATACGGAATTGCTAGGATGGGTGCAGATGTAAGTCTGTCCTTCAGCTCTTGGAACTCTGCTTCACACTGGGGTGTCCACTCATACGACACACCTTTCTTCGTCAAGGTGGTAAGAGGAAGGGCGATCTTTGAGAATCCTTTTACAAACTTGCGATAGTACCCGACAAGTCTAAGGAAGCTCCGCACATCGGCCACTGACTTCAAGGGTGACCACTCCTTCACGGCAGGCACCTTGGTTGGATCCACAGCTAGACCAGCCCCACTGATAACATGGCGGAAGAAGACAACCTCCTTAAGCCAGAATTCTCACTTGCTGAACTTGGCAAACAAGGCGTGCTCTTTTAGTTTCTTCAGTACCAAGGTCAGATGTTCAATGTGCTCCTCCTCCGTCTTTGAGTAGACTAGGATGTCGGCGATGAACGCGATGACGAAGATGTCCAAATAAGGCTCAAACACCTTGTTCATCAGGCCCATAAAAGTCGAAGGGGCATTCGTGAGCCCAAATGGCATTACAGTAAACTCGTACAAACCGTACCTTGAGCTGAAAGCAGTTTTTTGGATGTCCTCCTCTCATATCCTCAACTAATAATAACTCGAGCACAAATCCAACTTGGAAAACCAATGCGCTCCTATCAATTGATCGAATAGCTCGTCGATCCATTGTAGTGGATAAGTGTTGGGTACATTGGAATATATGTACCTGATTTGAAGAAGCTTCACCCTACTCAATGATATACATCAAGGTGTATTTGATGTGCTTTGAGTTTCTTTGTGCAGGTTATGTAACTGCAGGTTTGCAGGAAAAGTTTCTAAGTCCATGTGTCGACACCCAGAAGAAAGGTGTCGACACTTAAGAAGACTTGTGTCGACACCTAGAGAAGTTGTGTCGACACTTAGAGTATTTTGTGTCGACACCAGGAAAGCAGAGTCGACACCAGAAGGAAAGTGTCGACACATACAGGCAGTGTCGACACACAATGAAGAAATGTCTAAATGATCAGTGTCGACACTTAGAAGCAGTGTCGACACCCAGAGAAACTTTGTCGACAACAAAAGTGTTGACACTAGGAGGCTGTGTCGACACTCAGCAAAACTTCAACAAAGTTCAAATACAAGTGTCGACACTAGGAGGCTGTGTCGACACTCAGCAAACTTCAATAAAGTTTAAGTACAAGTGTCGACACAAAGGAGATGTGTCGACACTCAGCAAAGTCTCAACACATGAAGAATGTGTCGACACAAAGGAGATGTGTCGACACTCAACAAAAGTTTCAACACAGAAGGCATGTGTCGACACAAAGAAGATGTGTCGACACTTTGCAAGTTTCAACACAAGAAGATGTGTCGACACAAAGGAGTTGTGTCGACACTTAGCAGAAATCAACTAAGTATCGAAGAAGAAGGACTTGTGTCGACACACAGGATCAGTGTCGACACATTTTGAAGAAGCAGTGTCGAGAAGCAGTTTCTACAACACAAGTAGTTGTGTCGACACCATAAAGGCTAGTGTCGACACTAAGTCTACTTGTGTCGACACTTAGTTTATTTGTGTCGACACATAAAGACTATCTGTCTCG
Organism: Platanthera guangdongensis; assembly: GCA_039583875.1. NCBI lineage: Eukaryota > Viridiplantae > Streptophyta > Magnoliopsida > Asparagales > Orchidaceae > Platanthera > Platanthera guangdongensis. The sequence goes on along the minus strand of CM077150.1, from coordinate 111,869,791 downwards.
ACACTTTCAAACAGTGACAGAGATTTCAAGAAGTGACTGGATGACTTGACAGCTGTCATTTCAACCGGTCAACTGCAACTGTCAGAGGCAATAGAAAGTTGTTAGAAACCGGATCAGCCGGTCACCATGGAGAAAGCTTATTTAAAGACCTTTCTCCTTCAACAGAAGATGTAATCAATAAATGAAGTGAAAAACAACACAACAAGAAGAAGACCTTCAAAAGAAGATCTAAGAAGTTGGAGAGAGAGAGCTCCTTCTAAGAAGACCAGCTGTTGAACTAGGCTGTTAAGTAAGATTCAGATTGAAATCAGAATCTCAAGACAACAGTTGATTGAAGATCATTTGCATAGAGATACAACCCTATTGTGTTCTAATTCAAGAAGCTTTGAAGAAAGCCAAGGGAGGTTGATCTCTGCCAAGTTCTTCCAAGAACTCATCAAGAAGCCAGTCAACTCATCTCTCTCTATTAGAGTTGTGGTCATATACTTTGTATTTTCTAATTTCTGTAGGATCATGTATAGATCTGAGTTGTAAGCCTAAATCTATAAAGGCTGAGGTAGGGCCTGTGAGCCTGAGGGTAGGAGAATTATTTCTCTGAGTGTAGGCCTTATTGAAGGCTGAGGTAGGGCTGTTGTGCCTGAGTGTAGGTCTTGTTGAAGACTGAGTGGTAGGGCTTTTGTGCCTGAGTTGTAGGAGTGGGATCACTCTGAGTTGTAGGAACCTGTTTGGGGTTCTAAGTTATAAGATCTGAGGATCTGAGGAGAAGTGGAGAAGTTAGGTCGAATCTAGTACACTACTAGATAGGCGAAGGGGGAAAGTGGATGTACCCAGACCTTGGGGAACCACTATAAATCCTGTGTGCACACTGTGAATGTATGCTTGTATGATTGTTGTGCTGTGATACTGGTAGAATTGCAATTACTATACTGTATTTCTGCCGGTAAAATTAAGAAAATATAGGTCACCTATTCACCCCCCCCCCCCCTCTAGGTGATTAGGCACTATTACTTTCAAGTGGTATCAGAGCCAGGTTACTCAAAAAGGACATAACAGTCTGAGTAAAGATCCTGTAGGCAGAATCAGAATAATCAAGAATCAAGAAAATGGGTTCTACTGAGAATCACAAAGAGCTGGGGTCTATGAAATTGCCAATCTGCAGAAAAGAGATTTTTGGCATATGGAAAGAGAGGGTTAGACTTTTTATGGAAGCCTCTGACCCAAGAATTTACATTACAGTCAAAGAAGGGCCATATGTGATAATGAAAGTATCTGTTCTAGATGCAAATCAGAGAACTCCCAAAGACTATTCAGAAATGACTAAAGATGAGATTATTCTGGCCACTATGGACAAGAGGGCCCAGAATATTATTGTAAGTGCAATTGATGATGCCACATTTCAGAACCTAATACATTGTAAAACCTCAAAAGAAATGTGGGACACACTAATAGTTTACATGGAGGGAGCTGAAGAGGTAAGACAAGACAGGAAGTCCTTGATAAATCAAGAGTATGAAAGCTTCAGACAAGAAAGGTCTGATAGCATTATTGTAAGAAATTATATAGGATAGTGAATGAATTGATGTCCTATGGAAGAGAATTCAGCAATTATGAGCTGAATGATAAGTTCTTGAGATCCCTAACTAAGGACTGGGTTACTAAGATTTATGTCATAAGGGAAATGGCCAAACGAGCTGATATACCCCCTCCAATATTGTTTTTAAAACTGTTATCTTATGAGATGCAGCTAATGGTTAGGAAGGAGGAAGAGAAGACTACAAGAATGGAGCACAAGGAAAGAGCTGTGGCCTTCAAGACTGAAGCCACTAAGAAATATAGAAGCAAGTCTCCATCTCCATCACAAATAGTTGCTGAGACAGTATCAGAAAATTCAGATAGTAAAAATTCAGAAAGCAGTGAAAGTGATGAGGATTTTGCTGCCTTTACAAGGCAGTTTCAAAAGTTTCTGAAAAAGAAGCAGTGGAGGTCTAAGCCTAAATCTATAAAGGCTGAGGTAGGGCCTGTGAGCCTGAGGGTAGGAGAATCATTTCTCTGAGTGTAGGCCTTGTTCAAGGCTGAGGTAGGGCTGTTGTTCCTGAGTGTAGGTCTTGTTGAAGACTGAGTGGTAGGGCTTTTGTGCCTGAGTTGTAGGAGTGGGATCACTCTGAGTTGTAGGAACCTGTTTGGGGTTCTGAGTTGTAAGATCTGAGGATCTGAGGAGAAGTGGAGAAGTTAGGCCGAATCTAGTACACTACTAGATAGGCAAAGGGGGAAAGTGGATGTACCCAGACCTTGGGGAACCACTATAAATCCTGTGTGCACACTGTGAATGTATGCTTGTATGATTGTTGTACTGTGATACTTGTAGAATTGCAATTACTGTACTGTACTTCTGCCTGTAAAATTAAGAAAATATAGGTCACCTATTCACCCCCCCCCCCTCTAGGTGATTAGGCACTATTACTTTCAATAAGTGTTTCGCACCGTTAGTCGATTGAGCTCCCGATAGTCTATGCATAGCCGTAGGGTTCCATCCTTCTTCTTGACGAACAGAACAGGGGCTCCCCAAGGTGACGAGCTAGGGCGCACAAACCCAGACTCCACCACTTCTTGCAACTGAACTCTAAATTCTGCGAGTTCCTTCGAGGCCATCCGGTAAGGAGTCCTGGAGATGGGTTTGGCACCCGGTACTAGCTTAATTTGAAAGTCAACTTCTCTATGTGGGAGTAATCCTAGCAGTTTCTCAGGAAATACCTCGGGGAAGTCCCGCACTACCCGTACATCTTTCATATCCAACGTTATATCCTTCAACTCGAAACTAACCATGAAAACTTCTTCCCCCTCCATATGGGCTTTTACAACCTGAATCGAAGATAATAACATGCAAGGTGCGAATTTAATACCTTGAAAGATGACATCGGTGTCTCCATGTCTCAAGTAGATTCGTTTCTCCGTGCAATCAATCCTTGCAAAGTGCCAGTCCAACCACGCCATGCCCAGAATGAGATCAAACTCTGGCATCCTCAAGACTGTGGCAGGGGTATCAAAGGCCTTTCCCCCAATGAATATCTCCAACTCGCACTTAGCGGTTGCTGTCATCTCAGAGCCGTCTGGGAGGCGTACTCGTCAAGCAATACCAGTGAAGTATTGCACCTCTTCTACATCTTTAAGGAATTCCTCCAACACGAAAGAGTGCGAGGCACCGGTATCGAATAATGCATAGGTCGGTTTCCCGCAGACCACCACGGTGCCTAAGTACCAATACAATATTCAATGCTAGATATCTAGTACGTCTTAAGCAATTTTATTGTTTGACATGAAAAAGAGATAACTAACTGTAACATACCTGCAATAACCTCCTGTAGGTTCTACTCCTGTTTTATATCCAGAGCAAACACTTGATCCCAAGCCGGTCCGAGGTTTCCTCCTCATGGTCCTCGTCCTCGGCCATGCATGTATCCCCGCCCTCAGGGAGCTGCCGGAGGGAGAGCAAGAGGAGCATTCCCAAATAACTGGGGGTAGTAACGTCGGATGTGGACCGTTTCATTGTATTCGAAGCACACCCGCCCATAATGCCCCTCTGGTTGCTGAAATTGTTGAGGCTGTGGCAGTGGAGGCAACGCGGGCGCCTGCGAAACCGGATGCACCACTCTATAATTTCGGTGGAAACGTCTGCCACCTCTCTGATGTCCTCTTCCTCCTCTATAGTCGTGGCTCCTTCTGTTGCTAGGGCTGGCTTCCATCACACCCTCAGTAGGACTCTTACTACTTCCCAGGTGGTCTGCTTCTAGTCTCTTTTCCATGTTAATTATTTCTGCCAAGCTGGAGTCCGCTATAAACAAAAGGGTCTACCTCAGGAGGTCCAGCAACCCTTTGTAGAAGCGCTTAGCGTATCCTTTGTCATCCAAGTCATATGAGTTCGCGAATCTCGCGAGATGTTGGAACTCTTGCTGATATTCTGTAACCGATTTTGATCCTTGCTTCAGCAGTAGAAACCTCTCTTCGAGTTCGTCTCAAACAGATGAGGGAATGAAGTACTCTAAGAACACTCCTGAGAACTCGCTCCAGCTTATCTCCATGTAAACTCATCCTTGAAAGGTGTAGCCCGTAAGGGACTTCCATCACCTCTTGGCGTGTAGTTCCAGGACGGACACTGCCAACGTTACAGCCATGTTGCCTGGACAACGAATCCCCTCCAATAGCTCATGCACCGTGTCGAGCCATTCTTCGATGCACGTAGCCGACTCTGTCCCAAGGTAGGCGGGAGGTGAGAGAGCCTGGAAAGTGCTCAGGCAGTTTGAGCCCGGAGCCTGTTGTTGTACTGGGGTCTGCTACGACCTAAAGGCATCCAGGATGGCCCTGAACGTTTGTCCCAACTCTGATTGTTGGAACTGAGTGGGTATGGAAGGGTCAGGAGTGCCCCCCCCCATCAGCTCATCGTGCACTGGAATCTACACGTAAAATACAAACGTATGGTCAGGTTGGCTGATATTAAGGTCAAAGTTGGACATACTTAGTGTGAAATACATACGGGCACACCACTGCTTCCGCTAAGTCAGGTTGTCCCCAAACTGACTAATCGAACGGGGGTAGTACCATTGTTTAATGACTTCTTTAGTTGAGGATCATGACAAGTTAATACCATTTGTAAGACCCTCCTCCCGGATCCCAAAACACGGCACGAAGGGGGTCTTATGCCCAGAACAGCCGCCTTGCGGTAGCATTAGCACATGGGCTAACCTGTACCACAAGACATCTATTCTGCCGGCTACAACCAATATCAATATATGCCAACCCAACCAAAACATAATATAGAAGTCAAATCCACACAAAAGCATAAAAGTCCAAAAGTACATCAAATAAATATGCCAATAGCATGCTTCTAAAATATCAGAGTACAGCTAATATACGCCCAAAAGGGCTACATCAAAGTCGCTCAACACTCACATCGGTGACTGATGGTAGCGACGGTACCGTCCCTTCAGGCCTTGTCGTCCTGGCGTGGCTGTCTTGCTGCATAATCTGCGGCTCCTCTACCTGCGGGGTGACCTCCTAAAAAGGAAGACGTAGCAACCGTTAGTCAAAAATACTAAGTGGCTTTCACATTCGCTCCCCGGCGACTCCTCGGCACCGGGCAGAGAAAGGAACAAGGGTACAATATATAATAAGTAATATAAGCAGGTAAAAGCAGGTGGAATAAGTACAATATGATTAACGACATTTAATCTAGCAAATCTACAAGAGCTATAATCATCCTTCAAGTATAAGTATCTACAACAGGAAAGTAACTTAACTTATAAGGATGCTCATACAAGCTTATAAGTTAAGGATCAGTTTGACATAAAGTAACTCATTGTATAAGAGTGTCCATACAAACTTATATGATGAGGATCTTGTTTGTGCAATGTAATGTAATGGTATGTATGTAATGTTATGACTCACCCATGATCAAGCACATGCAACCGCTATTTCGACACAGACTTGTAGTTCCCACTATTCAAGCAGGTAGCAAACCTCTCAGGCATCAACCGCTGTGGCCAGGCGGAGATAATAGAGCGGGCTTCTCTACTACTAAGCGAGTATCCACACTGATTCACTTAGGCCTTTGTATGCCTCAACGTTAAGAACACAATAGCGGAGCCCATGTGTATTATGGCCTAGCGGTAGTCTCGGGTAGATGTGCACCGAGAACCAAGCCCCGAACTGGCCTTGTGTGACCCGGAAGGAGCCTCGAATGAAAGCACGGGGACCAAGCCCAATCGTTCACTTGGCACGGAAGGAGCCCCGGGAAATAAGCACCGAGGACCAATCCCAACAGCCCAAGGTCTAACTGTCAACTCTCGTCATTGTGACGACTGGCGAGCCCATAGACCTGCCACACTATCCTTAACCCAGGATTACGACACCGCGTGTCAACTCACACCGCATGCAAATCCATATCACTGTGGCACGGAAGGAGCCTCGGAGAAAGCATGAGGACCAAGCCCAACCATCCACTCGGCATAGAAGGAGCCTCGGAGAAAGCATGAGGACCAAGCCCAACCGTCCACTCGGCACAGAAGGAGTCCCGGGAAATGAGCACCGAGGACAAAGCCCAACCGTCCGACAATGTTGCTCCTCAACATTACCCGAATCATTGCGGTCATTAATACTATCTACAATCAATGTTCACACAACTCTAACGTAATTGATTAGCATGCTTTAACCAAGTTCAATCATTTGTGTGCACATGAATCAACAATCTAAATAGTAACGATCGTTTGCTCATAACATCACCACCGATCGGGTATACAAATTCAAGTCAATCTTATCATTAATCAACATATGACCGCTATCGTTACGTACTCAATGTTACCCATAATGAAATCATTCTAATCTCATCAACACATCAAAACGTTCGTTCACAATTTCTACCCCAAATGATTGGTTCAAGTACAGTTCACTCCTCCATTTGTTTACGTGGGTTCATACAACAATTTCATCGCTCGTTAAATTATGATGTTTAAACATAAAGGAATTCTCCAGCCCCTACATCAATTAGCTACAATGTCTCTACCGAATTCAAATCCAATGCTATACCAAACCAGAATTTAGGTACAGAACACCATCCGCACAGCACCTTCGACCGGTGATTCCTGAGGCTATAGAAATCCGATGAATGCGCGTAACCCCTCGTTGGAAAGGTATTGACAATGGCTACAACTTTAGTGTTTAGTCGAAAGCCCAGATCTGGCCATATCATACATGAAAATGGCCACGAAGATCATTACGCGCAGAACATAGGTTTCTGCACGCATCTTGAGGCGGAATGAACGACAACGGTTCATCTTCCTCCTCAAGCCGATTCCCAAAATCACCTCCAGAATTTCCTCCTCCCTTATTCACCCTCATAAGATCATTTCTCTTCATGAAACCATCCCCCATCTTCATATAGAAGGATGGAGAGGTTGAAGACACCACTATCCATAGAGCACAAGCCCTAGAACGGCCTTTACCTAGGGAAATCATCATCTCGCAAGTCTAGACTCTTTTGAGTCGACATCTCACCTAGATATATCTATAGATCTAGCACCAAGGGAGAGGGGAGGAAGCTCACCTCATTTTCGGCGTTTCCACCATTTCCGGCCAAGGATCTTGTGACTCTTCTCGGCGACATCTTCTTCTCCTCGGCGGCGGCGGTTCTTCTCCTCTTGGACTTGCTCTAGCACCTTCTCCCTCTCTACAGCAGTTCTCTCAGGAAAAAGGGTTGGAATAAGGAGTGAAAATGGCTAGGGTTTTCACATCCCTTATAAGTGAAAAGTGACACGGGTAGGGACACGCCCGTGTCCTTACCCATGTCCTTCTCGGGCGAAGCAACGTCGACGGTTCCAATGTCGGTTCAATACACAAACACGGGTAGGGACACGGGCGTGTCCCTACCCGTGTCCACATGACACGGCCTTGTTCTCTGGATGTGTCCTTCTCAGGACACGCTTCTGTTGGATCCCTAGTTGATTTGGGCTAGGTTCACTGACTTATGTTGTGACCCATCATGTATAGCCAGGGTCAATTTGTGTCCTAGAGTCTAGGTTAAGTCCTTAGGCTCAACTCCAGATGGACCAGCTTTCAACAAGACCCTCAGAGACTCCAGACTCACAAGTTTTCAAGACTAAGTAAAGTGAGTTCGACGTTCGTCGAACTCAGCTCGACGAAAGGAGTTCTGCGCTCGACGATCGTGAGACAATACTTAGTGCTGAGCTCGACGATCTATGTTCTCTGTTCGACGAAAACTCAGTTTCTACATCAAGACAAAGTCAGGAGGACATCAAATTTTTCTAAGTCCAACTTCATGCTTTGGTCGATGAATTATATTCTGAGCTCGACGAACTTGGACCTCAAGTTCACAGCTTCTCAGGTCGACGGAGTCAGCTTCTCAGGTCGACGGATGCTATACTCTACTCGACGATTTTTGGACTCAGAGAATCTGTGTCGACACTTAGGGTTTGTGTCGACACCAGATGATTTGTGTCGACACCAGGATTTCAGTCGACACCAGCTTATGTCCACACCAGGATATCAGTCGACACCAGCTTATGTCGACACTAGAGGATTTGTGTCGACACCAAGATCAATCTGTCGACACCAATTTATGTCGACACAGCATTTCAGCAGATGTAGAGTATTTTGTCAAAGTCCAGAACTTTTCTCAGCTTGACGAATTTAATTCTCAGCTCGATGAATGAAGACTGTCTATCAGATGAATGAAGATTGTCTGGTCGACGAACTCTATCAAGCTCAGCTCGACGAACTCTATCAAGCTCAGCTCGACGAACTTTATCAAGCTCAGCTCGACGAACACAAGTTCAGCTCGACGAATTGTGTTCTTGGTTCGATGAATCCAGATTAGGTTTTCTTCAAGGTTCCCGTCCCGTTTTTTGGCGCTGATTCGTGAACATTTATTTCCAGATCTTCTCGGAATGTTACCGTTAGAACGTGCATTCACTATGGACGATCACATGTCGTTTTTCCATGGGATAGTTAGGAAAGTCATTGATTACGGATTCTTTCCAAGGCCGACTGTAATTACTGCTCGACATTCAAAAGTTTGAAGATTCCTCAGTCAGTTATAGACACAACAGACACACAAAAAAATAGAGACACAGTAAGAGAACAGAATAAAGAAGTGATAGAGTTTAAGAATTACAGGACAGAAAACAATCTGACAGATTTTCTGAAGCTGCAGAAGAGCAAAACATTCTAAAATCTAAAGTCCTTGACTGCAATCAGCCTTGACCAGAGAACTTTTGAAGAAAAATAAGAACAACCAAATTCAATCAAAAATCTTCTTCTTTCTATTCTCAGGATAACTTCAAAGGACAACAGAACTTTATCAGTCAAAAGAAGTTCCTGAAGCAGTTCTGCTCCAGGCATTCTAGGTCATTGAAGACCTATCACCCTGAAGCAGTGCTCCAGCATTCCTGACCAATTCAAGATCTCAGGGGGAGCAAGATCTGCTACATCAATCCACAAGTCTTCTCTCTGACTGTTGACAGAGAAGACACTATCACCCTCTCTCTAATTCCTGTACATGGTTTTAAATCCCTTCAAAATTATTCAGGTTGCAAGTCTCCTTCCAAAAGACTTGAGGGTTTGGTTTTGGGGGACCTGATCAAAACCCATTGGTGCCCAGGACACCTGATCAACTCATCCTGCAGTGGATTCCTACCTAGGGTGGTAGAAGAGTGGATGTACCCAGATTGATTGGGGAACCACTATAGCTCCTTGTGTCTTCTGGTTGCTTATTTTCTTTTGTTTTTTGGCTGTGGTCTGTGATTGCTCTGTGTTTAGTTAGTTGTTGTGTTTACTTTATGTTATTTGCTTCCCTGTTCACTTAGGTATACAACAATAGTTGTAAAACGTTTTTAGTAAGCACCATGCTCTATTCACCCCCCTCTAGAGTATATCAGATCTAACCTGCACTCTCAATTGGTATCAAAGTCAGGTTGGTTAAAAATACCACACCTTAGTGGTTGCACAGGCTAACACTTGAACTCAAAGATCCCTCTAGTTAGATCTGTCTGTTTTAAGTTTGTTACTAGATTTATTTCTTCACAGAACATGGCCCAAAACAAAGATTCTGCTAGCACCAGACCTCCAGTGTGCAATCTATCTAAGTTTGCACTTTGGAAGGCAAGGATTAGATTGTACATGAACTCTATTGATGAAGACATTTTTAATTCTGTTTTGACAGTGTGTCCAAGACCCCCAAAAACTACAAGTACAAGTGTTGTTCCACCTCCATCAGGAACAGATGCAGAAATCAAGAAATGGAAAGTGGCAGATGCTAAGGTAATGAATATTTTTGCCCAAACTATGTCTGATGAAATATTTCAAAAAGTAGCTGACTGCAACTCATCAAAGGACATTTGGGACGAGTTATCTGAGATAGTCTCAGGATCTGCTGATGAGAGAAAAGATAGAAGATCTCATCTCATAACCCAATATGAGAACTTCAAGAAAGGAGAAGCTGAGTCAGTAGCAGACATGCATAATAGACTCAGTCTCATAGTAAATGAACTGAAAACATTGGACAAAGAGATCTCATTGACTGAGCTCAATGATAAAATCCTAATGTGCTTCCCAAGCGCTTGGGACTCAAGGATCTGGCCAATCAAGGATTCCATAAGCCTAAATGAGATCACAACTGAAGCTCTCTTGGGCAAGCTCAAGTCTTATGAGCTGCTCATTAAGAATAGAGAAGAAGAGCAAAAGGCTGTCTCACCAGCTATAAGAAAGGAAAAATCAATAGCTTTCAAAGCCATTAAAGATCAGCCTGAAGACAAAGTCACAGGCAATGAAGAACTGCTAAGCCTACTGGCCAAAAGATTTTACAAAATGGCCAGGAAAGATTTCAGGAAAAAGTCTGCTAGAGGGCATGACAAGCCAAGGTATGACAAATCAAATAACAAAGAGATTATTTGTTTTGGATGCAGGAAAACAGGCCACATGGTGTCTGACTGTCCAAAAAATTAGTATAAGGACAAAAAGGACAGGAAAGAAAGAAGAAAAGACAAAGACTGCAGGAAGAACAGTAATGACAAACCTTCCTCCAGCAAGAACAAACACACCAGGAAGTGGTTTGTAGCTGAAACTTGGAGTGAGACAGAAGAAGAATCTGAAGATTCATCCAGCTCAAGTGATGATGAAGATGATGCTGAAGAAAAAGAATTCTACATGATGGCTATCAATGCCTCACAACAAAATTCTGATGCATAAGAATCAGAGTCAGAATCAGAGACTCAATCTAACGAGGAACAGGTAATAAATTCTTTTGATTTTAATTCTGAGGACTTCAAGTGTGAGTTTAAAGCACTGTGTTTAGATTTACTAAAATCTGAGAAGGAAATCATTTCTCTCAGAAATCAGCTATCTGAACACAACACTTTAAAAGTAGAAAACCTCAAACTCTCTGAGGAGTTGGAATGCTATAGGGAGCAGATAGCCTCACTGAAAAGTGACATATCAGAGGCCAAAAAGTTTGAAGAATCCCTCAATGGGAGAAGTATCAAGCTAATGGACATCACAAGCACAGTGAACTCAAGATTCAATAGTACACTAGGCTTGGGTACTTCATCCAGCCAACTTGTAGTATTAACAACCCCAATCAAGTTTATCTCTGATAAAGTTAAGGGAGTTGTAGAGGTAGCTAGGAAGAATTCTGATCTACCTAAGAAAACCATAGTTCAACAGAAATCGTCGAACGGAGCTCGACGATCGCCAAATGGAGCTTAACGATCTCAGGCTAAATCGTCGAACTCAGGTCGACGATCTCTGAACCCTGAACTCTGGCACAGTCGATCTTCGAACGGAGCTCGACGATCTGACCCAAGATCGTCGAACTTAGCTCAGAGATCGTCGAACAGAGCTCAGAGTTTTGAAAACTCTTTCAAAGGCAAATCAAAGTTCTATCCTAGAGGTTCTACATCTCAATGGTTTAACCCCTATACTGAATGGATAATACCTCCTAGGAGATATCATCCTGAAGGCTATAAGAGTCAACCAGAGATGTCTTTTATTTCTGAATTCAAAGGTTATCAGCCTAGGCCCAAGGTAAACTGGGTCAAAAACAAGTAAATTGCCTTATGTGCAGGTGAAGACCTATCCAACATCAAACCAGCAATGGTATCTGGATAGTGGGTGCTCAAAGCACATGACAGGAAACAAGGACAATTTCACATCCTTCAAAGCCAAGCTTGGACCCAAAGTAATATTTGGTGATTCAAACTTTGGACTAACAAAAGGATATGGTGCAGTCCAGATTGGCTCAGTCACTTTCAAGAAAGTAGCCTATGTGGAAGGACTGAAGCACAACTTAATTAGTATCAGTCAACTGTGTGATAAAAGCTATCAAGTGACTTTTAGCAAATCCTCATGCAAGATCAAATCAGAGGACAACACCACTGTGTTGACAAGTAAAAGGAAAGGTAACATCTATGTTGGGTACATTGGTCAAATGTACCTGATTTGAAGAATCCTCACCCAACTCAATGATATACATCATAATGTATTTGATGTATGTTGAGTTTACTTGTGCAGGTTAAGAAAGTACTGGACTGAAGCAAAAAGTTTCTAAGTCCATGTGTCGACACCCAGAGGGAAAGTGTCGACACTTAAGAGGACTTGTGTCGACACCCAGACAAGCAGTGTCGACACTTGGAGTCATTGTGTCGACACCTGGGATGCAGAGTCGACACCAGACAGAAAGTGTCGACACTTGGAGCTGTGTCGACACTCAGTGAAGAAAAGTGCAGACAGAAAGTGTCGACACAAGGAGCTGTGTCGACACCCAGTGAAGCTGTGTCTACACCAGAAAGTGTCGACACTTTGAGCTGTGTCGACACTCAGCAAAAGTATGCAGAGACTAAGTTAAATTGTCGACACCCAACACAGTGTGTCGACACTAAGCAGAAAAGTCAGTACTTGAAGTAAGTGTCGACACCCAGCACACTGTGTTGACACTCAACAGAAGAGTCAACATTTGAAGTATGTGTCGACACCCAGAACAATGTGTCGACACACAGCTGAAGACTCAACACTGGAAGAAAGTGTCGACACATGGAGTTGTGTCGACACTTAGCAAAGAACAGAAAGAATAACAAATTATTCTAAGTACAAGTGTCGACACTAAAGGAATGTGTCGACACTCAGCTGAAGTCTCAACAAGAAGAAGGTGTGTCGACACAAGGAGCTGTGTCGACACTCAGCAAGAATCAACATTGAAGACTTGTGTCGACACCAAGAAGCAGTGTCGACACTTGACAGATTCAACACAAGAAGATGTGTCGACACAAAGGAGATGTGTCGACACATAGAAGAATTCAGCAAAAGCTAGAAGAACAAGTACTTGTGTCGACACTCAATTTCAGTGTCGACACATGAAGAAGAATCTGTGTCGAGACATACAAGAAGTTGTGTCGACACCTTGTAGACTTGTGTCGACACTTACACAGCATGTGTCGACACTTGGTCTATAAGTGTCGACACTTAAAGACAGAAAGTCTCGACACTTACAGACAGTTAGAGATTTTCAAGAAGTGACTGGATGACTTGACAGCTGCCGTTCCAGCCGGTCTACAGCAACTGTCAGAGATGTCAGAAGTCAGTTATGAACCGGACCAGCCGGTTACCATGAAGAAGGCCTATAAATAGGCACCCACAGTTTACAGAAACTGTTGTTGAAGTTGTTGATTAGATTATTGTTAAGGTTGATCACCTTGTTGAAGTAATTATTAAAGTGGTACAAAGAGTATCAACACAAGAAGATCTAGCAGTTCAAGTGCAGATCTAAGAAGTTGGAGAGAGAGGGCTCCATCCAAGAAAGCAGCCTCTGGAACTAGGCTGAGAAGAAGGATTCAGATTCAATTCTAGATCTTAAGTGGCAGAGGTCATGGAACAACTACAGAGGATTCAGTCTTATTCAGTTCTACTCAAGAAGCTTTGAAGAAAGCTAAGTCAGGGTGAATCCAGCTGAGTTCTTCCAAGAACTCATCAAGAATCTCTCAACTCCCCTCCTTTAATTCTGAGTTGTAGAGTTATTATTTGTAATACTTTTTAACTTGTAGGATCCTTTGGATCTGAGTGAATTGTAAGCCTATATTTATAAAGGCTGAGGGTAGGGCTTGTGAGCCTGAGTGTAGGAGATTGAGATCTCTGAGTGTAGGCCTTGTTGGCTGAGTGTAGGCCTTGGTTGGCTGAGTGTAGGCCTTGATTGGCTGAGTGTAGGCTTTGGGATAAAGCTGAGTTGTAAGGCTTTGGGCCTGAGGTGTAGGAACCAATTTGGGTTCTGAGACAGTGGAGGAGTTTGGCCGAATCAAGTACACTGCTAGATAGGCGAAGGGGGAAAGTGGATGTACCCATATCTTGGGGAACCACTATAAAACACTATGTGCTGTGCTGTGATTGTGTTGTGGATTAGCTGTGTATGTTTTGATATTGTTGTTTGCTGTGCAAAAGTAGTTAGAAATCTGTGATATAACTGTTTTGCTGCCAACAAAGTTAGAAAAGGATTAGGTCACCTATTCACCCCCCCCCCTCTAGGTGTTTAGGTACCATATCTTTCAAGTGGTATCAGAGGGAGGTTCCTCAAAACAAGGACTAATAGTCTGAGGAGATCCTGTTTGGCAGATTCAGTGTTGGCAAAACACAGATTCAAGAAATTCAAGAAAATCAAGAAACATGGGTTCCTATGAGAATCACAAGGAATTGGGTTCCATGAAATTACCCATATGCAGAAAGGAGATCTTTGGGATCTGGAAAGAAAGGGTAAGGCTGTTTATGGAGGCCTCAGACCCTAGAATCTACATCACAGTAAAGGAAGGGCCTTATGTGCCCATGAAGATTTCAGTTCTAGATGCAAACCAGAGAACTCCAAAGGATTTCTCTGAGATGACTAAGGATGAAATTGTCCTGGCCACCATGGACAAGAGGGCACAGAACATAATAGTGAGTGCCATTGATGATGCAACTTTTCAGAACTTAATTCACTGTAAAACAGCAAAAGAGATGTGGGATACTCTCATTGTCTATATGGAAGGTTCTGAAGAAGTTAGGCAAGATATGAAGTCCTTGCTAAATCAGGAGTATGAAAGCTTTAGGCAAGGAAAGGGTGATAGCATCACTGAGTGCTATAAGAAATTTTACAGAATAGTTAATGAACTCATGTCTTATGGAAGAGAGTTCAGTAACTATGAACTAAATGACAAGTTCCTAAGGTCCCTAACCAAAGATTGGGACACCAAGATCTGTGCCATAAGAGAAATGGCTAAGTTGGGGGAAATTCCTCCTCCCACACTGTTTGGCAAGCTATTGTCTTATGAAATGCAGTTAACAGTGAGAAAAGAGGAGGAGAAATCAACAAGGACTGAGCACAAAGAAAGAACTGTTGCTTTCAAGACAGAAGTTCCCAGAAAGTGCAGGAATAAGTCTTCAACTCCACCTCCAGAGGTAGTTGAATCAGAGTCTGATGAGTCTATCAGCACAAAGTCTAAGAGCGGTGAAAGTGATGAAGACTTTGCTGCTTTCACTAGACACTTTCAGAAGTTTTTGAAAAAGAAACAGTGGAGGTCAAGGCCTTCTACATCACAAGAAAAGGAAGACTCTTATCAGAAAAAGAGGTCTTCAAAGAATGACAAGAAAAGGACAAAATCAAGCAAGGCAACTGGTTCAAAGATTGTTTGCTATTGCTGCAATAGACAGGGCCATGTTATTGCAGATTGTCCAGAGAAGAGAAAGGAATCTGGTGACAGGAAAAAGACTCACTTCAAAGGGAAGAAAGAAAAGTCTTTTGTTGCTAAGAAGGAGAAGACTCTATCAGATATCTCTTCTTCAGAAACTGAGTCTAAGGCTGAAGCCTACATAGGGCTGTTTGCTGAAGAAGAAGAGGAAGAATTCATGCAGATCTTGGAGTCAATTTATGAACAAGAAGACAGTCATTGCCAAGGGCTAATGGCTTTGACAGAAAGTGCCAAAATCCTGGAGCAGCCAGGACCCAGTCAGGTACAAAGTTCAAGTTTAAATTCAGTTTCTTGTTCTAGTTCAGATTCAGATTCTTCTTCATCAAGTGATGAGAATGTATCTGAGTCTGAGGATGATATTCATCAACTTATAGATGAATATAGAGTGCTGTTGCAAGCTTACAAGAAAAGCAAGTCCCTTGCCAAAAGTCAGGCAAAGGAAATTGCTGATCTTAAAGCTGCTGCAACAGATTTTGAGAAGCAATTTGATCAAAAACTGAATGAGATAGCCAGGCTGAAACACATAACAGTGATTCAGATGGGAACTATCACTTTTAAGAATGATCAAATTAAGTGTCTGGAGAACAATCTTCAGAAGGAGAAGGACTTGGTTGCTAGGTTTTCTAAACCTAAGTCAGTGTTACCCATAATTGATGAATTTGTTCATCACAAGGGTAAAGCTGGACTGGGCTTTATTAGAACTGCAGAGACTGAGCAGTCCAAGTATAAGTCCAAGGGCAAAGCCCCAACATTCAACAAGCCTGCTGTAGTCAAGACAGCCAAGGCAGTACCTAAGCAAAGGTACAATAAATTTGAATGTTGGTGCTGTGGCAAAGTTGGCCATTTTGCAGTAGACTGTTGGCACAATGTGAGTGCCAAAGTGAGTTCCAAACTACCTGTTGGAAAGCCAGTAGGTAGGTTTGTCAAATTGCAAACTAACAATCACTAAGGACCCAAGAATACTTTGGGTTCTAAGGTTCATTAATTTGTTTTGCAGGTGAGTCCAAGTGGTCATACCCCTACATGGTACTTGGACAGTGGATGTTCCAGACATATGACTGGAACTAGGGGACTACTGAAGGACTACATTCCAATCAAAAATGGTCCTAAAGTGACCTTTGGTGGTTCTGAAAAAGGAATCATCAAAGGGTTTGGTAACATTTCTTCAAACTTAGTTACCATTACTCAAGTGGCTTATGTTAAAGGGTTGAAACACAACCTAATAAGTATAAGTCAATTAAGTGATGTAGGGTATGACATCTCATTTGTTAAAAATGGTTGTCATATCAAGAGGTCAAGTGATCAAGAGATCATTTTGACAGGATATAGGAAGAGGAATGTCTACTGCCTAGACATTATGATTGAGAACAATGGTTCTCCAGTTTTTCTTGTAGCTGATGAGACAGTCTCTCATTGTGTCAAATGGCACAAGAGGCTAGCCCATCTTAACTACAAGACAATTAGCAAACTCTTTAGTAAAGAGTTAGTGAGGAATGGTCCTCAAGTTAAGTGTGTTAAAGATGGCATTTGCTCAGCTTGTCAAAAGGGCAAGCAGACTAAATCCACCTTTAGAAGCATAGATAACAAAGATGCTGTGAGGTGTCTATACCTCTTGCATATGGATCTCTTTGGTCCAATGCCTGTTCACAGCTTAGGTAGGAAGGTCTATACCTTTGTAGTTGTAGATGACTACTCAAGGTTTTCCTGGGTGTTCTTCTTAAGACAGAAATCTGAAACACCTAGTGTCTTCTATAGCTTTGTCAAGCAAATTTAGAATGAACTAAATAGTACAGTGGTCAAAATTAGAAGTGACCATGGTACTGAATTTCAGTCTGATAGCATGACAAAACTGTGTGAAGACTTTGGGATATTTCAAGAATTCTCTTCACCTAGAACCCCTCAGCAAAATGGCATTGCTGAGAGGAAGAATAGGACCTTGATAGAGGCTGGTAGAACCCTACTAAGTGATACATCACTGCCAGAGTATTTCTGGGCTGAAGCAGTTAACACTGCATGCCATGTTATAAATAGGGCTACCATCACTAAAGGGCTAAACAAGACCCCCTATGAAGTTGTGAAAGGCAGGAAACCAAACCTATCCTACTTCAAGATCTTTGGTTGCAAATGCTTCATACTTAACAATGGGAAGTCTTACTTAACTAAGTTTGCTGCCAAGTCCCAAGAGGGAATTTTTGTTGGGTACAGCAATAATAGTAAGGCTTATAGAGTCTACAACTTGACTACACAAGTTGTAGAAGAATCAGTGCATGTAGTTTTTGATGAGACTAAACTTATTAATAATGAGTTGTCTAGCAGTGTATGCAGCCCCACAGGTTTGACAAAGAAAATGGACAAGCTTACTATAGAAGAAGTGCCTGCTGCAAGACAGCAAGGAGAGGAGAGTAGCTGCTGTCTAGGGGGAGAACTACATGTGCCAATTGCTGAAGAAATCCAAGGAATACAGCATGATGCAGATGCTGAAGTGGTTCAACCTGAAGTGAGGATGCCTCCAGCCCACAGGCATCTTAGAGATCATCCAGTAGAGCTGATTATTGGAGATCCAAGACAAGGAGTTCAAACAAGGAGCAGAAATCAGAATGCTGCAATCTATTCCAGCTTTGTGTCACAAGTTGAACCTAAGAAGTTTGAAGAAGCAATACAAGATCCACAATGGACTGAAGCAATGCAAGAAGAGCTTAATCAGTTCAAGAGGTGCAAGGTTTGGGAACTTGTTCCTAAACCTAAAGACCACAATGTAATAGGAGTTAAGTGGATCTACAGGAATAAGATGGATGAACAAGGGGTCATCATTAAGAATAAGGCTAGACTGGTTGCTAAAGGATATAGGCAAGAAGAAGGTATTGACTTTGATCAAACCTTTGCTCCAGTAGCCAGACTGGAAGCCATAAGAATGTTCTTGGCCTATGCAACCTATCAAGGATTCAAGGTATACCAAATGGATGTCAAGTCAGCATTCCTAAATGGTAATTTGAAAGAAGAAGTCTATGTGGAGCAGCCTTTAGGATGCAAAGAGGATAGAAAGAGTACTACTGGAACCTGTCAATTCCTAGGTGGGAGACTAATTTCATGGAGTAGCAAGAAGCAAACCAGTGTGGCTATCTCCACAGCTGAGTTAGAGTATGTGGCTGCAGGAAGTTGTTGTGCTCAACTTCTGTGGATTCAACATCAGCTAGAGGACTATGAATTTCAGGTAAGTAGAACTCCACTTTTCTGTGATTCTACTAGTGCTATTTCAATAGCTAATAACTCGGTATCCCATAGTAGGAAAAAACATATTGAGATTAAATATCATTTTCTTAGGGAGCATGTAGAAAGAGAAGATATTTTATTAGAATATGTTAAAACAGATGAACAAGTAGCTGATATGTTTACTAAGCCACTATAAGAAGCTAAGTTCAATAGATTCAAAATTGAACTAGGAATGATAAACTTAGAGTAAGTTTACAGATTTGAAAATGACTAAGTAAAAAGGTGTCGACACATAGACAAGTCTATGTCGACACAGAATAGTGGTGTCGCAGTTCAGGAAAAAGGTGTCGACACATCTAGGAATGTGGTGTCGACACTTCAGAATGTTAGTGTCGACACATGTCAAGTAGGTGTCGACACATCCAATATGGTGTCGACACTTAAGTTTTACTCAGAAGTTTTCTAAGTAAAGTCTCGACAATGTGTCGAGTTATGTTGTGTCGACACATAAACAAGTGTCAACACATAAAATTTGTTGACTAAACTTGTGTCGACACATATGTGTCGAGACATTATAAGTCAGTGTCGACACATTTTAAGTTAGCTGTCCCGCCTGTTCATCTTCAAAATCAGACAGGTATAAATAGGGTTCTGTCTTTGTTTGTCGACACGCTTTCAAAGTTTCGAGACCAAAACTACTGTGTCGACACCTCTCTTTTCTAAAGACAAATTCTACAAACCCTAATGGCACCTAAGCTTGAGGAGAACGTTAACGAGGGTTATGAGCTTGTGCGCGGCACATTCGACGATGCAGATACAGAAATTCAGGCGGTAGTAACCCTAGTCGCCGATTCTGGACTAGAATATCTCTTGTTTGAACCTACAAGGATTTGGAAGAAGGAAGTGCTTGAATTCCTTAATGGAGCTGCAATCGATGAATCTGGATTCAGAATCAAATCCAGAGTTCATGGGACTAAGGTCAAGGTTTCACCAAAGAATCTGAGGAAGGTGCTCCAGCTACCCAAAATTCAAGATGAAGAAGAGGTTACTGCTTCAAAGACCAGGGAAGCTTTAACCTGGTGTGGTCTTGATCCTAAGATGAAGATAGGATCTGTATTCAACAGAAAAGGCATGAATAACCAAGGGAAGTTCATGTCTGAGATAGTAGGAAAAGTCTTACTCAGCAAGACTGGAGGGCATGACAGAGTGTCTGCCTACATGTTTGGCATCATGACAAGAATTATCTTCACTATTAAAACTGATTGGTCAATGATAGTGTATGACAAGATCAAGGAGAGTCTGAAGAAGCCCAACCTGGGCAGAATACTTAGTCTCTACCTAGCTGGTACCATACCAGAGGTAATGAATACAGCTGCAGGAAGTAAGATCAACCACATGAGGAAGATGGATCAAAGGATATTTTCCAGATGGGACAGGGTGTTGTCCAAGGAAATGCCTACCCCAGAGAAGACAGTTACTAAGAAAGATTCTCCTCTAAGGAAGAAAAGGAAGACAGCTCCTGTGGCACAGGAGTCCTCCAGCAGTTCAGGGAGTGAAGAACAAGTTGTTTTCACTCCTGATGACCAAGAGGAAGTGGCTGCAGAGAAGACCCCAGCTGCTCAAGATATTGCTGAGATCCAGGGGGAGCTACCACAGGCTAGCCCCATCCGTAGGGATCAAAGCCAGGGGAGCTTCCAGGTGTAGAAGAACCCTCTACACTGGAGAGTGAACAAGCCACTAACATCATACAAGAGGTACTCATTGACCTAAATACATTGAATTTTTCTATAGTAGATTCTGATTTGTCTGATGTACATCAGCAAACTCAGCTAGACAGTCAAGTTCCAGATGTTGTTTTAGAAGACACATCTGCTGTAGTTCAAGATGATACTTCTCAAGTGGTTGAAGAACCAAGAACTTCTCCTGCACAGTCTCCACCTGAATATACAATGGAAGATTTGTTTCTAAATCTGGATCAAGCAGATTTTGACAAAGAAATTGATGCTGCTGAAGAAGAGACTGCTGCTGCTGAGGGGGAGCAAGTACAAGATCTGGAAGAGCCTATTAGGCTGGAAACTGAGCAAGCACCTGATGTTCAAACTGAGAAGCCTCAAAGCCCTAAGGACAGCGTTGATATTGCCAGCACTTCTGCCTCTGAAGATGAGGAGAGTGCTAGGGCCAAGAAGAAGAAACTCTATGTCTTCAAGAGGCAAAGCCAGAGTTATAAGAAGGCTTTGCAATCCATTGCCCCACAGCCTATAGTTCAGCAAGCTCCAACTGCTGATTATAGTGCTTTAAGGGTTGCACTACAGATAAAATTGGATGAGCAAAGAAAGGCAATTGAGACATATGTGGATGAAGGGCACAAGACCCTACAGTTTGATCTTGCACAAGATATAAAGTCTATAAGGTTTGAAATGAACCTTAACAAGAAAGAGATGACAGACTGCTTCCACAAAGGTGGAAATGCAGTGGTGTATCTGGCAACACACCAAGAGAAGATAAAAGTACAAGTAGATGATATAGCATTGAAGCAAGGATATGTGCTGGAAAACCAACTCAGAATGAATGACAATCTCACACAATCTCACAATGCTATAGTCACTGAATTGAAGAATAAGACTGCTGAACCTTCTACATCTGCTGCTGCAGTTAAGGCTGACTTTGATAAAGTATTTCAAGCTGAGATTACTGCTGTCAAGACTGCAATTCAAGATTCCCAGAAGGCCATCTCTGAACAGCTCACTAAGCTCAAACCTTACTTTAAAGATGGAATCAGGTACTTGGATAGTCAAATCAGATTCCAGAAGGATGATGTAAGAGATCATGTTGCCCAAGAAGTCATAAAGGGGGAGAGAGTTTTAGTCAAAGCTAGCTCTGACCATGCAAAATGGATATCTAATTCCATCAGAGCTACACTGGGCTATCCTCCACTCTGTGATGATGACAATGTTGCTGAATCTGGGATTCAAAGTGCATATCTTGGAGGTGAGCAACCAGAGGTAGCTAAGGTCATATATCCTCCACCAGATTTTGACATGGTGCAAGCTGATATTCACCAGATGTATAGCCCAACTGCAGGGAAGTCAAATGTTGTTCTGGAAAAGGTTGTTCAACCTATTTCTGCAGCTATGCAAGAGGCATTAGAGAAAGAAGAAGAGGCAAGGTTGTCAAAGAAGAGGTTTAGGGAACAAGCAGAATAAAGGCTAGACTTTGAACAGTGGAGCCCTACCTCTAGAAATATAATTTTAACTGCCAAAGACAACATGAATGACAGGAACAAATGGTTCTCTGAGGCAGAATGGAGAAAACATGAGATCAGGCAGGAGGCAATAGTTCAGTACAGAAGGAAGACAAAGATGGGAAAGCTACCTCCTACTGCAGTGGAGCCTAGCAAGTACTTTCCTAAGCCATACCACTATTTTGAAAGGCAGAAAATCAAAGCAGAAGGGCTGAAGAAGAAGGACTTAAAAGGCAAGAAGCCTGCTGATGCTGACACTGCTGAAGCCCCTGTCAAAGCTCAAGTTCAAGCTGGCAAAGGGATAGTTATCAAGGAACCTGATCAGAAATAGATTAAGATTTTACCTGAAGATTATGTTGCAATCTTTTTAATGTTAAACATTTTTGTAAACTGCTGAAAATGTATAAGGAACAATGTTAGAACAATATATGATAAATATATTTCATGATTGTTCTGTAAATGTGTCTATTTCTTGATTGTTCTGCAATGATGAATGTGTATACATGTGTGAATTTCTACATGTTTATGTTTACCCTGCTAAATATAATCTGCTATACATCATTTTGTAATTTTAATTATGGATGGTGTATATCATTGACTAAGGGTTATGACTTCTCCAAATAGGGGGAGATTGTTGGGTACATTGGTCAAATGTACCTGATTTGAAGAAGCCTCACCCAACTCAATGATATACATCATAAGGTATTTGATGTATGTTGAGTTTACTTGTGCAGGTTAAGAAAGTACTAGACTGAAGCAAAAAGTTTCTAAGTCCATGTGTCGACACCCAGAGGGAAAGTGTCGACACTTAAGAAGACTTGTGTCGACACCCAGACAAGCAGTGTCGACACTTGGAGTC
Source organism: Platanthera guangdongensis (assembly GCA_039583875.1). Taxonomy (NCBI): domain Eukaryota; kingdom Viridiplantae; phylum Streptophyta; class Magnoliopsida; order Asparagales; family Orchidaceae; genus Platanthera; species Platanthera guangdongensis. The sequence continues at coordinate 111,847,212 of CM077150.1, read as the reverse complement.
ATTGTGTCGACACCTGGGATGCAGAGTCGACACCAGACAGAAAGTGTCGACACTTGGAGCTGTGTCGACACTCAGTGAAGAAAAGTGCAGACAGAAAGTGTCGACACAAGGAGCTGTGTCGACACCCAGTGAAGCTGTGTCTACACCAGAAAGTGTCGACACTTGGAGCTGTGTCGACACTCAGCAAAAGTCTGCAGAGACTAAGTTAAAGTGTCGACACCCAACACAGTGTGTCGACACTAAGCAGAAAAGTCAGTACTTGAAGTAAGTGTCGACACCCAGCACAATGTGTCGACACTCAACAGAAGAGTCAACATTTGAAGTATGTGTCGACACCCAGAACAATGTGTCGACACACAGCTGAAGACTCAACACTGGAAGAAAGTGTCGACACATGGAGCTGTGTCGACACTTAACAAAGAACAGAAAGAACAACAAATTATTCTAAGTACAAGTGTCGACACTAAAGGAATGTGTCAACACTCAGCTGAAGTCTCAACAAGAAGAAGGTGTGTCGACACAAGGAGCTGTGTCGACACTCAGCAAGAATCAACATTGAAGACTTGTGTCGACACCAAGAAGCAGTGTCGACACTTGACAGATTCAACACAAGAAGATGTGTCGACACAAAGGAGATGTGTCGACACATAGAAGAATTCAGCAAAAGCTAGAAGAACAAGTACTTGTGTCGACACTCAATTTCAGTGTTAACACATGAAGAAGAATCTGTGTCGAGACATACAAGAAGTTGTGTCGACACCTTGTAGACTTGTGTCGACACTTACACAGCATGTGTCGACACTTGGTCTATAAGTGTCGACACTTAAAGACAGAAAGTCTCGACACTTACAGACAGTTAGAGATTTTCAAGAAGTGACTGGATGACTTGACAGCTGCCATTCCAGCCGGTCTACAGCAACTGTCAGAGATGTCAGAAGTCAGTTATGAACCGGACCAGCCGGTTACCATGAAGAAGGCCTATAAATAGGCACCCACAGTTTATAGAAACTGTTGTTGAAGTTGTTGATCAGATTATTGTTAAGGTTGATCACCTTGTTGAAGTAATTATTAAAGTGGTACAAAGAGTATCAACACAAGAAGATCTAGCAGTTCAAGTGCAGATCTAAGAAGTTGGAGAGAGAGGGCTCCATCCAATAAAGCAGCCTCTGGAACTAGGCTGAGAAGAAGGATTCAGATTCAATTCTGGATCTTAAGTGGCAGAGGTCAAGGAACAACTGCAGAGGATTCAGTCTTATTCAGTTCTACTCAAGAAGCTTTGAAGAAAGCTAAGTCAGGGTGAATCCAGCTGAGTTCTTCCAAGAACTCATCAAGAATCTCTCAACTCCCCTCCTTTAATTCTGAGTTGTAGAGTTATTATTTGTAATACATTTTAACTTGTAGGATCCTTTGGATCTGAGTGAATTGTAAGCCTATATTTATAAAGGCTGAGGGTAGGGCTTTTGAGCCTGAGTGTAGGAGATTGAGATCTCTGAGTGTAGGCCTTGTTGGCTGAGTGTAGGCCTTGGTTGGCTGAGTGTAGGCCTTGATTGGCTGAGTGTAGGCTTTGGGATAAAGCTGAGTTGTAAGGCTTTGGGCCTGAGGTGTAGGAACCAATTTGGGTTCTGAGACAGTGGAGGAGTTTGGCCGAATCTAGTACACTGCTAGATAGGCGAAGGGGGAAAGTGGATGTACCCATATCTTGGGGAACCACTATAAAACACAGTGTGATGTGCTGTGATTGTGCTGTGGATTAGCTGTGTATGTTTTGATATTACTGTTTGCTGTGCAAAAGTAGTTAGAAATCTGTGATATAACTGTTTTGCTGCCAACAAAGTTAGAAAAGGATTAGGTCACCTATTCACCCCCCCCCCCCTCTAGGTGTTTAGGTACCATATATTTCAATCTATTTAGTAGACTTTCTTTCAACTAAAGTAGACATATGGTTGTTCAACTCTATTTGTAGACCTAATGAATTATGGCATAAGAGATTAGGACATGTAAACCTTAAAACATTGCTAGGCTATCCAAGGACAACCTTGTTAGAGGACTACCTTCTGGCCCCTACAAGAAGGAAGGACTTTGCAGGGCTTGTCAATTAGGCAAGCAAACCAAAAATAGCTTCAAGTCACTTAATAAGAATGATTCACCTAGGATTTTGTATCTATTACACATGGATCTATTTGGACCCATTACCGTACAAAGCTTAGGAGGGAAATCTTATACCTTAGTAGTTGTAGATGACTTCTCTAGATTCACATGGGTGTTCTTTCTGAGGAAGAAGTCTGACAACTTTAAGTGTTTGACAAAGTTTCTCAAATGCATACAGATTGAGTTCAACACTCACATTGTCGTGATCAGAAGTGATCATGAGACAGAGTTTGATTCTTTTCTTATGCAAGAGTTCTGTCAAAGTGAAGGGATCAGGCATACTTTCTCAGCTCCTAGAACTCCTCAACAAAATGGGGTAGCTGAAAGGAAAAATAGAACCCTTATTGAATCTGCTACTACATTATTGTCAGATGCTCACCTTCCTCTATCCTTTTGGGAATAGGCAGTGAACACCTCCAACTATGTGTTGAAGAAAATCTTGATATATAAGCTGAAGGGCGTGACTTCCTATGAATTACTCAAAGGGAAGAAACCTAAAGTAGATTATTTTAAAATCTTTGGTTGTATTTGCTACATTCACAATAATGACAAGAGATACATAGCAAAATTTCAAGCTAAAGCTGATGAAGGAGTGTTTCTGGGATACTCCATGGTCAGTAAAGCTTATAGGGTATATAATATATCTACTCTCAAAATTGAAGAATCTATTCATGTATCTTTTGATGAGACTAACATGTCATATAAGGAGAAAGAAATTTCTACCATAAGCTCTTTGCAGGTTCCACCACTATGTGAGTCTATGGATGGACTAAACCTTACCCAAGAGGTATCAAACCATCCTACTCCACAGGATGCTGAAGATAGTGATGAGGAAAGTCAAGAGGAAGTGGTTGAACTTCCCGCCAACAGCTAGTATCATTCCCCAAGAGGAATTAAATACTGAAGCTGTTGCTCAACCAACTCCACCAACTGATCTTGTCACACTTAGAGATCACCCTAGATCTCAAGTGATTGGAGACATCTCAGTAGGTGTACAGACAAGGCATCAACTCAACCAAGACTTGATGCATGCCTGTTTTCTCTCTCAAATTGAACCTCTCACCATACATGAGGCAGAGCAAGATCCCCACTGGATCATTGCAATGCAAGAGAAACTCAATCAGTTTGAGAGATGTAGAGTTTGGGATTTGGTTCCAAGACCCCATATCTACCCAGTTATTGGAACCAAATGGGTCTACAGGAACAAGTTGGATGCTCAAGGTAGCATAGTGAGAAACAAGGCTAGGCTTGTTGCTCAAGGCTACAAACAAGAGGAAGGAATAGACTATGACCAAACCTTTGCCCTTATTGCAAGGTTAGAGGCCATTAGGATATTCCTTGCCTATGCAGCTTACAAGAGATTCAAGGTCTACCAGATGGATGTCAAAAGTGCATTTCTGAATGGAATACTTCAAGAAGAGGTTTATGTAAAACAACCTCCAGGTTTTATCTCTCCAACTCAACCCTCTTTTGTTTTTAAATTGCATAAAGCTCTCTATGGTTTAAAGCAAGCTCCAAGAGCTTGGTATGAGACCCTAGCAAGCTTTCTTTTAGAGCATGAATTTACAAGAGGAACCATAGATAAAACACTTTTCACTAGACATCATAAGGACCAAATATTGTTAGTACAAATATATGTGGATGACATTATTTTTGGGTCTACTGATCCCAAATTGTGCAAGAGGTTTGCTGACCTCATGCATTCAAAATTTGAGATGAGTAGCATGGGTGAGCTTTCCTACTTCCTTGGTCTCCAAGTGAAGCAGCTTCCAGATGGTATCTTCCTCTCCCAAGCTAAGTATGTTAAAGAGCTTATCAAAAAGTTTGGGATGGGTGATGCTTCAGGGATGAAAACCCCTATGGCTACAAATGCTGTTGTGGATTCTGATGTAGCAGGGAAACCAGTGGATCAGAAAAATTATAGGGCAATTGTTGGATCCCTATTATACCTAACAGCTAGCAGACCTGATATAATGTTTGCCACATGCCTTTGTGCTAGGTTCCAAGTGAACCCTAAAGAATCTCACCTTATTTTCCTAAAAAGAATTTTGAGATATATAAAGAGTTGCCCTAGTCTAGGACTCTGGTATCCTGCAGAGTCAGAGTTTGAGTTAACTGGATACTCAGATCCTGACTATGCTGAATGTAGAGTGGACAGGAAAAGTACCTCTGGAATATTCCAGTTCCTTGGTATGAGACTTGTCTCCTGGTTTTGTAAAAAGCAGACATCTGTGTCTACATCAACTACAGAAGCAGAATACATGGATGCTGGTAGTTGCTGTTCACAAATGCTATGGATATAAAACCAACTCTTAGATTATGGTGTCAACTTAAATAATTCAACAATATTTTGTGATAATACTAGTGCTATTGCTATAGTACAGAATCCAGTTCACCATTCTAGGAATAAACATATTGAAATAAGACATCATTTCATTAGAGATAATGTGGACAAAAAGAAAATTAACTTGATCCATATTCCTACTGATCTACAAAGAGCAGACATTTTCACCAAGTCATTGGATGAGAAAACCCATCTGTTCTTTATAAATCAACTGGGAATGATTGATGGAGAAGAGTTAACCTAGTTTATGTCTGCATTCGACGAATTTTCCAGAGTTCGTCGAATGGAGTTCGACGAATTAGGAAAATTTTGAGAGATTCTCGTCAAACGGAGATCGACGAATTCTCTGTGTGAGGAAACAATTTTCGTTGACCAGAGATCGACGAACTTTGCTTCAGAAAGACATTTCGTCGAACGGAGTTCGACGAACTATTTTCGATTCTTCTGGATGAGATCGACGAATTATCTGTCCATAATTTATTTCGTCGAACTCAGTTCGAAGAATTTTTCTTTTTCGTGCACCGGAGTTTGTCGATTCATATTCTGAAAATCTTATATCTAGGTTTTCTTCGACCTCCATCCCGCGCTTTCAGTTCCCTTGCTCTTGATCGTCGTTTCTCTGTGTGTTTTTCTTGCAGGACATCAATGGCGATTCCCTCAGGTGCTTTGGTTGCAATGAAGTTTGACACTGGATTCGACATGGACTTTGAGTTGTTTCAACATTCTGACCCCATCTTTCTATACATCTTAGAACTATTGGAAGAACTCAGTTTAAAGGATTTCGTGACCAGGCGCATTAAACTTCATGGAACGGAAATATGAGAATGGGTATATACATCTACAGTTTCTGAAGAAGATGTTTTGACCGGTAATATAGGGAACACTGCTGTTTCCCTCTCTCCCGCAGTTCTCACTAAAATATTTGGATTAGTGAACGGAGAAGATAATCTGGAAATGGATTCTGAGGAATTCAGTGATATGCTGAAACTCATGGGTTTCTCTGGTAACAACCCTAATAAGTTGTTGAAAAAGCAATTATCCGTCGCCTACCAATTTCTGGCAGATATTACGGGAAAGATACTGATGGCCAAGCACTCTGCTCATGACTATATTACCCGTCACCAATTTCTGATAATGTGTGCAGTAGTGAATAAGCGACAGGTTGATTGGAGTAAGGTGTTCTTTGAATTGATCAAGAAGAAGAACAGCAAGAAGGAAGTCTGTTTTGGCAGAATATTGGGAATAATTCTCAAAGAGAAGGCTGCTGAATGTATGGTCTCCCCGACCATCTCCATAAACGCCAGCAAGCGCCTCACTTGCGCTCTATTTGGCAGATGGGAGAGGACCATCTCCAAGCCCTCAAAGGCTTCTTCCTCCTCCCTCCAAACTTCTGAGAGTACATGGGCTGTAAAGGCCGCTCCCCACCCTGTTGAAGAGGTTTCTCCATCTCAACCATCTCTTCCAGTACCTCTTCCTCCAAAGAAGCCTCCTCATGTCCCTACCCCTCCTTCATCTCCACCACTTGACCTGACAAACATTCCCTCTCCACCTCCATCTTCCCCTCTGCAAGTTCATCAACAACCCACTCCTCCAGATTCCCCTCATGAGACAATACTTCCTACACCTCCACAGTCTCCTCTTCCCCCACACTTATCCACCATTCCATCTTATCATATACCATCAGATACAATCATGCAAGATGCCTCCACTCCATCTGTTATTCCTCCTCCCATTCCATCCCCTTCCCCTTCTCTATTTGATCCATCCACCCTCATTTCTTTGCTCACCCCTCTCATAAAATCTTTGATCCAAGAAGCAATTACACCTCTAGTGACCTCCATTAATTCCTTATCTGCCCAGCTCTCTCTTCTATCTGCTGTCCCCTCTTCATCTAGGGGCCTGGCTCCAAGAATTCATGAACCCAAGCAGGGGGAGTTTCTTAGTGATGAAGTTGCAACAGATGCAGATGCAGCAGCAGCAGTCACAGCAGTTCCTTCTCCAGCAGATTCAGATTCAGATGAGGATACAACAATCTTGACAGACTTTGATGCTGAGATGTTTGAGTTAATTAAATTCATGGATACTGACATTGATTTGGATGAGTCAGTTGCATAAATAACTCCTGTTGGTGATTTCTATTTAAATCCCACAGTGAATTTATCAGTTTTGCTGAGTAATTTTGATACTGTATATAAACAATCTCTTACAGCTGATTTTACTAAGCCATATTTGGCTATGATACCATATACCTCTCTAGTTAGTCCAGCAGTTGCCAAGCAACTCTGTGACAATTTTGCTCTATCTGCCTCTAGCTCACAAGTCATTTCCAGAAGATACAACAGTGTCAGTTTCAGCACCAGATTTTATTATGGATGTCTCTCCAATGCCTACTCTAGATGAACTTATTCAGGTAGACATTGAAGAAGAGAATAAGGCAGTAGTTAATAGCTCTGTCTCCTTTGTTTCTGAATCTTGTACAGATATTTCTTCTCTTGTTGCAGATACCCCTTTTCCTGAACCTTCTGCCTCTCCTCCAGCAAAGGCTGTTGTTTCTGATAAAGCTTTAAAAGCTTTGGATGCTTTTATGACATCCCTCAAGGTTCTGAGTCAGAAGAAGATGATGATGATGATTCTGATGAAGATGCAGCTAGTAAGAAAAAGAGATTGTTGGCAAAGAAGAGAAAGGCTGCTCCTCCTCCAGCTCTCAAGTCAAATCCCAATGCAGACACTCCCTATTATATTATGTACAAGGTGACTCCATATAAGGGAATTCCAGCATGGATGTGGCTCTCCAAAAACCAGCAGAAAGATAGAAAGAGAAGCAGGAGATACTCCCCTCCTCTAGTGCACAGATACAGGAAGGATCCTCCTCCTCCTCCAGCAGCTGGTGTTAGTGGCTCTAGCTCCCAGAGATCTGCCTCAATGCAAACTTATCAGAGACAATCAGGGAGATCTTCTGGAAGCATCCAGCAGAGGCCATCCTCCTCAGGTAGTCAATAGCATAAGCAGCAGCAGCAGCAATAAAGTCCTGAAGTACAAAAAGCTGAAAGCCCAAAGAAGCCAGACTCCCCTTCAATTCCTTTTGAAGATCCAGAGACTGCTAATACTGCAAGAATGGCTAGGTACCAAGAGCTGATTGGTCTATCTTTGATAAATAAAGCCAAAGCAGAAGGAAAAGATATCTCTAGTCTTTCAACCATGTCAAAGTATAGAAAGGACGAGCTGAAAAGATTTGACAAAGGCAACAAACTGTTTAATATTGATGATTATATGAAACTTCATCCAGAAGAAGTTGTCCTCAGGGCTACATCATTAAAAATTATTGGGGCAGCTGATATGACCATGACAGTGGCTCAAGCTCAAGATCCTAACAGAGAAATCATTTTCAAGAAGCCAGGAGAAAAGAAAACAGAAGACAAATCTCAGCAGAAGAAGCCAAAGAAGTAATTTTTTTCTTGTTATTTCATTTTCTGTCTGTTTTTGTTTTTAAACTATGTTATCTGTAACAAAGCTGTATATATATATCTGTTGCATGTGTTATAATTCTCTGCCAGATATATCCCTTCTCTTGCTTAGTTTTTCTATTTTGAGTCTCTATTAGTGACCTCACCCAAATAGGGGGAGATTGTTGGATCCCTACTTGATTTGGGCTAGGTTCACTAACTTAGGTTGTGACCCATCATGTATAGCCAGGGTCAATTTGTGTCCTAGAGTCTAGGTTAAGTCCTTAGGCTCAACTCCAGATGGACCAGCTTTCAACAAGACCCTCAGAGACTCCAGACTCACAAGTTTTCAAGACTAAGTAAAGTGAGTTCGACGTTCGTCGAACTCAAATCGACGAAAGGAGTTCTGCGCTCGACGATCGTGAGATAATACTTAGTGTTGAGCTCGACGATCTATGTTCTCTGTTCGACGAAAACTCAGTTTCTACATCAAGCTAAAGTCAGGAGGACTTATAAATTTTTTTAAGTCTAGCTTCATACTTTGGTCGACGAATTATATTCTGAGCTCGACGAACTTGGACCTCAATTTCACAGCTTCTCAGGTCGACGAAGTCAGCTTCTCAGGTCGACGGATGCTATACTCTACTCGACAATTTCTGGACTCAGAGAATCTGTGTCGACACTTAGAGTTTGTGTCGACACCAGACGATTTGTGTCGACACCAGGATTTCTGTCGACACCATCTTATGTCGACACCAGGATATCAGTCGACACCAGCTTATGTCGACACCAGAGGATTTGTGTCGACACCAAGATCAATTTGTCGACACCAATTTATGTCGACACAGCATTTCAGCAGATGCAGAGTATTTTGTCTAAGTCCAGAACTTTTCTCAGCTCGACGAATTTGATTCTCAACTCGACGAATGAAGACTGTCTATCAGATGAATGAAGATTGTCTGGTCGACGAACTCTATCAAGCTCAGCTCGACGAACTCTATCAAGCTCAGCTCGACGAACTCTATCAAGCTCAGCTCGACAAACACAAGTTCAGCTCGACGAATTGTGTTCTTGGTTCGACGAATCCAGATTAGGTTTTCTTCAAGGTTCCCGTCCCGTTTCTTGGCGCTGATTCCTGAACATTTATTGCCAGATATTCTCGGAATGTTACCGTTAGAACGTGCATTGACTATGGACGATGACATGCCATTTTTCCATGGGACAGTTAGGAAAGTCATTGATTGCGGATTCTTTCTAAGGCCGACTGTAATTACTGCTCGACATTCAAAAGTTTGAAGATTACTCAGTCAGTTATAGACACAACAGACACATAAAAAAATAGAGACACAGTAAGAGAACAGAATCAAGAAGTGATGGAGTTCAAGAATTACAGTACAGAAAACAATCTGACAGATTTTCTGAAGCTGTAGAAGAAAAAAACATTCTCAAATCTAAAGTTCTTGACTGCAATCAGCCTTGACCAGAGAACTTTTGAAGAAAAAGAAGAATAACCAAATTCAATCAAGAATCTTCTTCTTTCTATTCTCAGGACAACTTCAAAGGACAACAGAACTTTATCAGTCAAAAGAAGTTCTTGAAGCAGTTCTGGTCCAAGCATTCCAGGTCATTGAAGGCCTATCACCCTGAAGCAGTGCTCCAGCATTCCTGACCAATTCAAGATCTCATGGGGAGCAAGATCTGCTACATCAATCCACAAGTCTTTTCTCTGACTGTTGACAGAGAAGACACTATCACCCTCTCTCTAATTCCTGTACAGGGTTTTAAATCCCTTCAAAATTATTCTGGTTGTAAGTATCCTTCCAAAAGACTTGAGGGTTTGGTTTTTGGGGACCTGATCAAAACCCATTGGTGCCCAGGACACCTTATCAACTCATCCTGCAGTAGATTCCTACCTAGGGTGGTAGAAGAGTGGATGTACCCAGATTGATTGGGGAACCACTATAGCTCCTTGTGTCTTCTGGTTGCTTATTTTCTTTTGTTTTCTGGTTGTGGTCTGTGATTGCTCTGTGTTTAGTTAGTTGTTGTGTTTACTTTATGTTATTTGCTTCCCTGTTCACTTAGGTATACAACAACAATTGTAAAAAGTTTTTAGTAAGCACCATACTCTATTCACCCCCTCTAGAGTATATCAGATCTGACCTACACTTTCAGCTTCGTCGAGTTTCACTTGACGCACACGGGTAGGGACACGCCCGTGTCTCTACCCATGTCCTCCTCGGGGCACACTTAGTCGAGCTGTACTCGACACACACGAGTAGGTACACGCTCGTATCTCTACCTGTATCCTTCTCTGGGACAACTCGAGCCATCGACTGAGAGTTGGTTGGGTAGATACGGGTAGGTACACGCCTGTGTCTATACTGTGCCATCATGCACATAGGTAGTGACACGCTCGTATCACTACCCGTGCCCTTCTCTGGACATACTCGAGTCATCAACTCAACAGCTGGCCTCACACGCACGGGTAGGGACACACCTGTGTCTCTACCCGTGTCCTATTCTGGACTGATTCCCCCCCCCCCCCAATTACAAGTGCAGCTCCGCTGCCAGCACTTCTCTGAGCCCAAGTCAGCTCTCCTGACTCAAAAATGCACACGAGGGGCCTAGTGAAAATCGGGACGTTACAAATGTGGTGATCGGACCGGCTACGGTGCCGATAGAAGAGGACCTGAGGACAAAAGTCCACCCGGTGGGCATAGAGGACTTATAAGTTCGGCAGTTGTGGAACAAAGAAGTGAAGCTTGTAAAGGTGCGTTGGGACAACTACAGGCGTGATGTGTTCTCTTGGGAGCATGAGCAAACAATGCACGAGAACTATCAGGAGTTGTTTGCATAGTGTTGATGGAACAGTGTTAGGTGTGTAGCAACTGTATTTTGAGGCATTGCAACATTTTTCTTACTGTTTGCCTGAATGACAATGAGAGTGTAAAGTTGTTGTAATAATGTTTAAATTTGTTGCAACAATTTTCTTGCTGTCTTCCTTTATGAAGACTAATTTTGAGGACAAAATTCTTTTAAGGGGGGAGGAGTTGTAACAACCCCAGCTTTCAGAACGAGCCTCTAGAAGCTATCGCCCGGCGATAGTAGTTATCGCCCGGTGGTAGCATAGCGTTGAGTGGCCAGTCGCTAAGAGCATTGAGTGGTTAGGCGTTGAGTGCTAGCGCGTGGTGTTAGCTAGGTACCGCTCGGCAATATCTTTGATCAGTCAAGCGACGATCAAAAGATTTGTTCATCGAGCAGTGGAGGATTACCGCCAGGCGATAGTAGCTATCGCCCGGCGATGGACCTATTTCGTCGAACGTCGAATGTAGGGCCCCGTTCGTCGAGCGTTGAGATCTCAAGAAAGACGCTACCGCGCGGCGTTAGCCTTATTGCCGGCGTTAATGCGACATTATTTTCTGGTCGAGCGCTCGGTAACCTACCGCTCGGCGGTAGGTAGCCACCGCCCAGCAGTAGCGGACAGAAGAAGTTCCGTCGTTTGGCATTGTAGCCATTCGATTTCATTTAGGATTCGATCCTAAGGCCCAAGACTCTCCTCTAGAGTGCTTATATAGGGCTGAACGGTTGTTTCTCTTCATTTTATCATTTGGGGAAGTGAGAGTTAGTGTTCGGAAGAGAACGGTGGGAGAAAGAGGAACAGAGCTTTCTTCCGCCATTGACGGAGCTTCAGACCTCCCATCGTCGTTCTGAAGCTAGATCCGGGTAGAGGACTTGGAGGCTCTCGTTTTCATTCGTGCAAGATAAGGGTTTCAAGGCTAAGAAGAAGAGTCGTAAGGTAATGACACTTCTCCTATCGGTTATAGGATGCGTGCATGACATCTTTTCCTTTTCATGATTTTAATTCAAGCATATAGGCACCAGATCTCTCAAATGAGAGGGATTTGGGTTGTCATGGTTCTAGAGGAGCCACCGGGTCGATTGTGTCCATCCCCGGCAAGATATTGTATTAGAAATCTGCTATGTTAGTGGATTAGGCATTGTGGATGAAGCTATAGTTGTGACCGTTAGTCCGACTCGGTGATGATGCATAGCGGCAAGACGCTGTTGGTGATGTTGTATGTTCCCCCCCATCATTTTGTGTGAGTACGCGTATGCGGAACCAGATATGGTTAGATCAGTTGTCACGGTAGATGGTTTCCTTAGGGCACGGTAACGTTCATCAGAACAGGACAAGGTTAGCTCTATTATGACGATAGATGGTTTCCTTGGGGCACGGGGACGTTACGGTACGAACGGTGGATTTGGGCGGGTCATGTGTGGAGAGTGTCCCGGCGAGACAAGTCCCCCTTCTGTGGTGCTGACGAGAATGCCGAGCTTTGGGCAAGCCCGGACGATTCCAGCTGGGTCCCGCTGGGTCTCCTTCGGTGGACTTGATCCCGATATTGGAGTCGGGCCTGGGTCATCGTGAACGGGTGGGGTCTAGCAAGGTTTCTTATCGGTTTGTTTGTGTGGTGGCTTGTATGTCGTTTGGGGGAATTTAGAGTACCCTTGTGTTTGCGGTTTGTATGTCATTTGGGGGAATTTAGAGTACCCTTGTGTTTGTGGCTTGAACGCCGATAGGGAAATTGGAAGTACCCAATGCGATGATGTGTTAGAAGCATATGCTTTAGGGTGCCTTGGGTGAAACCCGAGATTGCATTCATGCTGCATTTTAGGCCCCTTTTATTATATGCTCAACATAGAAACGTGTTTGCTATATGAGACATCCAAACCTGTTTTTAGAGCTTTACATGTTATTGTATTTTGCATACGAAGTGCTGACCTGCATGGTGATGGAGTGCCTCGGGGTCTGTTAGGGACGGCCGGGAGGAGATGTGTTGGTTACACAGTTGAGGTCAGCCTTTGTTGACCCACATTATAACCAAAAAATTACAGGGCAATGATCGCAAGCAGGAGCAAGCTCGCCTGCCAAAAAGGCCTAAGCCGCATGAAGTGATCTTTCTATTATTTGCGTGTATTCTAATTAAATGTTATGCTACATGAAATGTAATCCGGCTTGCATGACAAGGTAGTTTAGGAGTGCATGTGTAACGCCCCAAAAATCGTAATCGAACTGGTCGTGTCCAAGAGAATTTTTGGTGCCTGTATAGGGGTACACGGCCTAGGACATGGGCATGTACAAGGCCGTGTGGTTCTTTGTGTTGGCCGGCTGTGTCCAGAGAAGGACATGGCAGGAAACACGGCAGCGTGACACGAGCGTGTCAAATGACACGGGCGTATGCATACCCAAGAGTCGTGTCGGTTGGCGTGGCGGTTACTGGTGATACGGCCCTAGTGCACGGGAGTGTCCGAAATCGACATGGGCGTGTCAGGTTGAGACACGGGCGTGTATCGACCTGTGTCCTCTTCTCTGCTCGACGATCGTGTCTGGATCGAGGCACACGACCGGGGACACGGTCGTGTGCGAGGCCGTGTTCGGCCCAGGTTTGAGGATTTTTGGGCGGATCTGAGTCGTTCGTTTTCTTTAATTAAGATCCAATGGCCCAGATGTGTTCCTGCTCTGATAAGGCCGGGAATAGAGGTTTAACTCTTCATTTGCTCTTTACCATTCTCTTTCTAAGGAGGTGGAGAGAGGAGGAAGGAAAGGGAGGATTCCGGCCGCCAGCGGAGCATCGGAGCGCCGTTTTGAGAACCGAGTGAGGATCCGCGGACGAAATTCCATTGTGAAGCCTTCTATCCATATAGTTTTTCTATGGCGCAGAAGCATACTACAAGGGTAACGATTCTCTACTTGAGCGTGTGAAGCTCTCCTTCTTTTGCATAAGTAAACCCTCTCCCGCGAGTGTGCGGTGAGTGTGCTGTGTTCCTTGGGGTTGACCGGAATAGTCCCCCTTGTGTTGTATATAGAGTCTGGAAGCGAAGTACGGACATAGGCATTGTGTGTGAAGCCTACTCGGACATGTTGGTCTGGATCAGTGATGTTGCATTTTGTATGGTTTGCCATAGAAGACTCCGTGTTTTGTGTTTTCGAGTTTCAACACAGTAGATTGCAGCAGGGATCCTTGGGGATTAACTCCAAGGCGCACCCGGAAAACTAAGCGGAAACATAATTCTGCTAATTTGGCGGCTGGGGAGCCGGCCTTGTACATAACTGGGTTATGTGATGTTTGGAATTGTGGCGGGATCCAAGAGAAGCTTGGCTCGTGCGTACGTCTTAAGGTGACTACGTGGTGTGATCAACGGACAAGTGTAATCGGACCCGGGCTATATGGTTCGGTGTGAGAGACCCATAGAGGGACTGGCCGTTGGCATACTCGGGAGCCTTAGATGTTGGTCAGAAAGGTTATAATGCTCACGTTGTTGCCATCCCGGGGATGGTGGTGAAGCCACGGAATTGACCGGATTCACCGATAAGGTGCCCTGAGTGCACGGGGTGTTTGGGCCGTGAGAGCCTACACCTGTAGCGTAGTATATTCACACTTTTATTGTTTAGCTGGGCTAATGAAATGCAGGGAAGGAGCTCCGTCGTCCCGAGTAAGGGGCGGGATCGTTATAATTTGGTCGGCTTTGGCTGACCGTGTAATAACCCCATCCGTTCATATAATATGTACTAGAAGGTCCGGCCGGGGCTCCACAACATATATCACAAAACATACGATGAAGATACGGAGTGATACCAGAGTAGCGCAGCGTACCTAACACATTGCATTCTAGCGGAAGCCTATAACACTACCCATGAAGTCCACACCTGAATGTCCAACATATAAAACCCGCATAGTTTATACATCATAGGAATGTCTTACAACACACATAAGCAGTTGGCCTTATGGCCTTACAGAGCTTTCAAACAGTGGCCCCAAACATTGGCACGCAGGCCGGCCACATCAAAAGGAAACATAACACTTTCATTTCTTTTAGCCTTCGAGGGCTAGCAACGGCATCAGCAAATGCAGCAGGGACTTCAACCCTTATGCGTCACGCTCGGCTCTCCAGCACCTGCACAGGGAAATTCCACCTAAGGGTGGCAAACAGAGGCAATGATCAGCATTCAGCTGACCAAATTATAACGACCCTACCCCTTTCTCGGGGCAGCGGTATTCTTCCCTACAGGCATAGCATATCACAAGAATGTATATATATCTCATATAATGTGCTTTCACGCACACATGCCATCACAACCGTCAGCCACCCGCCTCGATAGTCCGTGCACTCAGGGCACATTCTTGGTGTACTGGCAAACCAGTTGCCCACTACCGTATCAGGGTCACAGCCCAATGGCAACTCACTTGAGCATTTACTCCATGGCATGTTGATGCGTGTAAATCGGCAAGCGCACCGGTCGCACAAGTAATAAAGTTTGGGAATAAATCCCTGAGTGTCGGTCTCTTGAGAAATGCAATTAGCATAGAGTGGTAACAGTTCAGAAAATATTGTTATGAGAGTTATACTTAGAAAAAGAGTAAAAAGGGGACTTGAGATATTGTGGTTGTTTGATCTAATAAACTAGTAAAAGCTATGCGGGTCGAAGGCACCGCTTCACAAGGTGAAGTGCGTGTTTCGGCCGCGATGCCGAACTTCGGTTGGGCGAGTGGACGGAAAGCTAATGGATGGAAGTGTTCTTGTGTGGAGTGCAATCGGGTGAGACACGAGTATGGAGTGGATGTGGAGTGAGCGAGGCGCATTCACAAACACTACTCATAAGCATAAGAAAACTACAAACTTCCCATTAGATATAGAATAAAACTTGATGTTCATTACAATGTTAAATCATTCCATACTACAGAGGAAGGGGAAGAGGAGTAAACCAAAAGAGAGTGAAGATCCACCGCAGGTCGTGGCCGGAATAGCGAGTTTTCAATCCGCTTCCGGGCTCAGTCCGAGGAGGCTTCCGGTACCAATGAGCTGTCACCTCGAAGGCCTTTGAGTCCGTTCTCTAGGTTGTCTTCTTCACCAACTCCGGTGGAAAGCTTGGAGTTGAAGTCATCAATGGCCGGGAGCTCGCCGGAGAGTTTTAAAAGCTTCAGAATAGCCGGCTATGGACTCCCGATGAAGGTGGAGGTGATGGAGCAGCTGGAGAAGTAAAATGGTGCTTCTCGCGCACTCCCCGATAGCAGCAAATGACGGGCGTTGACCTAAATCGCGGAGCAGGGCCTTAAATACGGAGGCAGCAAAAGCAGAGCGCACGATCAGTGGCGCACGACCAGTGGTCGTGCGCACTGTCGGTCGATGATCGTGCGTCATTTCCAATTACACCTCCAACCTGGATAGAAACATCAGCATAAATGTGCACGATCAGTGGCGCACGACCAGTGGTCGTGCGCACTAAATCCACTGATCGTGCGATTGGCAGGGACAGAATTGCCGAAAGCAAGGGGCAAATGCGCACGAGCAGTGGCGCACGACCAGTGGTCATGCGCACTACGGCCAGTGCTCGTGCGATTACCCGGGCAGAATTAGTAAAAATGATAATATAATGCGCATGATCGGTGGTGCATGACCAGTGGTCGTGCGTAGTAAGTCCAGTGGTCGTGCGCAGTATTCCTGCATCGTTGGGGTCTCCCGTGCGGTTCCGGAGCACGCACACAAACCCTGCACCAGCAGAAGAGGCAGATAGGCCACCAAACGTGCACACCACATTCCCAAGACAAGGCTAAAGAACAACAAAAACACAGAAACAAAAAAAGCACACAGAAACGGGCCTATAGTGCACTTAATCATGAAATCGGCACGTAAGCAAATATAAGCAGTTATGGCTCTCAAGTGTAGTGCTAAGACGAAAAAACTGGCCCAGATGAGTCCAAAAATCAGTGTAAAATTTGGACTCATCACACCCCCAAACTTAACCATTTGCACGTCCCGAGCAAATCATCACTCCGTGGACTAGAAAATAGCTAGCTAGCTCAGAAATTTCAAAAAAAAAGTAAGACGAGAAATCAAATACATGATGGGAATAGAAGATATAATAGAAAAACTTTTTAATTATACTACGTAGTTTAAACTATTCGACAGACGTAAATAAATATTGTATTTGCTCAAAATTAGAATTCTAGGGAATCTTGCGATCATGTGTAGGAAGAAAGTAGGCATGCCACTAAGGTGAGCATTACCAAAGATCGGGGCTCAGGATCACCTCCAAAGGAATCCACCAATGTCGAGGACCATACGCTTGCATGTTCACACTCTCTCCACGGCGCGGGTTAGACTCAAGCGTGAATCAGTAGGACTTGTAGGAGAGAATGGAGCTTAGGCTAAGGTTTGGTAGTCAATGATAAACATGAAGGCTACACGCAACCAAAGCGAGCGAATAAAAACCTAAACCAATACAGCCACTTATAAATGTATGGGTAACACACCCCCAGACTGAGCTTGAAACCCGGGCGTGCACATGGCCTAACCCGACCAAAATCAAAAAGTAGGATGGGGATAGAATTCTCAAAGCAATTCTTTCAGATTTTTCTTTTGTTTTCTTTTTGTTTTTTTTTCTTTTCTTCTTTTTCTTTTCTGCGTTTGCAATCCCCAAACGTAGCAATCAAAACGCTTATGAATTCAGCACCACATTATACGATTTCCACATATCACAATATCAGCAAAATAGTAAATACAAACAAGCTCAAGCATTTGATTGCGATGGTGGTTTTAGCTTCAGGCCTTGGTGATATGAGTGGAGCTGGATCAAAGAAGGGGTAGGCATAAATTTGGCATGCAACGGTTAATGGGTAGGAAAGGCTAAACAAGGCTCAAACTAGCCAAAATGAGGGCCTACGTCATGCTCACGCTTGACTAACCGGGCACCAATGCTTCGAGAGTTGCTTAGGGCAAGTTCTTAGCCACCGAGAAAGAGGATCCTTCCTCCCGACTCGAGCAATACGAGTCTAGTGGCAGCTACACACATTCCTACATTATCGTTCGATTATTCCAGATTCAGATTTTGAGTAGTACAAACAATATTTATGTCTGCAGAAAAATATAAATCTATGAGCATAAAGAAAAATTAACTCTATACTAGTTCTACACAAACCATGGGTACTCGATTAGGAGCACTGCATGAGTTTCGAACTACTCAATCCTGAAATCCTAAGCCAGCACCACTATTTTAAAGTTTACACAAAAACAATACATTTGACACGAGCTGTGCGCGTGAAAAAGAGCGCAGTCATGTGGGTGACCCGGTGTGTGCAACAGAGATCAAGAATTAACTAAACAAGAGACAGGTATGCAACCGAATGTGTTGTGTAGTGACCAAAGGCATGTTCTCACACCCCCCCCCCCAGACTTAAATTTGACAACTAGTAAAAATAAGCATTACAATTGGGAAAAATAGCTAGGGTAGGACGTACCTATGCTCAAAATTGAGCATACCAGTCGTGCAACGAGATGTCCAAGTGCGGCCAAGTTGTCGCGCCTTAAAAATTCCTGCACTTGCGATTGAAATATGCATGCCAAACAAAATATGGACATATATATATATATATATATATATATATATATATATATATATATATATATATATATATATATATATATATATATATATATATATATATATATATATAAAAAGAACTCAAAACACAGCATAAGACCAAACGGCCAACTTGGGTTGTCTACCAAAAGCCCTTTTGTTTACCGTCCTTAAGGTATATCAAATACCTGTATTAGCAGTTACAAGACAGAGTTTTTTGCAGTCTGAAGAAAAATAAATAAATATTAAAGCTCAAATCGGTTCAAGAGGTACAAAATTTGGTGAAAAACGTGTAGGGGAACTGCAGAGTAGAGTGGTTGTCCTCATTTGTCGGTGCTGTCATTGTCGATCAAGGAGTGTCGCTATTGCTTTGCTTGTGGTCGTCGAGCTGCAGGCTTTGAAGTCGTCGGTGGTTGCACCGCCATCATATAACTTTAGCTGATGCATATTGACTTTGAAATTGTCTCCGCTTTTCCCGGCTATTTCCATGGCACCAAAGGGGGAGACTCTGATCACTGTGAAGGGGCTGCTCCATGTTAGAAAGTAGAGAAAGGAAGCGAAAAGAAGAGAACAAGCCGAATAAACTTTTGAATAATCGAAATTTTATTATCCAAAAAAGATAACTATTACAAAGGTATGCCCTCCCTTATATAGAATGGAGGAGAGAAGAGAGAATACAAATAAGAGATGTGGGACTAAAATTTACAAGCTAAGCGGACTGTACAAAGTAAACCGCACAGGCCGCGCGGTTAGACAGAAGGACTAACCGCACGGCTTACAGTAAGAGATGCAGAGAGGTCGCCTGTGAAGATTGCTAGACCGCCCGGTTTACAAGTCGCCGAGTCAAACCGCCAGACCGCGCGGTCTCTAACCCGCCAAGACAGACCGCCCGGTCTCCAACTTCAACACTCCCCCTCAAGCTGGAGCATATATATCAATCATGCCCAGCTTGTCGCAAACATGCAGAAACGAGGCGGAGACTGGCTTGGTGAAGATGTCAGCTAGCTCTTTATCAGATGTGACAAACGGAGTGCAAATCTGTTCTTTTAAAATCTCTTCACGAATGAAATGGCAGTCAACCTCAATGTGCTTTGTTCTTTCATGGAATACCGGATTTTTGGAGATGTATATGGCGGCCTTGTTATCACAGAACATAGGTAGAGGATGGTTGTACACCTCTCCTAAATCTAGCATGAGAGCCCGCAACCATTTCAACTCACAAGTGGTTGACGCCATACTGCGATACTCAGCTTCTGCACTGGACCTGGAGACAACAGACTGCTTTTTACTCTTCCAGCTCACCAGATTTCCCCCAACAAAGGTGCAAAAACCTGAGGTAGACTTGCGATCCCCTTTGTCATCAGCATAACTTGCATCTGAGTAGGCTTCAATCCTCAGATGACCATTCTTCTGAAACAGTAATCCTTTCCCAGGCGCTGCTTTGACATATTCCAAGATCCGCAAGGCGGACTGAAGATGACAATCCCTGGGCGCTTGCATGAATTGACTCACCTTGCCCACAGCATAAGAAATGTCGGGTCTGGTCACTGTGAGATATATGAGCTTACCAACCAGACGCCTGTACCGCGAACTATCTGAAAGAAGAGGCGAATCATCTGTCCAGGTTTTGTCCTCCCCAATAGCCATGGGACATCGGGCAGGTTTAGCTCCAGTCAATCCTGCCTCTTTTAAAAGATCAAGGGCATACTTACGCTGAGAGAGAACTAAGGAGTCGGGCTTCCGAGAGAGTTCGATCCCCAGAAAGTACTTTGGAGAGCCCATATCTTTAGTGATCAGATGTTGGCGAAGATGTAGCTTTGTCAGGGCTACCCCTTCCTGGTCATCGCCAGTGAGAAGAATATCATCGACGTATACAGCAAGAACAACCAGCCCAGAAGGAGTTTTGCGAATAAAGAGAGAGTGATCAGCAGAGCTTCGCACAAAACCAACAGCCGCCACAATACCGCTGAACTTGTCAAACCAAGCTCGAGGACTCTGCTTGAGGCCATAAATTGCCTTCTGCAGCCGGCATACTCGTGTCTCCCCCTGAGCAACATACCCAGGAGGTTGCTCCATGTAAACGGCCTCGTGAAGATCACCATAAAGGAAGGCATTCTTGACGTCCAGCTGAGAAATTGGCCAATCCCGATTGACGGCCACAGAGAGAAGAACCCGGATTGTGCTGAGACGAGCCACAGGGGAGAAGGTGTCAAAGTAATCAACCCCATAGGTCTGAGTAAAGCCCTTAGCCACAAGGCGAGCCTTATACCGATCCACAGTGCCGTCTGGGCTAAATTTGACCACAAAGACCCAGCGACAGCCAACAACATCAGTGCCAAAGGGAGGAGGAACAAGAGTCCAGGTACCCCGCTCAGTGAGGGTCGCCATTTCCTCATCCATGGCCATCTTCCAGTGAGGAATAGCAAGGGCCTCCTGATAGGAGCGGGGTGTGGCAGTGGCAGAGATAGCCAGTGCAAAGGCCCTGCGAGAAGGAGTAAGACGATCATAGGAAACAACAGCAGCAAGGGGGTGTAAGGTGCACGTCCGCACCCCTTTGCGAAGAGCTATAGGAAGATCCAGGTCAGCCGGGCCCGCGGCATCCGGAGCATCCGTGGTAGAGAAAGCTGGCCCGGGAGAAGAGAGCGACGGCAGCGGAGAGGAGGGAGAGGGTGGTGGGGAAGGGAGAGAGAGAGGTGGAGGAAGAGGAGGGGGTGGAGACGGTGTAGTGGTGGAGAGTGTAGGAGGAGACGAGGGAACGAAGGGAACGGCAGGAGAATCAGAAGCTGGGAGAAGAGGAGAAGAGGCATCCGAGAAGTAGGAGGTATTCTCGAAGAAGGTGACGTCAGCAGAGACGAACTGCTTACGAAGGACGGGATCAAAGCAACAGTAGCCTTTCTGAGTGGTGGAATACCCCAGAAAGACACATTTGGTGGAGCGAGGGGAGAGCTTATCACGGGTGGCAGAAGGGGCATGCACAAAGGCAGTGCATCCAAAGATTTGGAGAGGGAGATGAAACGGCTCCTTGCCCGGATACAAAATGGAGAACGGGGTTTGGCCATGGAGAACCGTGGAGGGAATGCGATTGATGAGGTAGCAGGCAAGGAGAACAGCATAGCCCCAATAGGAGCGAGGAACATGCATCTGGGTCATCAAGGTGCGAGCGACATCGAGCAGGTGTCGGTTTTTGCGTTCGGCTACACCATTTTGTTGTGAAGAATAGACACAACTAGTTTGATGAAGAATCCCATTTTGCATGCAGAATGTAGAGAAGTCACGACTGAGATATTCTGCGGCATTATCAGACCGAAAAACTTTGATAGAAACATCAAACTGAGTTTTGATCATGAGATAGAAGGATGTCCATACAGAGAATAATTCGGAGCGATCTTTTAACAGATACACCCACGTACAGCGAGAGAAATCATCAATGAACGTGACAAAATAGGAACTACCCCGATCAATGGTAAGAGTAGGAGAAGGACCCCAGATGTCGGAGTGGATAAGATCAAACGGACGGGTAGAGCTACGAACGTGCTTTGGAGGGAAGGAGGAGCGGTGATGCTTGCCAAGCTGACAGGCCTCACAGTTGAGCGGAGGACTTTGAGGAGGAAGGTGGGGCAGAAGTTGACGAAGAAGACGGGGAGGAGCATGACCAAGGCGGAGATGCCATTGGAGAAGATCTGTGGAGGTGGAGGAGAAGGTGGAAAAAGCAGAAATGTTGTCTAGGAAGTATAAGCCGCCACTCTCAGTCCCAGTAGCAATCGTCCGTTGGGAGTCCGGATCCTGAAAAGAGCAAGAAGTAGAAGTAAATGTGACGGAACACTGTAATTGCTTGCAAAGAGATGTAACAGATAATAAGTTGCACGGGAACTGGGGCACATATAGAGTATCCGCCAAGTGAAGAGACGGGGTGACATGAACTATCCCTGTGCCATGAACTGATGATGAAGAGCCGTCAGCGAGAGTAACTGGGGGCAAGCGAGCATGTTTTTCTAGGAGAGAGAAACACGGGAGATGGCCGGTCATATGATTCGTAGCACCAGTGTCGATCAGCCATTTGCCCTGAGTAACAACGTGTGCACGACCAGAAGACGTGACAACCGAGGCGAAAGCCATGAAGGGAGGAAGAAGAAACTGCAGCGGTCTCGGTGACAGCACACCAGCGGCACGAAGGGCCACGACCAAGGTGCAGAGCACAAGCCGCGCGACTAAACCAGGAGGTCGCGGCGACTAACAAGAGAAGCGGCTAAGAGCGAAGAGGCGGAGAGGCCGCTCAAACAAGGAAGAATCCGCGTGAAACCGCGGCGGGAACAAAAGGGAAGAAGCCGCGTGAACACGAGCGGCTAGGATTCAGATCAAGGCACAGCGGGGAAGAAGTCGCGCGGACTGCAAAGGGCCGAGCGAACAGAAGAGAGGAGAAGAGCAGGTGACCGCGACCAAGATGCGGGTAAGAAAGGGACAACCCGCACGGTCAGGCAGATCACAGCAGTTGCGAGAATGCGGTCAAGGGCACAGCGGGGAAGAGGTCGCGCGGACTGAAAAGGCCGAGCGAACAGAAGAGAGGAGAAGAGCAGGTGACCGCGACCAAGATGCGGGTAAGAAAGGAACAACCCGCACGGTCAGGCAGATCACAGCAGCAAACCGCGAGTGCAGAGACAACACACGCGGACAGAGACAGACCGCAGCGACTAGGAAGTCGGAGCGGCAGGAAAGAGCAAGGAGCGCGGCGACACGGAAACAGGTCGCTGCGACAAAGAGCAGGAGGAGAAGAGAAACAAGAAGAGCAAGCCGCGCAAACAGGCAGCGGACAGAAACAAGCCGCGCGGATAGAAACAAGCCGCGCGGACAGAGGAGAAGGCAAGCCGCGAACAAGCCGCAGAACGCGGAAGACAAGCCGCGAACAACAGAGAGCGCACAGAATCAGGAGGAAAAGACCGTGTCCTCTGATACCATGTTAGAAAGTAGAGAAAGGAAGCGAAAAGAAGAGAACAAGCCGAATAAACTTTTGAATAATCGAAATTTTATTATCCAAAAAAGATAACTATTACAAAGGTATGCCCTCCCTTATATAGAATGGAGGAGAGAAGAGAGAATACAAATAAGAGATGTGGGACTAAAATTTACAAGCTAAGCGGACTGTACAAAGTAAACCGCACAGGCCGCGCGGTTAGACAGAAGGACTAACCGCACGGCTTACAGTAAGAGATGCAGAGAGGTCGCCTGTGAAGATTGCTAGACCGCCCGGTTTACAAGTCGCCGAGTCAAACCGCCAGACCGCGCGGTCTCTAACCCGCCAAGACAGACCGCCCGGTCTCCAACTTCAACACTCCACCGCGATTTGAGCTTGCCGGGAAATAAGCGGAGGCGGGAATTGTACAGCAGGACTTGGTCACCTGGTTGGAATTCTTTGGGGATGATGTGACGGTCATGCCATTTTTGTTCTTTCTTTGTATATCCGTGCATTTTCGTATGCGAAATGTCGGAGCTCCTCTAATTCGTTCAGTTGAGTGCGGCGCTTATCAGTTGCGGCTTCGATGTCCATGTTTAGTAATTTGGTTGCCTATAGCGCTTTGTGTTCTAGCTCGACCGGTAAGTGGCAAGCTTTTCCGTAGATGAGTTGAAAATAAGTCATACCGATAGGGGTTTTGAAGGCGGTTATGTACGCCCATAAGGCATCGTCGACCTTCTTGGCCCACTATTTTCTGTTGGAATGGATCGATTTTTCAATGATTCTTTTGAGCTCGCGGTTGGAGACCTCTACTTGCCCACAGGTTTGGGGATGGTAGGCAAGAGAGATTTTATGGTGGACTCCAAACTTCTTCATGAGTTGCAAGAACGACTTGTTGCATAAATGGCTCCCATCGTCGCTGATGATGGTGCGCGGGGTGCCGAATCTAGAGAAAATGTTCTTGTGTATGAAATTCAAAACGGTGCGGGCATCATTTACGGCGACAGCTTCGGCTTCGACCCATTTGGAAACATAGTCTACTGTGACAATAATATAGAGTTTTCCATGCGACATTGGGAAGGGTCCCATGAAGTCGATCCCCCAAAGGTCGAATGGTTCGCAGACGAGCATGTTGTTGAGAGGCATTTCATCCCTCTTGGAGATATTTCCTGTCCTTTGGCATTCATTGCATTTTGCGACGTATGCTTGGGTGTATCTAAAAAGGGTTGGCCAAAATAGGCCACATTGCAGTACCTTGCGTGTTGTTCGGGTGGCTCCGAAATGATCGTCGGCCTCCCGATCGTGGCAGTGTGTTAAGACGGATTGAAATTCGGTCTCGGGTACGCAATGCCTGATGATGTTGTCGTTGCAAGTACGGAATAGTAACGGGTCTTCCCATAAATAATATTTGGCGTCGGACAGTAGTTTTCGCTTTTGTTATGATGACAGGTGAGGGGAGACAGATTTGCAAGCGAGGTAGTTGGCCATATCTGCGTACCACGGGATTGTCGGAGTGAGCGAACAGATGGCAAATAATCTTTCGTCCGGGAAGCAGTCGGCAATCTCGTTGCAGTTGCAGATGGGTACAACTCCTTCGATGTCGCTCTCCAATCTTGATAGGTGATCGGTGATGACGTTTTTGACCCCTATCTTTTCTCGGATCTCGATGTCATATTCTTGTAATAGAAGAATCCAACGGATTAGCCGGGGCTTGGCGTCTTTTTTTTTGAATAAATACCTTAGTGTGGCATGGTCAGTGTAGACAATGACCTTAGATAACACTAAGTACGAATGGAATCTTTCAAAAGCGAAGATTACTGCCAATAGCTCCTTTTCCGTAGTGGTATAATTCAGTTGAGCATTGTTGAGAGTCCGGCTGGCGTATGAGATAGTATGAAAGATTTTGTTTCTCCTTTGACCGAGCACCGCTCCGACCGCAACATCGCTTGCGTTGCACATGACTTCGAAGGGCAAAGTCCAATCTGGTGCCCCAAGATTGGAGCGGAGATGAGTCGTTCTTTGAGAGTCTCGAAGGCTTGCATACATTTTTTGTCGAAGTCAAACGGGATGTCCTTGGCCAGCAGATTTGTGAGGGGCTTGGATATTGATGAGAAATTACTGATGAATCTTCTATAGAAAGCGGCGTATCCCAAGAAGCTGCGGATCCCCTTAGAGGAAGATGGAGGAGGAAGATTTTTGATGATGCTGACTTTTGCTTGGTCGACTTCGAGCCCCCTGTGAGAGACTTTGTGGCCTAAGACAATGCCCTCGCGAACCATGAAATGGCATTTTTCCCAATTCAAGACGAGGTTTGTATCTTCACAACGCTTCAAAACTTTGGCTAGATTCGCGAGGCAGGCATCGAAGCTGTTCCCGAAAAGGGAAAAATCATCCATGAAGACTTCGAGAAAGTCTCCAATCATGTCTGTAACGCCCCCGGTTTTTCTTTGTTTTGTTTGATCTTGGATTGGCATTACGATGGCGCATTTTCCGGCCCTTCGCCGTTGTAGAGCGTGGTCCGAGCTCTTTAGGTTCCTTGTGTAGCCTGGTTGTAGCCTGTTGGCGAGTTTCCCCAGCTAGCCGGAGTCTGTTTTTGGTGACTCGGTTGGGCCTGTTAGGGAAATGCTTGTGTTTTATCTTCGGGAGGTGTTAGCCTGAGCTTGCGATCATCGGATGTTGTTTTCGACCTCACCGTTGTTTTTGTAGCTTGGGTGTTTAGCTACGGTGCGAGTTTTGGTCGAAGTCCGGGATCGATCGTTTTCGCGTCGTTTCGATGATTGTTTTTGTTAGCTGTAATGTTTGTAATGTTTGTTGTGCTGTGCGTGGCCTGATGTGGCCGAGCTTGTAGGCTGGTGCCTGGTCTTTTTGATAAGGAGTTAGCAAGTTTCTTTTTTTGTAAGTTTGGGTGACACGGCCTGGGTCACGGGCGTGACCCATAGCGTGTCGTGCTCGGGTAGAGCTCTCTTTTCTGTGGTCGACGATTTCTGGTCGACGGGTGTTTTTGGTAGGAACTGTGACACAGGCGTGTCACAGGGCATGTCTCCCTTAGGTTCGTCGAGCTGCGCTCGGTGGTCGTCAGGCGGTGTTTTAGTGAGAACACGGCCGTGTCACGGGCGTGTCGTATCGGACACGGGCGTGACACGGGGCGTGTCTCTCTGTTCGACGATCGGCGCTCCACGATCGTCGAGCGGTGTTCAAGTTGGTACATGGCCTGTGACACGGGCGTGTCACAGGGCGTGTCCTCTGTTTCATCGAGCGGAGATCGACGTTCGTCGAGTGGGTAGGTGTATGAGTACACGCCCCGTGCCACGGGCGTGTTGGGCCGTGTCACGGGCGTGTCTGGGGCGTGTCCCGTGTTTCGTCGAGTGGAGATCGACGTTCGTCAAGTAAGTACATGCCCCGTGACACGGGTGTGTCGGGCCGTGTCACGGGCATGTTTTGGGCGTGTTCCGTACTTTTTCTCCTGAGAGCATCTTTTTTGCCGTGAACCGTTTTTCCTCCTCATTTTCATCGTTCCCGGGTCTGGAGAGCTTCCAGCGGAAGGGTTTTGAGAGGAGGCGGTGGTTTTCTTTTGGCCGGTGTTTGCGGGAGGAAGCTCGTTTTTCTCGTGCGATAGCGGATTTGGCTTGCTCTCGTCTAGATCTTCCCTTCCATGTAAGTTTTTCTTGATTTAGGGTTGATTCTAGGAGTTAGGAATTATCTGATTTCTTTTCTTTTCCTTCCATTTTCAGCTTTGGTCTTCTAGGTGGCCGATCTTGCCGCCGGTGCCAAGCTTGGGTGGTAGTTGTTGTTTTTCCTGAAGGTAGAGGCAAGTGGCTCCCTTGCCCTTGCCAAATTATTTCTAACCCATGCTCTGTTTTTCATTTCTTGTGCAATAGCTCTGTTCTCTTTGTTTTCCTCCCTAGAGCAGCAGGTTGAGTTGTTACATCAAGCTTTAAATCAAGTGGCTGATTCTTTATTTTTTTTCCTAGAATTTAAATCAAGGTTCTCTCTTTTGTCTGAGGTTTGGTGTCCAGTGGGTAGCTAGAGTTAGGGTGAGGCTGCGGTTAGTTGCAGTTTAGGTTTAGTTGCGGTAGCCCCGAGTAGTTAGGATGGAACGGAGGGTTGGGATTAACTTTCCAACTCTCTGTTTTCGCGCGTTGAGAGAGTTTAGGCTGCGGTTTTAACTAAAACTTACGTTTACCCTAAGTGGAAATCACTGACAGCATCGAGTGAACTCGAGTTCACTCAACGCCGTCACCCAGCGTAGGATTTGCGGCTAAGTAATTTGGGTGTCAAGTGAGTGGAGCTTACTCAACGCTGTGTCGAGTGGGCTTGACTTTTCTGTCTTGGGTTCGTGTGTTTCCTTAGGATTGTTAGTGAGACTTTTCCCTTTCTCTAGGGGGTGGTATTGGGTGTACGGCTAGTTTTGCTTGCCGACTCTTGGGTTGTGGCAGGTGGTGGAGTTTTGGTGGCCTCTGGAGGGGTGGATTTTGATGTGGAGAGCTGTGGCCACCGCCTTTTGCCCCGGTTTGGGTTGGTGTGTGTGGGACCCTAAAGCTGCTACTGTTTGACCCCTTAGCCCTTTTGGATCTGATTTTGGTTATGTATTCAGATTCATGTTTTGACCACTGCCACTTACCCACGTGTTAGGACTGTTAGTCCCTTTCCTGTTTTTGTTTCCTTTTTTTTTCTTTGGCATATATGTATATGTCTTGTTGCTGTCGCAGACTCTTTTGTAGGTCATATTGCTTATATTTGCTCGCACTTGGTGTGCTTTGCTGTGCTTTAGACAGTGTTCTTTTCTTACTGTCATGCCCTTTCTTTTGCTTATAACAGTTTGTTGCCGGGTTGGTAAACCCTTCTTATTTGCTCATAAATATAATGCTCTATTTACTATTTTGATTATTTCCTTGCTGAGGTGTTCTTTTCTTGAATGCCTCAGGTTCAGGTTGTAGCCGGTTCAGTGGCTAGTTCTCTTGGAGGGGCTTGTTGGTGGCCTCTTGGGTAGCGGAGATAGCTGATCCCCGATTTTGTGAGGTAGTTCTTTACCTTTCTGTATAGACATACATACTCACCAGTGGGTTCGTGTCAGGTTATTGACGCCCACCGGTGGCTTCTTGTGGTGCTGGGTATGAACTTAAACTGCTATTTTTGCCTATTTGTGGTTGTTTACTTGCTTCTGGGAAGGATTTATGCTAGTTTGCATGTTAGATATTTTAAACCCTAAAAACATTATTATATGTACCTCATGCATAACATATTTATAAAACAAAGACACTATATTTCCTTAGCGTAAAAAGACTATCTTTCATATATATTATATTCACTTTAGAGTCGTGCATACCATGAGTCGTCCCTCGGGGACACTTATACTCGTTTAGGGTGTCAACTTAATTGAACCAAAGTATTTTCTACTGCGTATAAATATACTTTTAATTGTGGACTAGCTGATCCACCGTGCCGAGGGATACGACCATTCAACATAACTGATTTTCTTTCATATTTAATCAACGATTTTCCTTAAAATCTTAGGTCTGGAGTTTTGCCTGAGCATGTGCAGTTATCCCCTGCACCACGTGGCATCACGGCATGTGTTTTCTCTTGCTCTGATATGATTTTATTGTTGAGAAAATGCGGGTTGTGACAGTTGGTATCAGAGGGAGGTTGCTTGACAAATGTTCGGGCAACCTTTCCCTTATTTGTATTAGTGGTTAGCGTCATACCATACACACACCGATATGTCATCAGCACGTCTTGGCTAAAGCACGAACACTACACTCATGAGCATAAAGAAGTATACGGGGCATATTATGTAGTATGGGATGCATAATATGTGTTTGTATATGGATCCACCATAGGAGGCAACATGTGAGCGTTATGTAGTATGGGATGCATAACCTCACCACATGAATGCGGCTAGCATGTTTTCTTTTTCGTTGCATGGGAATGTTATGTAGTATGGGATGCATAACATTTTCATATGTACGCCGCCCATGGCATGCATTAAGGCCTTTTTAGAATGCATAGCACATCATGCATAGCATAACATTTCATAAGCATAACGTGCCAAGCTAAAGATTTGCAAGATGACATATGTACACACATGGTTTTGAGTCAAAAGAATACAAATACATGCATTCATGGTTTAGGCACATGAGTTAGTTTGATGGTGGTGAACCATCTTAGGTTAAGCATAACATCATCATGGTAAAAACAACTCCCAGAGCAAGTTTTGCAGTTGAAGTTCATATTTAAGTGTGTTTGTCTGTACCGGGTAGTTTTGTTCTAGCTGTTGGGCTAGGTTTTGTCTAAAGCTTGTGTGATTATAGGATGGCGAGACGTCCTGCAACGAGATCGACCCCCCAATCCGAGGGTGAGACGTTAGGAGCGCAGAGCGAGGCGTTGGTAGAAAACCTGCGGTAGAGTAATGAGGCCTTATCGAGGCAGGTAGTGGCTATGCAGGCTCAGATTCCGTCCCTTGTAGCAGTGGTGGCGGGACAGACTCCGAGAGTTCCGGACCCCGCTGAGGGGGTAGCTGTTCCTGCCCCTCCTGCTCCTCCGTGCCTTTGGTTGTGGTGCCCCCGGAGATGGCGTTCATATCCCAGTTTCAGCGGCTTAGGCCCCCTACTTATGATGGGCAAGCAGATTTCATGATTTTGGATGACTGGCTGATCACCATTGAGGAGATGTTCTCTTACTCAGGGATTACGGACGATCAGAGAGTGATGCTCGCTGCCTACCAGCTCAAGGGCTTAGCAAAGAATTGGTGGCTGAGGGAGAAAGAGAGCATGGTGGCAGGGTGCTCTTGGGAGTCATTTAAGGTGATGTTGCTGAGTAAGTTCCTGCCTTCAGTCAAGAGGGACCGGTTGATGAATGACTTTCTCCATTTGAAGCAGAGGAAACTCACGGTTAGTGAGTATGAGATTGAGTTTAGTAAGTTGAGTCGGTTTGCTCCTGGTCTAGTGAGTGTTGAAGCAGACCGAGTTAAGCGATTTCTGGGTGGACTAAGAAGCGACATTCAGTAGTTAGCGAATGCCTACGGAGCAGTCAGTTATGCCAGCGTGGTCGAAGCTGCCTTGAGAGTTGAGGCCATTGAGAATGCCAAGAATAGAGGACAGCACTTGAGGAAGGATAAGCAGAAGTCCGGTGGAGGGAAGAGCCCTCGGGAACCTGATGCTGTCTCGAGGAAGAAGAACAAGGAGGTTTGTAGTTTCTGTGGCCGGCCAGGCCACCCCTTTGAGAAGTGTTTCAAAAGGTTGGGAGCGCAGAATAAGGAATAGGTGCACGCGATTCAGGGTGCTCCCAGAGGAGACTTAGTATGTGCCTTGTGTGGAAGGAAGGGGCATGAGGCTGCCCGTTGCTGGTTAAAAGATAAGGTCTGTTTTCAGTGTGGGCAGATGGGTCATCTCAAGAAAAAGTGCCCACAGTTCCAGCCTGTTCTGCAGCCAGTTCCCCTCCACGCTTTGCCACCGCCTCAGCAAATGGATAGAGGAAAGTGGAAGCTGAATGTGCTTTCGGCAGACGAAGCGCAGACTTCGACCCAGGTTATTTCAGGTTCGACTCCTCCCCAGTCGTTTCATTATGTTCCCTTTTTGGTTGTAGTTTTCATTTTAGCGTTTGTTTCCTTAGATGCGTGCGCTATTTGTAGGACGATTTAAGGTAAAGAACCGATGGGCGCGTGTTCTCTTCGATTCAGGCGCTACCCACTCGTTTGTGGCTAGAGCCTTCGTGGAGCGGTTCAGTTTGGGCATAGATCGTGTTGGTGGTGCCTTTTGCGTTAAGTTCCCCTCCGGTGACTCTGTGGTTACGGAACTAGGTGTCCTTGATTGTCCAATTTTGTTGGGGGATTTTCTAGCCAAGGCAGATCTGAAGGTGATTGACTTGGAGGACTTCGATGTTATCTTGGGCATGGACTGGTTGTCAAGGTACGATGTTGTTATCCAGTATAAGGGTAAGCGCTTGGACTTCGTCAAAGACAACAGTCAGCCAGGGAGCGTTTATGGATATTCTCTCCAGGAGTCTCCAGTAATTTCTGCAGTGCGTGCTCGGAAGTTGCTTGATTCTGGTTGTTTTGCCTGTGTGATCTCTCTGGTAGGGACAGTTGTTAGAGTGCCGTGTTTGGAAGAGATTCCTGTGGTGTGTGACTTCTCTGATGTGTTTCCTGATGATCTTCCTGGTCTTCCACCCGATCGAGATGTTGAGTTTGTTATAGATTTGGAGCCAGGCACGCGTCCTATTGCAAAGGCGCCGTACCGGATGGCCCCGCGAGAGCTGGAAGAGTTGCGAATTCAGCTAGATGAGATGATGGCAAAAGGTTTCATAAGGCCGAGTTCTTCGCCTTGGGGTGCACCAGTGCTGTTCGTTAAAAAGAAAGATGGGTCGATGAGGCTATGCATCGACTATAGAGAGATGAACAAGGTTACTATTAAGAACAGGTACCCTTTGCCTCGAATTGACGATCTGTTTGACCAACTGTGTGGTAGTGTCATGTTTTCCAAGATAGATCTTCGTTCGGGCTATCACCAGTTGAAGATTCGGGAGTCAGATGTTCCGCGGACGGCGTTCCGCTCTCGTCATGGGCATTTCGAGTTTTTGGTTATGTCATTTGGTTTGACTAATGCGCCCTCAGCTTTTATGGATCTGATGAACAGAGTTTTCAAGGATTTTCTAGATAAGTTTGTGATTGTCTTTATAGACGATGTTTTGGTGTATTCTAAAGATGTGGAGGAGCATGATTGGCATTTGCGACTGGTCTTGGTGACTCTGAGAGACCATAAGCTATACGCCAAGCTGAGCAAATGCGAATTTTGGTTGCCTCAAGTTTCTTTTCTCGGCCACGTAGTTAATAAGGAGGGAATATCGGTGGACCCAGAAAAGATCGCTGCTGTTATGGAGTGGGCGAGGCCTGTTACTCCCAAAGAGATCAGAAGCTTCTTGGGCTTGGCTGGATATTATAGAAGATTTGTAGAGGGATTCTCTACCTTGTCTGCGCCGCTGACCAGGTTGACGCTGAAGAATGCAGCCTTCATATGGGATGGCAAGTGTGCGGAGGCTTTTGAGGAACTAAAAAGAAGGTTATGTTCAGCTCCAATTTTGTCTTTGCCTACTGAAGATAGTGAGTATAATATATATGTGGATGTATCGCATGTCGGACTGGGCTGCGTATTGATGTAGGGCGGGAAGGTGATTGCGTACGGGTCGAGGCAGCTAAAGAATCACGAGAGGAATTACCCTGCGCATGACCTGGAGTTTGCAGCTATGATCTATGCGTTGAAATTGTGGAGGCATTTGCTATATGGCGCGCAGTGCAAGATTTTCACGGATCATAAGAGTTTAAAGTATGTCTTCACCCAGAAAGAAGTGAATCTGTGCCAGTGGCGATGGTTGGAGTATGTGGCCGACTATGATGTTGAAATCCAGTACCATCCGGGCAAAGCGAATGTGGTGGTCGATGCCCTGAGTCAGAAGTCAGGTAAGATTTTCAATCTCTCTGTCGAGCGTCTAGTGGGAGAGTATCTCGATGGATTTCATTACAGGCTTACCGAGATCTCCTAAGGGGCATGATTCAGTTTGGGTGATCGTAGATAGATTGACGAAGTGTGCTCACTTCGTACCATTTAAGATCGATTATCCGATGAGGAAGATAGCCGAGCTGTATTTGGATGAGGTTATCAGATTGCATGGTATTCCCGTGAGTATCATATCGGATCGAGACTCCAGGTTTACGTCTCGTTTTTGGAAGAGCCTTCAAGAGGAGTTGGGTACAGATTTGAGATATTCCACGGCTTATCATCCGCAGACCAATGGTCAGACGGAGCGAGTAAATCAGATTGTGGAAGATATGATCCGATGCTATATTCTGGACCACGGAGGAGCGTGGGATGAGCGCTTGCGGCTTATGAAATTTGCGTATAACAACAGTTATCAAGAAAGCTTGCAAATGGCTCCTTTTGAAGCTTTGTATGGGAGGCGCTGCAGGACTCCCTAGTTTTGGGCTGAGGTTGGCGAGAGACCTTTGTTGGGTCCAGAAGCACTCGAGGAGATGGAAACCGCTGTGAA
The DNA here is from genome assembly GCA_039583875.1 of Platanthera guangdongensis. Lineage (NCBI taxonomy): Eukaryota > Viridiplantae > Streptophyta > Magnoliopsida > Asparagales > Orchidaceae > Platanthera > Platanthera guangdongensis. The sequence goes on along the minus strand of CM077150.1, from coordinate 111,813,868 downwards.
GCTTATACGGGAAAAGCTTCGGATAGCCCAGGAGATATATGAGAAGAATGCCAGTCGGCGTAGATCGGACTTGGAATTTGTGGTGGGGGACTCAGTGTTCTTAAAGGTCTCCCCGTTGATCGGAGTCAAGCGGTTTGGCAAGAACAGGAAGTTGGACCCGAGGTACGTGGGGCCGTTTCCGATTGTTGAGCGGATTGGGATATCAGCTTATAGGCTGGCGTTGCCCGCAAATTTCCCTGGCGTGCATGATGTCTTCCACGTCAGTCAGCTGCGGAAATGTGTGATGAATGGCAGGCAGGTTTTGGATTATGTGCCTCAGTTGGAGCCGAATCTTTCTTATGTGGAGGTTCCTGTCCGCATTCTGGATTCTCAGGTTCGTGCGTTATGGAAGAAGACTATTCCTATGGTTAAAGTTTTATGGAGAAATCAGGATGTAGAAAGCGCGACTTGGGAATTGGAGTCGGCTATGAGGGAGGCTCACCCTCATCTGTCTCCCTGATATTGTGCCTGGTATGTTTGTTCCATTCATATATATAGCCCTTTCCTGGCTCTTTCTCTCTCCTTCTTCATAGGAGTGTTGTGAGTAAAGTTTCGAGGCGAAACTTTCTTTTATGGGGAGTGGTTGTAACGCCCCCGGTTTTTCTTTGTTTTGTTTGATCTTGGATTGGCGTTACGATGGCGCATTTTCCGGCCCTTCGCAGTTGTAGAGCGTGGTCCTAGCTCTTTAGGTTCCTTGTGTAGCCTGGTTGTAGCCTGTTGGCGAGTTTCCCCAGCTAGCAGGAGTCTGTTTTTGGTGACTCGGTTGGGCCTCTTAGGGAAATGCTTGTGTTTTGGCTTCGGGAGGTGTTAGCCGGAGCGTGCGATCGTCGGATGTTGTTTTCGACCTCACTGTTGTTTTCGTAGCTTTGGTGTTTAGCTACGGTGCGAGTTTTGGTCGAAGTCTGGGATCGATCGTTTTCGCATCGTTTCGACGATTGTTTTTGTTAGCTGTAATGTTTGTAATGTTTGTTGTGTTGTGCGTGGCCTGATGTGGCCGAGCTTGTAGGCTGGTGCCTGGTCTTTTTGCTAAGGAGTTAGCAAGTTTCTTTTTGTGTAAGTTTGGGTGACACGGCCTGGGTCACGGGCGTGACCCAGGGCGTGTCGTGCTCGGGTAGAGCTCTCTTTTCTGTGGTCGACGATTTCTGGTCGACGGGTGTTTTTGGTAGGAACACGGCCTGTGACACGGGCGTGTCACAGGGCGTGTCTCCCTTCGGTTCGTCGAGCTGCTCTCGATGGTCGTCAGGCGGTGTTTTAGTGAGAACATGGCCGTATCACGGGCGTGTCGTATCGGACACGGGCGTGACACGGGGCGTGTCTCTCTGTTCGACGATCGGCGCTCCACGATCGTCGAGCAGTGTTCGAGTTGGTACACGGCCTGTGACATGGGCGTGTCACAGGGCGTGTACCCTGTTTCGTCGAGCGGAGATCGACGTTCGTCGAGTGGGTAGGTGTGTTAGTATACGCCCCGTGAAACGGGCGTGTTGGGCCGTGTCACAGTCGTGTCTGGGGCGTGTCCCGTGTTTCGTCGAGTGGAGATCGACGTTCGTCGAGTAAGTACACGCCCCGTGACACGGGCGTGTCGGGTCGTGTCACGGGCATGTCTTGGGCGTGTTTCGTACTTTTTCTCCTGAGAGCATCTTTTGTTGCCGTGAACCATTTTTCCTCCTCATTTTCATCGTTCCCGAGTCTGGAGAGCTTCCAGCGGAAGGGTTTTGAGAGGAGGCGGTGGTTTTCTTTTGGCCGGTGTTTGCGGGAGGAAGCTCGTTTTTCTCGTGCGATAGCGGATCTGTCTTGCTCTCGTCTAGATCTTCCCTTCCATGTAAGTTTTTCTTGATTTAGGGTTGATTCTAGGAGTTAGGAATTATCTGATTTCTTTTCTTTTCCTTCCATTTTCAGCTTTGGTCTTCTAGGTGGCCGATCTTGCCGCCGGTGCCAAGCTTGGGTGGTAGTTGTTGTTTTTCCTGGAGGTAGAGGCAAGTGGCTCCCTTGCCCTTGCCAAATTATTTCTAACCCATGCTCTGTTTTTCATTTCTTTTGCAATAGCTCTGTTCTCTTTGTTTTCCTCCCTAGAGCAGCAGGTTGAGTTGTTACATCAAGCTTTAAATCAAGTGGCTGATTCTTTATTTTTTTTCCTAGAATTTAAATCAAGGTTCTCTCTTTTGTCTGAGGTTTGGTGTCCAGTGGGTAGCTAGAGTTAGGGTGAGGCTGCGGTTAGTTGCAGTTTAGGTTTAGTTGTAGTAGCCCCGAGTAGTTAGGATGGAACGGAGGGTTGGGATTAACTTTCCAACTCTTTGTTTTCGCGCGTTGAGAGAGTTTAGGCTGCGGTTTTAACTAAAACTTACGTTTACCCTAAGTGGAAATCACTGACAGCGTCGAGTGAACCGAGTTCACTCAACGCCGTCACCCAGCGTAGGATTTGCGGCTAAGTAATTTGGGCGTCAAGTGAGTGGAGATTACTCAACGCTGTGTCGAGTGGGCTCGACTTTTCTGTCTTGGGTTCGTGTGTTTCCTTAGGATTGTTAGTGAGACTTTTCCCTTTCTCTAGGGGGTGGTATTGGGTGTTCGGCTAGTTTTGCTTGCCGACTCTTGGGTTGTGGCAGGTGGTGGAGTTTTGGTGGCCTCTAGAGGGGTGGATTTTGATATGGAGAGCTGTGGCCACCGCCTTTTGCCCCGGTTTGGGTTGGTGTGTGTGGGACCCTAAAGCTGCCATTGTTTGACCCCTTAGCCCTTTTGGATCTGATTTTGGTTATGTATTCAGATCCATGTTTTGACCACTGCCACTTAACAACGTGTTAGGACTGTTAGTCCCTTTCCTGTTTATGTTTCCTTTTTTTCCTTTGGCATATATATATATGTCTTGTTGCTGTCGCAGACTCTTTTGTAGGGCATATTGCTTTTATTTGCTCGCACTTGGTGTGCTTTGCTGTGCTTTAGACAGTGTTCTTTTCTTACTGTCATGCCCTTTCTTTTGCATATAACAGTTTGTTGTCGGGTTGGTAAACCCTTCTTATTTGCTCATAAATCTAGTGCTCTATTTACTATTTTGATTATTTCCTTGCTGAGGTGTTCTTTTCTTGAATGCCTCAGGTTCAGGTTGTAGCTAGTTCAGCGGCTAGTTCTTTTGGAGGGGCTTGTTGGTGGCCTCTTGGGTAGCGGAGATAGCTGATCCCCGATTTTGTGAGGTAGTTCTTTACCTTTCTATATAGACATACATACTCACCAGTGGGTTCGTGTCAGGTTGTTGACGCCCACTGGTGGCTTCTTATGGTGCTGGGTATGAACTTAAACTGCTATTTTTGCCTATTTGTGGTTGTTTACTTGCTTCTGGGAAGGATTTATGTTAGGTTGCATGTTAGATATTTTAAACCCTAAAAACATTATTATATGTATCTCATGCATAACATATTTATAAAACAAAGACACTATATTTCCTTAGCGTAAAAAGACTATCTTTCATATATATTATATTCACTTTAGAGTCGTGCATACCATGAGTCGTCCCTCGGGGACACTTATGCTCGTTTAGGGTGTCAACTTAATTGAACCAAAGTATTTTCTGCTGCGTATAAATATACTTTTAATTGTGGACTAGCTGATCCACCGTGCCGAGGGATACAACCATTCAACATAACTGATTTTCTTTCATATTTAATCAACGATTTTCCTTAAAATCTTAGGTCTGGAGTTTTGCCTGAGCGTGTGCAGTTATCCCCTGCACCACGTGGCATCACGACACGTGTTTTCTCTTGCTCTAATACGATTTTATCGTTGAGAAAATTCGGGTTGTGACAATGTCACCGAAGATGGCAATCACACATTGCTGGAAGGTTGCTGGGCCGTTGCACAATCCGAATGGCATTCTCCTGAACACGAAGGTGCCGGAAGGGCATGTGGACGTCGTTTTGTCTTGGTCGTCGGGGTCAACTGTGATTTGATTGTATCCTGAATACCCGTCGAGGAAACAATAGTATTCCTGACCGACAAATTTTTCCAGCATCTGCTCGATGAAGGGTAGCGGGAAATGATCTTTGCGGGTAGCCTCATTCAGTTTCTGGTAGTCTATGCAGACTCTCCACCCGGTGACCACGCGGGTGGGAAATAATTCATTCTTTTTGTTGGCCACCACAGTAATCCCGCCCTTTTTGGGCACCACTTGCACTGGGCTGACCCATTTGCTGTCGTTGATTGGGTAAATGATACCCGCGTCAAGCAATTTTATTACTTCTGCCTGTACCACTTCATGCATCTTGGGGTTCAGTCTCCTTTGAGGTTGTGCCAACGGTTTGTATTGATCTTCAAGCAGAATCTTGTGCATGCAAAACGCCGAGCTGATCCCTTTTATGTCGGCTAATGAACATCCAAAAACATTTTTGTATTTCTTTAAGACATCGACCAGGGCGAGTTCGTTGTCGACGGAGAGGGATGCAGAGATGATGACTGGGCAAGCTGTGCCTTCCTCTAGGAAAGCGTATTTCAGGGATTCGGGCAGCGGCTTCAGTGTTGTGGCAATGGTTGTGATGGTAGATGTGATGAAATGTTCTTTGGTTGGATGCGGGGTTCTCGGGTCATTAGTGTGGGCGGTTGTGTCGGATGCATCTTCCTCTTCCCACACTGGCTCGGCTGGGTCAAGAATCAATTTGCTGTACATGTCCGGTTTGTGGATCAAATCTGCTTCGTCGCAGTTAGTGATTCTGAGATGTTGGGGAGGTTCGTGTACGTTGAAAGAAATCATTTCTTCCTCCAGGCTTAGGGTGAGCTCTTCTTGGTCGACATTGATAATGGCACGGGCCGTGGCAAGGAAGGGACGTCCTAGGATTATAGGCACTTTGGGATCGACCATCATGTCGAGAACGATGAAATCTGCTGGGAAGGCGAGGTTGTTGACCATGACAGTGAGGTCTTCGACTATCCCGGCCGGTTGTTTTACCGATCTGTCAGCTAATTGCAACCTCAGGTGGGTGGGCTGTAGAATCCTAACTTCTAGCTCGCGGAAGATGGAGAGTGGCATTAGGTTTATTGAAGCTCCCAAATCACATAATGCGCGTCCGAATCGGTGGAGGCCAATTCTGCAGGGGATGGTAAAATTGCCCGGATCTCTGCATTTGGTTGGGGAATAGTTGCCGAGGAGAGTTGAGCATTCTTCAGTGAGATTGATCGTTTTCAGTCCTTCTAAAGATTTACGCCGTGAGATGAGGTTCTTTAGGAACTTGGAATATCCTGGGATCTGAGTGATAGCTTCTGTCAGAGGTATACTTATTTGGACTCCTTTCATGATCTCGAGGAATTTATGAAATTGTTTTCAGCCTTTTCGTTTTGTAGTCGGTGGGGAAATGGAGGCTTCACGGCGTTCTTCACAGGTTGTGGTACTGCCATGGGCTCTTGCGCGGTCGGTGAGGACGGAGGTTCCTTTATCAAATCGACAATGGGCTCGCGGAGTGATTGTGCGGGAGGATCAGGAGGCGAGGCCCTCTCTAGGCTTTTTTCGCTTCTCAATCTCATAGTATGTACCGTTTCCTGTTTCTGATTGACTGAACATAATAACGTTTCCGTGAGAATCCCTATGGCGGTTTGTAGGCGCTGAATGGTGGTGGCTTGGTCATTGAACATCTCCATCATTTTGCACGCATAAGCAAAAAATTGCTCTGTCTTTGACGAGAGATTGTGGGCGGTGGCTTCATCAGAGACTACTGAATTTATCTCTAGCGAAAGGTCGGGATAAGGCGGAGAGTTCCAATGCCTACTAGTTTGGGTAATGTTGTCTATAACTTCCCAGGCATCCTTGCTGGATTTGTTAAACAGAGTTCCACCGGCTGCGACGTCAAGTAATGGCCGGAATCTGTCTGCGATGTCGAAGTAGAAAGTTTGGATTAGGAGAATGTCTGACATTTCCACTCTGCAGCATTCCCTTCGCAAGGACTGGAAATGCTCCCACGTATCGAACAAGGTCTCTTCATTTCTTTGGGTGAAGGTGATGAGCTCCTTGTAATTGTCTATTGCTAGCATCGGTTGTCGGAATTTGGCCAAGAATTTCCCTTCGAGTTGTTTCCAGGATGAGGATATTCCCTTCCGGATATTTTGATACCATCGCTTTGCTTCGTCTTTCAGGGAGAAGGAGAAGAGTCGGATCATCTGCTGCTCGTTGTTAGCAGCATTTGGCGTACAAGTGTTGTAAATTTCTAAGAACCGCTGCACGTGGCATAATGCATCTACTTTTTCGTCTCAGCTGAATTGACAGTTTTCGATGATGTATTCGATGAGGTCAGGCGAGATCTCGAAACTGTTATTTCCCGTTTTTGCTCGGTATGTGAGGTTGATAAGGCTTGCTTTATAAGTCTGCTGCTGAATCGTAGTCATTGAGAGTGGCTTGAATGAAAATGGGTAGTAGGCTACTAGATCTCCTATGCCTCGACCCTGCATTCACTATGGCAAACACTACAAAGGAAACAGTAGTAAAAAAAACACTAACTCTTATAACAATATTTTCAGTCATCTTGAGTCACTCTACAGTTGCATTCCCCGGCAACGGCGAAAAAAACTTGATGCGTGTAAATCGGCAAGCGCACCGGTCGCACAAGTAATAAAGTTTGGGAATAAATTCCCGAGTGTCGGTCTCTTGAGGAATGCAATTAGCATAGAGCGGCAACAGTTCAGAAAATATTGTCATGAGAGTTATACTTAGAAAAAGAGTAAAAAGGGGACATGAGAGATTGTGGTTGTTCGATCTAATAAACTAGTAAAAGCTATGCGGGTCGAAGGAACCGCTTCGCAAGGTGAAGTGAGTGTTTCGGCCGCGATGTCGAACTTCGGTTGGGCGAGTGGACGAAAAGCTAATGGATGGAAGTGTTCTTGTATGGAGTGCAATCGGGTGAGACACGGGTATGGAGTGGATGTGGAGTGAGCGAGGCGCATTCACAAACACTACTCACAAGCATAAGAAAACTACAAACATCCCATTAGATATAGAATAAAACTTGATGTTCATTACAATGTTAAATCATTCCATACTATAGAGGAAGGGGAAGAGGAGTAAACCAAAAGAGTGTGAAGATCCACCGCAGGTCGTGGCCGGAATAGCGAGTTGTCAATCCGTTTCCAGGCTCAGTCCGAGGAGGCTTTCGGTACCAACAAGCTGTCACCTCGAAGGCCTTTGAGTCTGTTCTATAGGTTGTCTTCTTCAGCAACTCCGGTGGAAAGCTTGGAGTTGAAGTCGTCAATGGCCGGGAGCTCGCCGTAGAGTTTTAAAAGCTTCATAATAGCCAGCTATGGACTCCCGATGAAGGTGGAGGTGATGGAGTAGCTGGAGAAGTAAAATGGCGCTTCTCGCGCACTCCCCGATCGCAGCAAATGAAGGGCGTTGACCTAAATCGCGGAGGAGGGCCTTAAATATGGAGGCAGCAAAAGCAGAGCGCACGATCAGTGGCGCACGACCAGTGGTCATGCGCACTGTCGGTCGATGATCGTGCGCCATTTCCAATTAGACCTGCAACCTGGATAAAAACATCAGCATAAATGTGCACGATCAGTGGCGCATGACCAGTGGTCGTGCGCACTAAATCCACTGATCTTGCGATTGGCAGGGATAGAATTGTCGAAAGGAAGGGGCAAATGCGCACGAGCAGTAGCCCACGACCAGTGGTCGTGCGCACTACGGCCAGTGCTCGTGCGATTACCCGGGCAGAATTAGGAAAAATGAGAATGTAATTCGCACGATCGGTGGCGCACGACCAGTGGTCGTGTGCAAAAAGTCCAGTGGTCGTGCGCAGTATTCCTGCATCGTCGGGGTCTCCCGAGCGGTTTCGGAGAACACACACGAACCCTGCACCAGCAGAAGAGGCAGATAGGCCACCAAACGTGCACACCACATTCCCAAGACAAGGCTAAAGAACAACAAAAACACAGAAATAAATAAAGCACACAGAAACGGGCCTATAGTGCACTTAATCATGAAATAGGCATGTAAGCAAATATAAGCAGTTATGGCTGTCAAGTGTAGTACTAAGACGAAAAAACTGGCCCAGATGAGTCCAAAAATCAAGGTAAAATTTGGACTCATCACGTGCAGCCAGAGTTTTATAGTCTTAGTGAACCGGGATTGGCCCGTAGCCCCCCATTGTATTACGGTGCGTAGGCCTAAGATTCTCGCTATGCGCTCCAACAGATCGCACTTTCTGGTCCACGTCGGACGGACATAACGCAGGTCGGATCCTCCACCCCCTGTTGCTCAAATCACCTTGCCATCACCGAGCACCACGTACTCGCGGCTAAATCAAAGGCGCGGGTTGGTCTCACCGATCCTGTTCTTGGCATTCAAGCCTGGGTGAAAGAATTGGTTCCTAAACACCTAGAGGTGGGTGAATAGGTGCAATTCCTTTTTCTTCTAAGGCAGAACTTTTAATTCAGTTAATTAACAAAAACAGATAGTTATACAGCTATCACAGCACAGAAATAATAATACCACACACAATCACAGATTGCACACTGATTTATAGTGGTTCCCCAAGGTCTGGGTACATCCACTTTCCCCCTTCGCCTATCTAGCAGTGTACTAGATTCGGCCTAACTTCTCTCCTTCTCCTCAGATCCTCAGATCTTACAGCTCAGAACCCAAACAAGGCTCCTACAACTCAGAGTGAGTCCACACTCCTACAGCTCAGGCAATCTGCCCTACCTCAGCCTTCAATAAGGCCTAGAACTCAGAGATGACAATCTCTTATAACTCAGGCTCTCAGCCGTACCTCAGCCTACAACAAGGCCTACCACTCAGAGAACTTTATCTCCTATAACTCAGCCTTTATAAATCAGGCTTACAACTCAGATCTTAAAAATATCCTACAGAAAATAGATGTTAAATATAAATCTACTACCACCCTGGTTGAGAGAGAAAGGATGGACGATTTCTTGATCAGTTCTTGAACTAATCTGATGATAGAGATCAACCTGTCTTAGCTTTCTTCAAAGCTTCTTGAATCTGAACCCAGTAGGGTTGATCTCCTTTGAAGTCGATCTTCAATCAGCTTCTTTCTTGAATTACAGAAATCAATCTGAATTCTTCTTGGCAGACTGGTTCAGAATCTGCACTTGAGAGACTTGTTGATGTAAGTCCCTTTCTTCACTTGAATAGATGGATCTCTCTCTCTCCAAATTCTACTGAAGATTCTTCTGAATTCTTCTTTGAATTCTCTTGACAAACTTTGAGTAGATCACCACTTGAGAATGTCTTCTTAGATCTTCTGTTGAAAATCTTCTTCTATATGTTATTGTGTATTAGTATCTGTATTCGTGTAACATTACTTCTTCTATTGATAGAGAATGCCTTTATATAAACTTCCTCCATGGTAACCGGCTGATCCTATTTCTAACAAACTTCTGACAGCACTGACAGTTGCAGTAGACCGGTTGGTTATGGCAGCTGTCAAGTCTCCAGTCACTTCTTGAAACTCTGTCTCTGTCATCAAAGTGTCGAGACTGAACTTCATCTTGTGTCGACACAAGTAGACTAAGTGTCGACACAAGCCTTGGTGGTGTCGACACAGCTCCCTTGGTGTTGACACTGCTTCTCGACACAGCTTCTGTAGAATGTGTCGACACTAGTTCTGTTGTGTCGACACAGTCACTTCTTTTCTTCACAAAAATTAACTTTGTTGAAACTCTGCTATTTGTCGACACAAGTCCTGTGTGTCGACACAGTTGATGTCGACAAAGTCTTCTGTGTGTCGACACTGCTTCTGTGTGTCGACACAGTTGTTGTTGACTAAACTTTTCTGTGTGTCGACACTACCTCCGTGTGTCAACACAGTTTCTTCTAGTGTCGACACAGCCTTTCCAAGTGTCGACACAATTGACTCCAGGTGTCGACACAGCTTTTCTCCAGTGTCGACACAAGCCTTCATAAGTGTCGACACACCTTCTTTTGGTGTCGACTCATAGACTTAGAAACCTTTCCTGCATTCTTGCATTTTCTTAACCTGCACATATAAACTCAAAACAACATCAAATACACCTTGATGCATATCATTGAGTAAGGTGAGGCTGCTTCAAATCTGGTACACATTTTCCAATGTACCCAACAATCTCCCCCTATTTGGAGAAGTCATAACCCTTAGTCAATGATATACACCATTCATAATAAACACACATTATGATGTATAAAACATTATATGACAGGATAACTTATAAACAAAACATGTATAAAATGTCATCACAGAATAATGATGCAAACATAATGAACATTAATCATTATTTTGTTTAAACTTTCAAAAGTTTCTTAACAATAGTTTACATTGATTTTTAAAACTAACGATTACAATGTTGTAACATCTAGTTAATCTCTTCTAAGGCTGGTCAGGCTCCTTGATAACTATGTCTTTGCCTGACTGAATCTTGGCTTGTACTGGAGCTTCAGTATCTTCAACTGGCTTCTTGCCCTTTAGATCTTTCTTCTTTTGTTCTTCATCCCTTATTCTTTGCCTTTCAAAATAGTGAAAAGGATTTGGGAAGTACTTGCTAGGCTCCTGAGTATTAGGAGGTAGCTTCCCAGCTTTTGCCTTTCTTCTATATTGTAGAATAGCTTCCTGTCAAACTTCATGCTTTTTCCATTCTTGTTTTGTGTACCATTTGCCCCTATCATGGGTCTTGTCCTTTACAAATTTCCAGGCAGTCAAGATAATATTCCTGGATGTTGGACTCCACTGCTCAAAATCAGTCTTCAACTCTGCCTATTCTCTGAATCTCTTCTTTGAAAGTTGATCTTCTTGCTCCTTATTCAAAGCTGTCTCTGACATTTCTATTTTCTCAATAATAACATTTTTAGTACCCTCTTGAGGGTTATACATTGATTGTACTTCTTGCTAAATTATCTCAAAATCTGCTGGAGGGTAAATGACCTGAGCAACTTCAGGTTGATCACCTTCAAAATAAGCAGGTTGTACACCTGACTCAGCTACATTATCATCATCACAGAGGGGTGGATATCCAAGGGTGGCTCTGATACTATTAGATATCCATTTAGCATGACCTGAGCATGTTTTGACAAACACTCTCTCCCCCTTTATGACTTCTCTTTCAATATGATCTTTGAGGTCATCCTTCTGAAATCTTACTTGTTCATCTAGATAATTAACACCATCTTTATAAAATGACCTTATTTTTAGTAGCTGATCAGAAATGATCATTTGAGAATTCTTAATAGCTGTTTGGACAGCAGCTAGTTCTTCCTGGAATTGTTTATCAAAATCTAACTTGGCTTTATCCCGTGCCTCAGTCTGGGCAGAAGCAGTATTCTTTAATTCTGTGACAATCACATTATGTGATTCAGTCAGATTGTCATTCATCCTTAGTTGATTTTCCAGGACATGGCCTTGCTTAACAGCTATATCATCAACTTGAGTCTTTATGCCTACTTGTTGTTTTGCAAGATAGACTACAGCATTGCCACCTTTGTGGAAGCAATCTATCATTTCCTTCTTATTCTGATTTACTTCAAATCTTATGGATTTGATATCTTGAGCCAAGGAGAATTGTAGATCTTTATGGGTCTCATCCATATATTTCTCCTAGGGTTATCCTTTGTTCATCTAACTTTACTTGCAAAGAGACCAACAAAGAGCTATAATCAGTTGTTGGGGTAGGTTGAGGAGCAGTTTGCAATGCCCTTTTATAGCTTTGGCTTCTTCTTTTGAAAACCATCAGCTTTCTCTTCTTGGCTTGAATTTCTGCTTCATCTTCAGAAGCTGATGTACTTGCTATATCAACTCTTTCCTTAGGACTAGGAGACAATTCATTTTCAGTCCTAGGTTGCTCCCCCTCAATGTTAGCTTGCTCCCCCTCAGTTCTTGCTTGCTCCCCCTCAGTTTCAGCTTGCTCCCCCTCAATCCTTGGTAAGTCTATATCAGGGAACAACTCTTCAAGGGTAAATTCTTGTTGAGGTTGGACTGGAGGTACCCTTAACTCTGGAGCATCAGCAGCTGTAGATGTATCCTCCATGATAAAATCCTATGCTTGAGTGTTGAGGTGAGTTGTCTGGTCAACATCAACCAAGGGCATAGTTAGTATTTCATCCTCATTATTGAAAATTGATTGATTTACTTCCTGGATTACCTCAAGAATAGTTTGTGTAGCCATTTCACTGTCTAAGTGTGTTGCCTCTTCCTCAAGGTGAGGCTCCCCCTGCACCTGAGCACCATCTATAATGTCTTGTGTAGGAGATTTTTCAGCAATCTCTGGCCTCTCTTCATCTGGCATGTCCTTGGTTAGGACTCTATCCCATCTGGAGATGATCTTTATATCCATTCTTCTCATGTGGTTGATCTTAGAACCAGCAGCCTATTCCATTACTTCTAGAATTGTTCCAGCCAAGTATAGACTCATGATTCTTCCCAGATTTGGCTTCTTGATGCCTTCCTTGATCTTTTCAAAGATTACTGCAGACCAATCTGTGTTCAGTCTGAAGATAATCCTGGTCATCAGGCTTAACATATAGGCTAATGTCCTATCATGTCCCCCTGGCTTGCAGAGAATGACCTTTCCAACCACTTCAGAAAGGAATTTTCCTTGCAGATTCATCCCTTTCATGTTCATTACAGATCCAATATTCAAGGTGGGATCCAATCCACACCACTGAAGTGCTTCCCTAGTCTTGGTTGAGGGAACTTCTTCTTCTTCTTGAGTTCTGGGCAGATGAAGAGTTTTCCTCAAGCTCTTCAAGGTAAGTTTAACTTTAGCTCCCTGAACTGTAGATTTGATCTTAAGTCCAATCGAATCTAAAGTAGCTGCACCATAGAATTCCAGTATTTCTTTCTTCCATATCTTTGTAGGTTCGGATACCAGTAATTCCAACCCATTTTCTACAATTAGGGTTACTACTATTTTAATCTCGGGTTCCTCATTATCAAAAGCGTTGCGAACCAGCTCATAGCCTTCGTTGACGTTATCTTCAAGCTTTGGCACCATTGGGGTTGTGAGAAATCTTGGATTGAGAAGAGAGAAGTTGTCGACACAAGGTTTTGGTCTCGAAAATATGGAGAGTATGTCGACAGAATATGTTGTTGACCTATTTATACCCTTCTAAATAATGAAGGTCAGAAGGCACATCAAAATTCTCTTAATGTGTCGACACAGTTGAAATGTGTCGACACATACTTCTAATGTCTCGACAGAATGTTGACTTCTATATGTCGACACGAATTCTATTTGTCTTGGTCATGTTCGACGAACAGCCCGTGAAGTCAATGATTTGAGGTCGATGAAGTGTTGTTGAATCTGTGCTCGTCGATATGTGTAGATTCTGCGCTCGACGATCAGTTGATTCTGCGCTCGACGAAATCTGTGTGTTGATTCTTCTAAGTGTCGACACAACTTCTGGATGTGTCGACACAACTTCTCTGAAGTGTCGACACCAATTTTTTGGATGTGTCGACGTCACTTTCCTGGAGTGTCGACACCAACTACTATGTGTCGACACAGACAACTTTTTGTGTCGACACAATTTTACTTAGCCAAATTTGTTAAACTAATTTATGTTCAACATTCCTAATTCAATTTTGAAATTATTGAATTTAGTTTCATCTAAAGGCTTTGTGAACATGTCAGCAATTTGTAAATCAGTGTTAACAAATTCTAAAGAAATATGTTCTTTCTCTACATGATCTCTAAGAAAATGGTATCTTATTTCTATATGGTTTGTTCTACTATGCGAAATAGGATTATGAGCAATAGAAATAGCACTAGTAAAATCACATAATAATGGAGTTCTACTTACCTGAATACTATAATCTTCTAACTGATGTTGTATCCACAACAGCTGTGCACAGCAACTTCCTGCGGCAACATACTCAGACTCAGCTGTGGAAATTGTCATACTAGTCTGCTTCTTACAGCTCCATGACATCAGTCTTCCTCCTAGAAATTGACAGGTTCCTGTTGTGTTTTTCCTATCTACTTTGCAACCTGCAAAGTCTGCATCTGAATAGCCTATTAGTAGAAAATCTCTATTCCTAGGATATCAAAGGCTTAGATTAGGTGTGCCCTTAAGATATCTCAAAATCCTTTTGACAGCAGTAAAATGAGATTCTTTAGGGCAGGATTGGTACCTAACACAGATATATGTAGCGTACATGATATCTGGTCTACTAGCAGTCAGACATAAGAGGGAGCCAACTATCCCTCTATACAAATACTCATCTACAGGTTTCCCTGCATCATCTTTGCTTAGAGACATGCTTGTCCCCATTGGAGTTCTCATGGTAGTGGATGACTCCATACCATACTTCTTAATTAACTCCTAGGTGAACTTAGACTGAGATATGGACAAGCCATCATCAGTATGTCTTACTTGGAGTCCCAAGAAGAACTTAAGTTCTCCCATACTGCTCATTTCAAATTTCCCTTGCATAAGTTTTGCAAACTTTCTACAAAGGTTATTTTCAGTAGAACCAAATATTATGTCATCAACATATATTTGGATTAGGATAATCTTTCCTTTGGATTCTCTAAGGAATAGAGTCTTGACTATTTTTCCCCTTGAGAATTTGTTCTCAATGAGGAAATTAGACAGGGTTTCATACCAAGCCCTTGGGGCTTGTTTCAACCCATATAAAGCTTTCCTAGGTCTATAAACATAATTAGGTATGAGTGGATCAACAAAACCTGAGGGATGTTCTACATAGACCTCCTCTTTTAAGTCTCCATTTAAGAGTGCTGACTTAACATCTATTTGGAACACTTTGAAGCCTTGATATGTTGCATAGGCAAGGAATAGCCTGATTGCTTCCAACCTTGCCATTGGAGCAAAAGTCTGATCAAAGTCTATTCCCTCTTCCTACATGTATCCTTTGGCAACTAGCCTTGTCTTGTTCTTCAATATGATCCCACTGTCATCAAGCTTGTTTCTATAAATCCACTTTGTCCCTATGACATTATGGCCCTTTGGTTTTGGTACCAACTCCCAGACCTTGCACCTTCTGAATTGATTTAACTCCTCCTACATAGCATCAATCCAGTGTGGGTCTTGAATAGCTTCTTCAAATCTCTTGGGTTCCAGTTGAGATAAGAAGCTTGAGCAAAGAACTGTATTTAAGTTCTTGCTTCTTGTTTGTACTCCATGTATTGGATCACCGATGATCTGGTGTGCAGGATGATCCTTTAAATGTCTAACTGCTGGAGGTAATCTATCAACAGTTTGACCTTCTTCAATCTCTTCATTATGCTGCACCTCATGGTCTTCATTTTCCTCTTGAGTGTCTTATACTCCCCCTGGACAACAACTACCATTTTCCTCATCCTACTTTGTAGTTGGATCTTCTCTAATAGTAAGCTTCTCCATCTTCTGCTATATACTAGGAGAGCTACAAGAACTACTAGGCAACTCACTGTTAATAAGTCTAGATTCATCAAATATGACATGAACAGACTCTTCTACAACTTGAGTAGCCAAATTGTAGACCCTATAAGCCTTACTATTTTTGTTGTACCCAACAAATATCCCATCTTGGGATTTGGCAGCAAACTTAGTTAGGTGAGACTTGCCATTGTTAAGAACATAGCACTTGCAACCAAAGATCCTAAAATAGGATAAGTTTGGTTTTCTGCCTTTCATAACCTCATAGGGTGTCTTTTGTGGCTTTTGGTGATGGAAGCCCTATTCAGCACATGGCACGCAGTGTTTACTGCCACAGCCCAGAAATATTCTGGTATAAAAGTGTCACTCAATAGTGTTCTTCTAGCCTCAATCAATGTCCTATTCTTTCTTTCAGCAATGCTATTTTGCTGAGGTGTTCTAGGTGAGGAGAATTCCTAATGAATCCCAAATTCTTCACACAACCTTGTCATACTTTCAGATTGGAATTCAGTTACATGGTCACTTCTGATTTTGACCACTGAACTATCTAATTCATTCTGAATTTGTTTGACAAAATTGCAGAAGACATTTGGGGTTTCAGATTTCTGCCTCAAAAAGAATACCCATGAAAATCTAGAATAGTCATCTACAACCACAAAAGTGTAGACCTTCCTACCTAGACTATGAACTGACATAGGACCAAATAAATCCATATGCAAGAGGTATAAGCACCTCACTGAGTCTTTGGTTCCTAGGCTATGAAAGGAGGATCTAATCTGCTTGCCTTTTTGACAAGTTGAGCATATTCCATCCTTATAGCACTTAACGTGAGGACCATTCCTCACTAACTCTTTACTAAAGAGTTGGTTAATAGTCTTGCAGTTAAGATGAGCTAGCCTCTTGTGCCATTTGACACAATGAGAGGCTTTCTCATCAGCCACAAGATAGATAGGAGAATTTTTATTCTCACTCTCAAAGTTTAGGCAATATACATTTCTATTTCTATAGCCAGTCAATATGATTTTTTGATCACTTGACCTCTTGATATGACACTCATTCTTGATAAATGAAATATCATATCCAAGATCACTCAGTTGGCTTATGCTTATTAGGTTGTGTTTCAAACCCTTCACATAAGCCACTTGAGTGATAGTGATTGAGTTGTTAGAGATGTTACTAAATCCTTTGATGACTCCTTTTTTAGAACCACCAAAGATTACTTTAGGCTCATTCAATATTGGTGAGTAGTCCTTCAGCAATCCTCTTGTTCCAGTCATGTGCCTGGAACATCCACTGTCCAAGTACCATATAGGGGCATGACAACTTGGACTCACCTGCAACAAAGATTACTTAACCTTAGAACCCAAATAACTTTTGGGTCCTTGGTTCAAGTTAGCCTGAAACTTGATAAATCTGCCTGCAGCTCTTCTAACAGGTAGACTGTTATCCTTCCTGACACTGGTATTGTGCCAACAGTGTAAGGCATAATGGCCTATCTTGCCACAGCACAAGCACTCATACTTATTATACCTCTTTTTAGGTACAATCTTAGCTGTATTGTTTGTAGCTGATCTTTTGTTTTGTGCTGGGGCTTGGCCTTTATTATTGAACTGTGCAGCCCATGCAGTTCCCTTAAAGCCTAATCCTGCCTTACCCTTTTGAGACACAAAGTCATCAATTAGGGGTAGGTCAGATTTTGGCTTAGAGAAACTAGTCACTATCTCCTTCTCTTTCTGAAGTCTGTTTTCCAGACTTTTGATCTGATCATTTTTGAATGTGATTGTACTCATCTGAATAACAGTTATGGTTTTCAGCCTGTCAATCTCATTCATATTCTGATCAGATGCAGCTTTTCTAAATCAGATGCAGCCAACTTAAGAGCTACAATATCCTTAGCCTGATTTTTGGTCAGGTTTTTGCTTCTTTTGAGTGCCTGCAACAAATCCCCATATTTATCTATAAGCTAATAAATATCTCCTTCAGATTCAGACCCATCCACATCTATTGATGCAGATGCATCTGATTCTGACCCAATGAAGTAATCAGAATCTACAGATGAACTTTTTACCTTATTGGGGCCAGGTTGATCCTGACATTGGTCTTCTTCAGACATAGCCATCAATCCTTTGCACTGATGGTCTTCTTGCTCATAGATATAGTCCAGTAATCTCAAGAACTCATCCTCTTCTTCTGTTGCAAACAGACCAATATAGGCCTCAGCCTCAGATTCTGACTCTGAAGTTGATTGATCTGTCCAACTTTTCTCTTTCTTAGCTACCAAGGATTTCTCCTTCTTGCTCTTGTGCTGAGACTTCTTTTTATCAGTAGACTCCTTCCTTTTGTCTGGACAGTCAGCCACAACATGTCCTGGTCTGTTACAGCAATAGCAAATAATCTTTAAAGTAGATGACTTGCTGGCTTTATCCCACTTTTGTCCTTCCTGGATGATTTCCTCTTCTGATAATAGTCATCCTTGGACTGAGATGAGGATGGCTTAGATTTCCACTGCTTCTTCTTTAAGAATCTCTGAAACTGCCTTGTGAAAGCAGCAAAGTCTTCATCAGAATTACTGCTGTCTGAACTGTGATTATCTGAATTTTCTGAGATCACTTCTGCAGATTTCTTAGGAGAAGATGAAGACATCCTCCTAGTCTTCCTTGTGGCTTCTACCTTGAAGGCCACTGACTTTTCTCTAGAGTCAACCTTTGTATTTTTCTCATCCTATTTTCTGGCCAACAGCTGCATCTCATAAGACAGCAATTTGCCAAACAGTGTTGGAGGTGAAATTTCTGCCAGTCTGGCCACTTCCCTTATGGCACAGATCTTTGTATCACAATCCTTAGTCAAAGACCTAAGGAATTTGTCATTCAGCTCATATGTACTAAAGATTCTTCCATTGGACATTAGTTCATTTACAATTCTGTATAACTTCTTATAACATTCAGTTATGCTATCAGACTTTGCTTGTCTGAAACTCTCATATTCTTAATTAAGCATAGACTTTCTACCTTGCCTAACCTCTTCAGAACCCTCCATGTAGACAATCAATGTGTCCCACATCTCCTTGGAGGTTTTGCAGTGAATCATATTCTGGAATGTTGAATCATCTATGGCACTCACTATAATATTCTGTGCTCTTTTATCCATTGTAGCCAAGATGATCTCATCCTTAGTCATTTCTGAAAAATCCTTAGGAGTCCTTTGATTAGCATCAAGAACAAAAACCTTCATTGGAACATATGTTCCTTCCTGAACTGTTATATAAATTCTAGGATCAGATGCCTCCATAAATAGTCTGACCCTTTCCTTCCATATTCCAAAGATTTCAATCCTGCAGATAGGCAACTTCATTGAACCAAGTTCTTTATGGTTTTCTCCAGAACTCATCTTCTTAAACTTAATTCTGCCTTACAGATCTTACTCGGACTGTTAAGTCTTTCTTTGAGGAACCTCGCTTTGATACCACTTGAAAGAATTGGTTCCTAAACACCTAGAGGGGGGTGAATAGGTGTAATTCCTTTTTCTTCTAAGGCAGAACTTTTAATTCAGTTAATTAACAAAACAGATAGTTCTATAGCTATCACAGCACAGAAATAATAATACCATACACAATCATAGATTGCACACTGATTTATAGTGGTTCCCCAAGGTCTGGGTACATCCACTTTCCCCCTTCGCCTATCTAGCAGTGTGCTAGATTTGGCTAACTTCTTTCCTTCTCCTCAGATCCTCAGATCATACAGCTCAGAACCCAAACAAGGCTCCTACAACTCAGAGTGAGTCCACACTCCTACAGCTCAGGCAATCTGCCCTACCTCAGCCTTCAACAAGGCCTACAACTCAGAGATGACAATCTCCTACAACTCAGTCTCTCAGCCCTACCTTAGCCTACAACAAGGCTTACCACTCAGAGAACTTTATCTCCTACAACTCAGCCTTTATAAATCAGGCTTACAACTCAGATCTTAAAAAGATCTTACAAAAAATAGATGTTAAATATAAATCTACCACCACCCTGTTTGAGAGAGAAAGGATGGATGGTTTCTTGATCAATTCATGAATGAATCTGATGATAGAGATCAACATGTCTTAGCTTTCTTCAAAGCTTCTTGAATCTGAACACAGTAGGGTTGATCTCCTTTGAAGTCGATCTTCAATCAGCTTCTTTCTTGAATTACAGAAATCAATCTGAATTCTTCTTGGCAGACTGGTTCAAAATCTGCACTTGAGAGACTTGTTGATGTAAGTCCCTTTCTTCACTTGAATAGATGGAGCTCTCTCTCCAAATTCTACTGAAGATTCTTTTGAATTCTTCTTTGAATTCTCTTGACAAACTCTGAGTAGATCACCACTTGAGAATGTCTTCTTAGATATTTTGTTGAAAATTATCTTCTATATGTTATTGTGTATTAGTATTTGTATTCGTGTAACATTACTTCTTTTGTTGATAGAGAATGCCTTTATATAGACTTCCTCCATAGTAACCGGCTGATCCGGTTTCTAACATACTTCTGACAGCACTGACAGTTGCAGTAGACCGGTTGGTTATGGCAGCTGTCAAGTCTCCAGTCACTTCTTGAAACTCTGTCTCTGTCAGCAAAGTGTCGAGACTGAACTTCATCTTGTGTCGACACAAGTAGACTAAGTGTCGACACAATCCTTGTTGGTGTCGACACAGCTCCCTTGGTGTTGACACTGCTTCTCGACACAGCTTCTTTAGAATGTGTCGACACTAGTTCTGTTGTGTTGACACGGTCACTTCTTTTCTTCACAAAAATTAACTTTATTGAA
Organism: Platanthera guangdongensis; assembly: GCA_039583875.1. NCBI lineage: Eukaryota > Viridiplantae > Streptophyta > Magnoliopsida > Asparagales > Orchidaceae > Platanthera > Platanthera guangdongensis. The sequence goes on along the minus strand of CM077150.1, from coordinate 111,793,704 downwards.
ACTCTGCTATGTGTCGACACAAGTCCTGTGTGTCGACACAGTTGATGTCGACAAAGTCTTCTGTGTGTCGACACTGTCTTTGTGTGTCGACACAGTTGCTGTCGACTAAACTTTTCTTTGTGTCGACACTACCTCTGTGTGTCGACGCAGTTTCTTCTGGTGTCGACACAGCCTTTCCAAGTGTCGACACAATTAACTCCAGGTGTCGACACAGCTTTTCTCCAGTGTCGACACAAGCCTTCATAAGTGTCGACACAGCTTCTTCTAGTGTCGACTCATGGACTTAGAAACTTTTCCTGCATTCTTGCATTTTCTTAACCTGCACATATAAACTCAAAACAACATCAAATACACCTTGATGCATATCATTGAGTAAGGTGAGGCTTCTTCAAATCTGGTATACATTTTCCAATGTACCCAACACTAGGTGTTTTCCTGGGTGCACCAGTACTTCCTTACACCCACTCATATCACTCAGCATTATCGGATCTTTCCTGGGCGCACCAGTACTTCCTGCTACTCTCTTCGCAGGTATGACTCCGCAAATATCACAAATGTCAGGGGTCTTTCCTAGCTACCACGGCAGTACTTCCTGTTACTCTCTTCACAGGTGGACTCCCTATGAACATTAAGCATTATAAAGGGTATTTCCTGGAATTCCAATCCAGTACTTCCTACGACTTCCTTTCATAGGTAGAACCCAATAGCACAAGCATTCTACAGGTATTTTCCTGGACTACCACTCCAGTACTTCCTGCTACTTCCTTTCACAGGTCCAACCCGTCGATTCCTAAACTACTCATTTATCATGGAGTCTTCTCCGGTTCGTATGCAACATCACCAATCCAGACCAACCTGTACAGATGGGCTTCACACAACAGGTCTATTCCATACTCCATTTCCAGATCTATATGAAAGTGGATTCCATGAATCAACCCAAAAGACTCCCAAAATCAGCCACCCTTTGGTGGGGGAATCATGCATATGCCAAAAAGGAAGCCTTCACATGGCGAAGAAGAAAGGTCGTTACCCTTGAAGACCGTTTTGGTGCCATGAACTCCTAGCTGGCTAGAAAGAACCGCAAAAGCTTTTCCTCCACAACGATGGCCTCGAATTTCAGCTTGACACTCTCAAGCTCCACCAGAGATCAACCCCTCTTCTTCTTCCTCTTTCTTCCTTTCCCTTTCTCTCTCTAAAAGTTTATAAAGATGAAGGCTAACATAAAAATGAGTCTTCCTTCTCACTTTTCGGCCTTAAGGAACCAGGGAAGGCTCTCAGCTATTAAATCCCAGTTGAAGAAGAATGGACGGCCACGAAAAACCTGCAAACTCATGTTTTGGGTCTGATACGCCCTGTGACACGCCCGTGTCATAGGCCGTGTCACACTAAGCGGTGCACAAACCGCCTTATCCCGAAACAGGTCATGCCCAGGGTACACGCCCGTGATGGCCAGGACACGCCCGTGACATAGGGTGTGTACCTCACTCGAGTCATATTCATGACCTACTCGAGAAGACTACTCGAGTAGTTAGGTATGACACGCCCATGTCACCCACTCGAGACCCACTTGAGCGAACTTACTCGAGAGAAAACTAACTACTCGACTACTCGGATTGGACATGCCCGTATCGAATGACACGCCCGTATCACCGCCCTCTTACTCGAGTACTTTTCCACTTACTCTACAGAAAAGTGTCGACCTCTCGACACAGCGGGACACGCCCTGTGACACGCCCGTGTCACAGGCCGTGTACCCCATACTCGACGATCGTCGAGCGCAGTTCATCGAACACAGGGGGACACGCCCTCCTCGAATGGTACATGCCCGTGTAGCCTGGCGTGTTCCCGCATTCGACGAACGTCGAACGCAGTTCGTCGAACTCATTTTTCGTCGAACTTATGACGACTCCGCACCCGAGCAGGACACGCCCTGGTACACGCCCGTGTCCCAGGCCGTGTCACCCAAAATTTTGCCTGCTGAAAAATTAGGCTGTTACAACCCTCCCCTCCTACCAAAAATTTCGTTCTCGAAATTTGCACACAGGAAGGCAATCAGCAACTAAAAATTCATAACATCAAAATTTCTTGTTACAATAACTTTTCACTATCCACTCAGTTACAGAAACAGCTCCGGAAATTCAGCTCGCATGGTCTGCACTCGCTCCCATGTAAGCTCTTCATGACCGCAATTATCCCACCGGACTTTAGCCATCCCAACCGTCTTGTTCCGCAACTATTTCTCGGCTCGATCCTCGATCTGAATGGGTCTAACTCTCGTAGTTTTCCCATACTCCACCGGCACACGATCATCTGTGATCACTTGACCTGGATCTTTAACGGCCTTCCGAAGCACCGAGATGTGAAACACATCATGTAGTCCACCCAAGTCTGTCGAAAGAGCTAGCCGATATGCAGCTTCTCCGATTCGCTCAACCACTTCAAATGGATCCAAATATCTTGGACTCAACTTTTTCAAACGTTGAATCCTGGATACGCCTTTGAAGGGCTTAATCTTCAAGTAGACCCAATCGCCTACCGCGAACTCCATGTTCCAGTTCTTGGCATTGAAGTACTTCGTTTGACGATCTTCGGCTATGAGTAGCCTATCTCGAATAGCATGAATGGTTGAGTTTGCTTCATTGACTTCATTACGATTATACACTTTAGCTTCGCCCGCTTCTACCCAATCCAAGGGAGTACGACACTTCCTTCCATATAGAGCTTCATACGGGTCCATCTCGATGCTCGCCTGGTAGTTGTTATTATAGGCAAACTCCACTATGTAGAGATGATCTTCCCATCTCTTTCCAAAATCTAGGGCGTACATTCAGAGCATGTCCTCCATCGTTCTGTTGGTTCATTCAGTTTGGCCATCCGTTTGGGGATGAAAGGCCGTACTGAAATTCAACTTCGTGCCCAACAGCTGGTGAAATAGCCTCCAATCCTTTGACATGAATCGCCCATCTCGATCACTCACGATGCTCAGAGGAACACCATGGAGCCGTACAATGTGTTCCACGTACAGCTTTGCCAAACTTTGTACTGAATCATCCCGCTTGTTCGAGAGGAAGTGTGCCACTTTTGTCAGCCGATCGACAATCACCCAGATGGAATCGTTCGCTCGCTGAGATCTCGGGAACCCGTGCACAAAATCCATGGAAATATCGTCAAATTTCAACTCTGGAATCGGCAACGACTTCAAATAACCGCCTGGTTTCTGGCATTCCGCCTTCACCATAGCACAGGTTTGGCATTTGGCCACATAAAGAGCAACATCTTTCTTTAGCCCTGGCCACCAGAACAACTTTTTCATATATTTGAACATCTTCGTGCTCCCTGGGTGGATTGAGTACTTCGTATAATGCGCTTCATACATCAGTTCTTTCCTCAATGTACCCAAACTCGGGACGCACAAACGACCCTCTTTCCGCAAAAGACCGTTAGTCCAGGAGAATTTGCCCTCTGGCCCCTCTTTAGCATAGCGTAGGAAATCTTCATCCAACTCCGTTGCTCGTCGAATCCGGTCTGCAAGGTCATATTGCACCTCCGTCCAGTTCAAACATGCATCGGCGGTGGAATTCTTGTCAACACAAGAAATCTCTAACGCTTCTAACTCCTGGTGAGACGTTCATCATGCTTTTGCAACCAGCTCGCCCTTGTCGGAGCTCTCCGACTCAAGGCATCCACGACAACATTGCCTTTTCCGGGCATGTAGTGAATCTCAAAGGTGTAGTCCCCAAGGAACTCCAACCACCTTCGCTGTCGCATGTTCAGGTCCTTCTGCTCCAATAGGTATTTCAGGCTCTTGTGATCTGTATAGATCTCCACCTTCACACCATAAAGATAGTGTTGCCACAGCTTTAGTGCAAAGATCACCGCCGCCAACTCAAGATCATGGACGGAATAGTTCCGCTCGTGCACTTTCAGCTGGCGTGAGCCATAATAAACCAACTTTCCATTTTGCAGAAGCACGCAGCCTAAGCCGCTCCCTGAAGCATCACTGTAGATTACAAATCCATCGGTACCACATGGCGATGACAACACAGGCGCCGTGGTCAACCGAATCTTCAGCTCTTCAAAAGCTCGCATGCACTCTGGCGACCAAACGAACTTCTGCTCTTTTCGCGCCAGCGTGGTTAGCGGCAAAGCAATTCGTGAGAAGTTTTCAACAAATCTTCGGTAGTAGCTTTCTAGTCCAAGGAAGCTCCGGACCTCGGCCACTGAAGACAACACTGGCCACTCCTCTATGGCCCTTATCTTCGCTGGATCCACTGTTATGCCCGCTCCACTCACCACATGGCCTAGAAAATCCACCGACGCTAGCCAAAATTCGCACTTCGAGAACTTGGCATAGAGCTGATTCTACCTCAATGTATTCAACACCAACCGCAAATGCTTCTCATGATCGGCTTCCGATCTCGAGTACACCAAGATATCATCAATGAACACTATCACGAACAGATCCAGGTACTCACGGAATATTCGGTGCATCAAGTCCATAAATACTGAGGGCGCATTGCACAGCCCAAACATCATGACCGTGAACTCGTAGTGCCCGTACCGTGTTCCAAATGCGGTTTTGGGAATATCTTCTTCTCGTATCCTCAATTGGTAGTAACCAGACTTCAAGTCCAACTTCAAGTAGACGGACGATCCCACTAGCTGATCAAACAGCTCATCAATCCGCGGAATCGGATATTTATTTTTCTCGGTCAGCTTATTCAATTCGCGGTAATCAATACATAACCGCAAGCCACCATCTTTCTTCTTCACAAAACGCACAGGGGCGCACCAAGGAGACATACTTGGGCGTATATACCCCTGCTCCATCAATTCTTGCAGTTGGACTTTCAACTCTGCCATTTCCTTAGGCCCGGCATGGTATGGCGAGCGGGCCACAGGTTTCGCACCTGGCACCAACTCGATCGTGAAGTCAATCTCTCGATGGGGTGGTAGCCCAGGGAGATCCTTGGGAAACACATCTGTAAATTACGACACTATCGGAACATCGCACACACTGGCCTTAGGCTCCACAGCCTGAATTAACGCGAAGTATAACTTCGCGCCTTTCCGAACAGCTTTGATAACTTGGAGTGCAGACATCAACGTCCCTCCCACTCCTCGCATCCCCACGAACTTAGTCTCCTGCTCGGTATTCTGGCCCAACGTGATCTCTTTGGACTAGAAATCAATCAAGGCATGCTGCTCCGCGAGCCAATTCATCCCAAAGATCACGTCAAATTCCGATAGCGGCAATACAGATGCAGTCAAACCAAAGTCCCGACTTCCTATTTGGACTGCCACATCCCAAGCTCGATCCGCGAGCATCAAACAACCATTCGGTAACACCACTCTGACGCTATCTGTCTTTACACGACTTGGTATCCCAAGCCACGCTATAAACTCTTTAGACAAAAAAGAATGAGAAGCACCCGTATCGAACAGGGCTCACGCTAGCGTGTTCCGAATCATCACAAAACCTGTGACGATCATGTAACACATGCAAACCACAGACACATATGCAATAAACCAAGCATACAAGCAATACAATACTCAAAAACTTAACTCGTACCTGTGACGACATCACTTTGCTTGATGGACTCCTGCAGGCCAAGATTGTAGACCTGGGGCTGCGCCTGCGAGGCAGAGGATTCCACCACCGCCTTTCCTTTTTCCGCATATGGCGCTCCCATCTTCTTTTCACTCTTTGGCGGCACCCAATAATCCGGAGCTATATGCCCCACCCGTCCATAATTGAAGTATGTACGAGTCCGACCTTGAGGTGGCTCCAGAAGTTGTTCCTGATGCACCTGAAGAAGGAGCTTGTCCCGCCGTCTTGGGTCTCTTGCCCTATTTCTTCTTATAAAAGGACTTCGTCGGTTGGGGCACTTTAAACTCCGGCTGTGTCACAGCCAATGCCCTCTTCCCCTGCACCCTCTTCATATCTTTTTCCAGCATGCAAGCAGTGTCAACTAACGCCTGGAAGCCTTGGTTCACAGAACTAGAAAGCAGGAATCTCAACTCGTCCCGCAGACCTTAATAGAAGCTATTCGTCTTCCTCTACTCATCAGCAAAAAACGAACCCGCATACCGCCCCAAGCGTGTAAACTCATGCAGGTAAGCTTCCACACTGCCATCTCCTTGCGTCAGCCTTTGGAATTCATTCTCCATGGTTATACGTTGTGCTGCCGGGAGGTGCTTCGCCAGGAAGAGCCGAGAGAATTCCTCCATGGACACTTGTGTCAACGGTCTACCCGCCAAGTGATGTAGATCCATCTCATCCCACCATAAACGAGCCTCTCCTTCCAGCAAGAAGGAGGCTAAGGTGACTTTCTGATGCTTCTCCGTTCCAATCGCCGTCATGATTCGCTTGACGCGCGATAACCAATCCTCAGCCTGTGCAGGAGCTCCCACTCCCGAGAACGTAGGCGGGTGAAAACTCATAAACTCCTTCAACTGTTTTCAGCTGCTCGAGGATTCACAGCCGGTACAGTTTCTGGCCTTGCCGCCACCTATTCTGGCCTCACGACCGGCTGCGCCTGCCCAGCCGGCTGTCCTTGAACCATAGCAAACAAGGCCTTAGCAATTTATCGCACAGTTTCCGCAGAAGGCGGAGGTGTAGGCACCTCAGCTGGTGCCGTACTTTCATCAGACCGTTGGGGCTCCGATTGCCCTGCACCACTCCGCGTCACCTAAAGGTGGACAAGACACACACATGAGCAACCGTACACAAGTAATAGAAACAAGATAGGAACGCGCAGGTTCCTTAAACACATGTATTTGCATTCCTACCATGGACATTCAGGAGTTCAATCGTGTTAACTTGGTTCGCACAGACACGTGCTCGCCACCCCCACAAAAGAAATCGACCATGACGTCGAGAAGGAAAGACCAAGATAGCTGATACCAAAAATGTAACAACCCCATTCGTTCATATAATGTATACTAGAAGGTCCGGCCAGGGCCCCACAGCATATACCACAAAATAGATGATGAAGCTACGGAGTGATACCAGAGTAGCGTAGCGTACCTAACACATTGCATTCTAGCGGAAGCCTATAACACTACACATGAACTCCACACCTGAATGTCCAACATATAAAACCCCCATAGTTTATACATCATAGGAATGTCTTACAACATGTAAGACCCCCCCTCCCGGATTTCAAAACACGGCACGAAGGGGAGTCTTATGCCCGGAACAGCCGCCTTGCGGTAGCATTAGCACACGGCTAACCTGTACCACAATACGCCTATTCCGCCGGCTACAACAATACCAATAGAACATGCCAACCCAACCAAAAATAATAAGCAAGGGAAGTCAAATCCACACTAAGTAATAATGTCCAAATACATCAATAAAGGAGAAGCTAAAACATGCTTCTACAATACATCAGAGTACAGCTAAACATTGCCCAAACGGGCTACATCAGAGTATCAAAATACTAATATCTGTAACTGATGGTATCGACGGCACCGTCACTTCAGGCCCTATCATCCTGGCATGTTGTCCTACTGTGTAGTCTGCGGCTGCTCTACCTGCGACGTGACCTCCTAAAGGGAAGACGTAGCAACCGTTAGTCGAAATGACTAAGTGGTTTAACATCCGCTCCCCCGGCGACTCCTCGGCACCAGACGGGGAAAAGGAACAAGAGTACAATATATAATAAGTATACAAGTAAAAGAAGTACAAGCAGGTGGCAGTAGTGTAAGAGTAACAATAACATGATCTATCAAATATTTAAGAGGTACAGCAAACTAACGTGTATAAGTAATAGCAGGAAAGTAACTTAACTTATAAGAATGCCCATACAAACTTATAAGTTAAGGATCGGGTTACATAAAGGTAACTCATCGTATAAGAGTGCCCATACAAACTTATACGATGAGGATCTTGTTGTGTAATGTTATGAAATGCTATAAATGCTATGCAATGACTCACCCATGATCATACCCATGCAATTGCTATGTCGACATAGATTATAGTTTCCACTTTTTGAGCAGGTAGCTAACCTATCAGGCATCAGTCGCCGTGGCCAGGCGGTGACAGTAGAACGAGAACTTCTACTACTAGGAGGGTATCCACACTACTTCACCTAGGCCTCGGTATGCCTCAACGCTAAGAACACAATAGCGGAGCCCATGCGTACTATGGCCCAGCGGGGTCTTGGGCAGATGTGAACCAAGAACACAGCCCGAACTGGCCTTGTGTGACCCGGAAGGGGCCTCAGAAGTAAGCACGAGGACACAGCCCAACCGTTTACTTGGCACGGAAGGAGCCCCGGGACATGAACATCGAGGACCAAGCCCAACCACCCAAAGTCTAACTGTCAACTCCCGTCGGTGTGACGATCGGCGAGCCCGTAGACCTGCCACACTATCCTTAACCCAGGATTACGACACCGCGTGTCGCCTCACACCTCATGCAATTTCACACCACCGTGGTATGGAAGGGGCCTCGGAAGAAGGCACGAGGACACAGCCCAACCATCCATCCATACTCTATCCCAACACAAACCAAACAAGTGACGGTCAACACCGCACTTACATCCTTTTACAACACTACCCGTAGGGAGACGACACTCTAAGTATTGGACTACTATTCCCATTCCATTAGTAAAACATACTCATGGCCATAATTTATGCCTCTACATGACTTTCCAAATGATAACAACATAATATAACATGATGCGCATATAAAGATCTATCACTCTTTCCAAATGGTAACGACATATTATAAACATGATGCGCATAAGTAACACTATCAATTTCTATCAAGTCAATCTATTTAAATAAGCTTGCATCACAATTTGATTATATGAAATCTGATTAATAAGCTTCATCAATCATGCAACTAAAAGGTTTAGCCATAAAGAGTTCATCCAAGCCATGTTACTAGCAATATTAATTCCACCGAATCCAAATCCATATTATATAAAGCCCAGAATTTAGATGCAGAGTAAATCTGGATTGCAACTTTAACTGCAGATTTTCGAAGCTACAGGAATCCGGTGAAGACGTGTAACCACTCAATAGAAAGTTCTCTCCATGGGATACAACTATCGTATTCAGACCTCTGCCCAGATTTGAAATTATCCTAATTGAAATCAGACTTGAAGTTCGCTGCGTACAGAACACAATTTCTGCATACAGGTTTTATCGAACACCATTTCGTTCAGGATTTCCTGTGGCTACAGACATCTCCTGAAGTCATGCAGCCACTCGTTGGAAAGGTATTTTCAAGGGCTTCAACTTTCGTGTTTAGCTGAAACCCAGATCTGGACTTATCCCTCGTGAAAATGGCCTAGAAGATCGCTGCGCGCAGAATACAGGTTCAGCACGCATCTTGAGGCGGAATGAACGGCATCGGTTCATCTTCCACCTCAAGTCGATCCTCTCCGATCACCTCCAGAATTTTCCTCCACCCTTATTCAACCTCAAGAGGCCAATACCCTTCATGAAACCATCCCCTATCTTCACATAGAAGAAGGGAGTGGTTGAAGAGATCTAAAACCTAGGACATAAGTCCTAGGATGGCCTTTCCTAGAAAACTCCTCCCCTCCATCAAGACTCTCTTGAGTCGATATCTCACCTAGGGAAAATAACTATAGATCTAGCACCAAGGGAGAGGGTAGGAAACTCACATCGATTCCAGTGGTTCCTCCATTTCCGGCCATGGATCTCGTAATTCTCCTTGGCGGCATCTTCTCCTTCACGGTGATGGCGGATTTTCCCTCCCTAGAACTTGCTCCTGCAGTTATCCTTCTACAGAAGTTATCTCAGAAAACAGGGACTAAGTGAGCGTGAAGATGGCTAGGGTTTTCTCTTCCCCTTATATATGAAAAGTGACACGGGTAGGGACACGGCCGTGTCCTTACCCGTGTCCTGCTTGGGCGAAACGGCAACGACAGTTTCCGTGTCGGTTCAATACTTGACATGGGTAGGGACACGCCCGTGTCCCGACCCGTGTCCCCACCCGTATCCACATGACACGGCCGTGTTCCCTGGTCTTGTCTTTCTTTGGATGCATTTCGACGATCTCAACACTTCGTCGATCTCGATCAAAATCGTCGACTGGAGCACAAGGGTAGGGACACGCCCGTGTCTCTACCCGTGTCATTTAATTCGTCATTCTCGACACATATCGTCGAGTTCAACTCGACACAATGCCATACGGGTAGGGACACGCCCATGTCGCTACCCATGTCATGTAATTCGTCGATGTCAAAGCGCAGTTCGTCGATCTCGACACATCTCGTCGAGCTCAACTCGACACAATGCCACACGGGTAGGGACACGCCCGTGTAGCTACCCGTGTCATGTAATTCGTCGATGTCGACGCGCATTTTGTCCATCTCGACACATCTCGTCGAGCTCAACTTGACACATTGACATATGGGTAGGGACACGCCCGTGTCTCTACCCGTGTCACATTCACACGGGTAGTGACACGCCCGTGTCACTACCCATGTCCTTCTCTGCACTGATTTCTCCACTCCTCCACAAGTGCAGTCCAATTCCCTGCACTTCCCAGGACTCGAGTCAACCCTCCGGACTCAAAAACACACACGAGGGGCCTAGAGCGATTCGGGACGTTACAAATCCTATAAACAAAAAAAAGGATTTCGTCCCCGAAATCAGGCTTAGCCTGTGGGGAGAAAAGCATAACAGGAAATTTAACTTATGCTTTTAAATAAAATTACCTTGAGCAAACAACTCCGGGTAGCGTTGCTGCATCAAATCCATTGGCTCCCATGTGTACTCCTCCTTCCCATGGTTGGACCATAGTACCTTCACCAAGGGAACACTTTTGTGGCGCAATGTTCTTGTCTCGCTGTCAACAATCCGCACCGGCTCTAGTCGCACAGACCTATCTGACGCCACTGCACCGTCGGTAGTGGGAATATATTGGTCGGGCCGCAACAGTGCTTTTTGAAGCGACGACACATGGAACACGTCGTGGAGATTCACTAGTTCTGGTGGTAACTCCAACCGATAGGCCAATGGGCCAATCCTTTCCAGTATGGTATAAGGCCCAACATACCTTGGGCTGAGCTTTTTCACCCCATGCACCCGCGACACTCCATGCATCGGCTGAATCTTGAGGAACACTTTATCACCCACTTGGAACTCCACCATTCGGTGCTTTGCATTATAATACTTCGCCTGCCGACTTTGAGCCTCCAACATGCGATCCCGTACCAATCTGACCGTCGCATCAGTCTCATCTATATATTCATTTCCCAATGCCTTCTGATCTTCGTCCTGCACCCAAGACAAGGGAGTCATGTGCCTTCTTTCGTAAATGGCTTCATGGGGCGCCATACCGATGCTCGCCTGATGGCTATTATTGTAGGAGAATTCCACCAGTGGTATGAGTCTTTCCCATGGTTCTCCTCTCTCCAACACACACAACCTCAATAAATCCTCCGCTGTTCTGATGGACCGCTCAGACTGCCCGTTCGTCTGAGGGTGAAATGCAGTACTAAAAGTTAGGCACGAGCCCAGATACGCATGTACTGCCTTCCACTCCTTGGACGTAAACCGGCCATCCCGATCCGAAACAATTGTCTTGGGCACGCCATGATACCGTACGAATTGCTCCACAAAAAGCCGTACCAAAACATCCATGTGTGCTTCCTTCTTCATTGGAATGAACCGGGCCACCTTTGTCAGCCGACCAACAATAACCCACATTGAATCATTCCCGGAGCGGGAGCGAGGTAGCCCATGGACAAAGTCCATGGAGATATCCTCGAACTTCCATTCGGGGATGGGCAACGACTGCAACAAACCACCGGGACTCCTGCACATAGCCTTCACCCTTTGACAAGCTTCGCAATGTGTAACATAGTAACGAACATCCTTCTTCATTCCTGGCCAACACATGGTCTTCCGTAAGCCGACATACATCTTGGCAATACCCAGGTGTACAGAATATTGAGAGGAATGTGCCTCTCTCAAGATATCCTCCCGGATTTTTCCACCCTTGGGAATATAGAGCCGGCCACGAAAATAACCGAGGCCGTCTTTTAGTGTGTACTCATCGGTGGTCCCATCTTCAATTGCCTTGATTGTCGGGGCCAAGGCCCCATCCATTCCTTGCTCCACCAGAATCTGGTCCCGGATATCACAAACTATGCTCATGCTGGCCAAATACTCTGCATACTCTGTCGAAGGAGCCTTGAATATTAGAGTAATTTCCATCTCCTCAATCATCCGATCCAACTCCATACTCATCAACCGAGACTCTGGGCTAGAGCCTGGCACTTTTCTACTCAACGCATCGGCTACCGAGTTCGCTTTCCCGGGGTGGTAGTTCATGGTGAACTCATAGTCGCATAGAAATTCCAACCACCGCCGTTGTCTCAGGTTCAACTCCTTCTGAGTGTGGACATACTTCAAGTTTTTGTGATCGGAAAAGATCTCGCAGTGGACACCATATAGATAATGCCTCCAGACCTTCAAAGCGAACACCACTGCTCCCAACTCCAAATCATGAACCGGGTAATTGATTTCATGTTTTTTTAACTGCCTTGAAGCATAAGCGATTACGTGCCCGTGCTGCATCAATACCGCTCCCATCCCTTGATATGATGCGTCGGTGTAAACCTGAAATCCTTCCTTCCCCGACGGAAGTGCAAGGATGGGGGCGGAGGTAAGCCTATCCTTCAGCTTTTGAAATGCCGCTTCACACTGTGGTGTCCACCCAAATGGCACACCCTTCTTCGTCAAGGAGGTAAGAGGAAGGGCAATCTTGGAAAATCCTTTCACGAACTTGCGGTAGTACCCAGCAAGTCCAAGAAAGCTTCGTATATCGGCCGCTGACTTCAAGGGCGACCACTCCTTCACGGCTCGCACCTTTGCTGGATCCACTGCTAATCCTGCCTCACTGATCACATGCTCCAAGAAAGCAATCTCCTTAAGCCAGAATTCACACTTGCTAAACTTGGCATACAAGGAGTGCTCCTTCAATTTCTTCAACACCAAGGTTAGATGCTCGACATGCTCCTCCTCCATCTTTGAGTAGACCAAGATGTCGTCGATAAAAACAATGATGAAGATGTCCAAATACGGTTCGAACACCTTGTTCATCAGGCTCATGAAGGCCGAAGGGGCATTTGTGAGCCCAAACGGCATTACCGTGAACTCATACAAACCATATCTTGAACTGAAGGCCGTTTTCTGGATGTCCCCTTCTTGTATCCTCAACTGATAGTATCCAGACGCAAATCCAGTTTAGAAAACCAATGTGCTCCCACTAGTTGATCGAACAACTCATCGATCTGAGGTAGCGGATAAGTGTTCCGCACCATCAACCGATTGAGTTCCCGATAATCTATGCACAAACGCAGGGTTCCATCCTTCTTCTTCACGAACAGCACAAGGGCTCCCCAGGGTGATGAATTGGGGCGAATGAACGCTGACTCCACCAGTTCTTGCAATTGAACTCTAAACTCTACGAGTTCTTTCAGGGCCATTCTGTACGGAGCCTTGGATACAGGCTTGGCACCTGGTACTAGATTAATCCGAAAGTCAACCTCTCTATGCGGAGGTAATCCTGGTAGCTTCTCAGGAAATACTTCGGGAAAATCCCGCACTACCCGTACATCCTTTAATTCCAATGCTTCTTCCTTCAACTCAAACCAGATCATGAAGACCTCGTCCCCCTTCATATGAGCCTTTACAACCTGGACGGAAGATAACATCATGCGAGGCGCGAAGCAAATACCTTGGAAGATGACGTCAGAGTCTCCATATCTCAAATAGATCTGCTTCTCCACGCAGTCGATCCTCGCGAAGTGCCAGTCCAGCCATGTCATGCCCAAAATGATGTCAAACTCCGGCATTCTCAGAACCGTGGCCGACGTATCAAAGGCCTTCCCATCGATAAATAACTCCAACTCGCACTTGGCGGTTGCGATCATCTCCGAGCCGTCCGGAAGGCGTACACGTCGGGCTATGCCAGTGAAGTATTGTACACCCTCCATGTCTTTTATGAAATCCTCGGACACAAAGGAGTGTGAGGCACCGGTATCGAACAGCGCATAGGCCGTCCTCCCGCCAATAATCACGGTGCCTAAGTATCAACAACCAAAACTTATTGTTAGGTGTCTAGTAAGTCTTAATCAATTCAAGTTAGACCATGAAAATATGTTTAATTAATTAAATCAAACCTGCAATCACATCTTGGGGGTTCCGTTCATGCGCCATGTCAAGCGCGTTCACCTGATCCCTAGCAGGGCCAGGGTTACCTCCTCGCGGTCCTCGTCCTCGACCACGCACGTGACCCCGCCCTTGAGGAGCTGCCGGAGGGAGAGCGGGAGGGACGTTACCAAATAGCTGCGGGCAGAAACGTCGGATGTGGCCCGGCTGGTTGCATTCGAAGCACACCAGACCACGACGCCCTCCAGGTTGTTGAAATTGCTGAGGATGTGGTGGTGGAGGTAACGCAGGCGGCTGCGGAACCGGATGCTCCACTCTATAGTTCCGGTGGACACGCCCTCCACCTCTTTCATATCCTCTTCCTCCTCTGAAGTCTCGCCTCCTTCTATTCCATGGGCTGGCTTCCATCACGTCCTCCGCAGGCCTCTTACTGCATCCCAACTGGTCCGCCTCCAATCTTTTCGACATATCAATGATCTCCGCCAAGCTACCATCCACTATAAACAAAAGGGACTGCCTTAGGGGATCTCGCAGCCCTTTGTAGAAGCGCTTGGCATAACCTCTGTCATCCAACTCGTAATAATCTGCAAACCTTGCGAGATGCTAGAATTCCCGCTGGTATTCCGTAACCAACTTTGATCCCTGCTTTAGTAGAAGAAACATCTGCTCAAGCTCATCTCGGGCCGATGTAAAGATAAAGTGCTCCAAGAAAGCACCCGAGAATTCTCCCCAACTTATCTCTGTATAGACTCGGCCATGGAAGGTAGAGCCCATAAGGGACTTCCACCACCTCTTAGCATGTAAGTCCAAGATGGACACCGCCAATGTCACTACCATATTGGTCGGGCAACGGATACTAGCCAACAACTACTATACCGTGTCTAGCCATTCCTCTGTACGTACGGCTGACTCTGTCCCAAGGTAGGCGGGAGGGAAGAGAGCTCGGACGGTGCTCAGCCAGTTGGAGCTCGGGTCATGTTGTTGCACCAGGGGCTGCTGCGCCCTAAAAGCATCGAGGATGGCAGTGAGCGTCAGCCCCAACTCAGATTGTTGGAACTGAGTGGGAGTGGGTAAAGAGGGCGCAGGAGTGCCTCCCACCTGCTCAATGAGCGCTGGAATCTGCACATAAAATGCAAATATATGGTCAGGTTGGCTAATCTTAAGGTCAAAGTTGGACATACTTAGCGTGAATTACATATGTCCCCAAACTGAGTAATCAAACGGGGGTGGCACCATTGTTGAATGACTTCTTTAGTTGAGGATCGTGGCAAACTGATATCATTTGTAAGACCCCCCCCCCTCCCGGATTTTAAAACACGGCACGAAGGGGAGTCTTATGCCCGGAACAGCCGCCTTGCGGTAGCATTAGCACACGGCTAACCTGTACTACAAGACGCCTATTCCGCCGGCTACAATAATACCAATAGAACATGCCAACCCAACCGAATATAATAAGCAAGGGAAGTCAAATCCACACTAAGTAATAATGTCCAAATACATCAATAAAGGAGAAGCTAAAACATGGTTCTACAATATATCAGATTACAGCTAAACATTGCCCAAACGGGCTACTCAGAGTATCAAAATACTAACATTCGTAACCGACGGTATCGACGGCACCGTCACTTCAGGCCCTATCGTCCTGGTCTGGCTATCCTGCTGCGTAGTCTGCGGCTGCTCTACCTGCGGCGTGACCTCCTAAAGGGAAGACGTAGCAACCGTTAGTCGAAATGACTAAGTGGTTTCACATCCGCTCCCCCGGCGACTCCTCGGCACCGAGCGAGGAAAAGGAACAAGAGTATAATATATAATAAGTATACAAGTAAAAGAAGTACAAGCAGGTGGCAGTAGTGTAAGAGTAACAATAATATGATCTAGCAAATATTTAAGAGCTATAGGAAACTAACGTGTATAAGTAACAGCAGGAAAGTAACTTAACTTATAAGAATGCCCATATAAACTTATAAGTTAAGGATCGGGTTACATAAAGGTAACTCATCGTATAAGAGTGCCCATACAAACTTATACGATGAGGATCTTGTTGTGCAATGTTATGAAATGCTGTGAATGATATGCAATGACTCACCCATGATCACACCCATGCAATTGCTATGTCGACACATACTATAGTTCCCACTTTTTGAGCAGGTAGCTAACCTCTCAGGCATCAGCCGCCGTGGACAGGCGGTGACAGTAGAACGGGCACTTATACTACTAGGCGGGTATCCACACTACTTCACCTAGGCCGTCGTACGCCTCAACGCTAAGAACACAACATCGGAGCCCATGCATACTATGGCCCAGCGGGGAATTGGGTAGATGTGCACCAAGAACACAGCCCGAACTGGCCTTGTATGACCCGGAAGGGGCCTCGGAAGTAAGCACAAGGATACAGCCCAACCGTTCACTTGGCACGGAAGGAGCCCTGGGACATGAACACCGAGGACCAAGCCCAACCGCCCAAAGTCTAACTGTCAACTCCCGTCGGTGTGACAATCGGCGAGCCCGTAGACCTGCCACACTATCCTTAACCCAGGATTACGACACCGCGTGTCGACTCACACCTCATGAAATTTCACACAACCGTGGCATGGAAGGGGCCTCGGAAGAAGGCACGAGGACACAGCCGAACCATCCATCCATACTCTATCCCAACACAAACCAAACAAGTGACGGTCAACACCGCACTTACATTCTTTTACAACACTACCTGTAGGGAGACGACACTCTAAGTATTGGACTACTATTCCAATTTCATTAGTCAAACATACTCATGGTCATACTTTATGCCTCTACATGACCTTCCAAATGATAACAACATAATATAACATGATGCGCATATAAATATCTATCACTCTTTCCAAATGGTAACGACATATTATAAACATGATGCGCATAAGTAACACTCTATCAATTTCTATCAAGTCAATCTATTTAAATAAGCTTGCTTCACAATTTGATTATATGAAATCTGATTAATAAGCTTCATCAATCATGCAAATAAAAGGTTTAGCCATAAAGAGTTCATCCAAGCCAAGTTACTAGCAATATTAATTCCACCGAATCCAAATCCATATTATATAAAGCCCAGAATTTAGATGCAGAGTAAATCTGGTTTTCAAATTTAACCGGATATTTCTGAAGCTACAGGAATCTGGTGAAGACGTGTAACCCCTCAATGGAAAGGTCTCTCCATGGGCTACAACTATTGTATTCAGACCTCTGCCCAGATTTGACATTATCCTAATTGAAATCAAACTTGAAGTTCGCTGCGTATAGAACACAATTTCTGCATACAGGTTTTATCGAACACCATTTTTGTTCAGGCTTTCCTGTTGCTACAGTCGTCGCCTGAATTCATGCAGTCACTCGTTGGAAAGGTATTTTCAAGAGCTTCAACTTTCGTGTCTAGCCAAAAGCCCAGATCTGGCCTTATCCCTCGTGAAAATGGCCTAGAAGATCGCTGCGCGCAGAATACAGGTTCAGCACGCATCTTGAGGCGGAATGAACGGCATCGGTTCATCTTCCACCTCAAGTCGATCCTCTCCGATCACCTACAGAATTTTCCTCCACCCTTATTCAACCTCAAGAGGCCAATACCCTTCACAAAACCATCCCCTATCTTCACATAAAAGAAGGGAGTGGTTGAAGAGATCTAAAACCTAGGACACAAGTCCTAGCATGGCCTTTCCTAGAAAACTCCTCCTCTCCATCAAGACTCTCTTGAGTCGATATCTCACCTAGGGAAAATAACTATAGATCTAGCACCAAGGGAGAGGGTAGGAAACTCACATCGATTCTAGTGGTTCCTCCATTTCCGTCCATGGATCTCGTAATTCTCCTTGGCGACATCTTCTCCTTCACGGTGATGGCGGATTTTCCCTCCCTAGAACTTGCTCCTGCAGTTCTCCTTCTACAGAAGTTCTCTCAGAAAAACAGGGACTAAGTGAGCGTGAAGACGGCTAGGGCTTTCTCTTCCCCTTATATATGAAAAGTGACACGGGTAGGGACACGGTCGTGTCCTTACCCATGTCCTGCTTGGGCGAAACGGCAACGACAGTTTCCGTGTCGGTTCAATACTTGACACGGGTAGGGACACGCCCGTGTCCCGACCCATGTCCCCACTCGTGTCCACATGACACAGACGTGTTCCCTGGCCGTGTCTTCTCTGGATGCATTTCGACGATCTCAACACTTCGTCGATCTCGATCAAAATCGTCGACTGGAGCACACGGGTAGGGACACGCGCGTGTCTCTACCCGTGTCATTTAATTCGTCGGTCTCGACACATATCGTTGAGTTCAACTCGACACAATGCCACACGGGTAGGGACACGCCCTTGTCGCTACCCATGTCATGTAATTCGTCGATGTCGACACGCAGTTCGTCGATCTCGACACATCTCGTCGAGCTCAACTCGACACAATGCCACACAGGTAGGGACACGCCCGTGTCGCTACCCGTGTCATGTAATTCGTCGATGTCGACGCGCAGTTCGTAGATCTCGACACATCTCGTCGAGCTCAACTCGACACATTGCCACATGGGTAGGGACATGCCCGTGTCTCTACCCGTGTCACATTCACACGGGTAGTGACACGCCCGTGTCACTACCCGTGTCCTCTGCACTGATTTCTCCACTCCTCCACAAGTGCAGTCCAATTCCCTGCACTTCCCAGGACTCGAGTCAACCCTCCTGACTCAAAAACACACACGAGGGGCCTAGAGCGATTCGGGACGTTACACAACACACATAAACAGTTGGCCTTATGGCCTTATAGAGCTTTCAAACAGTGGCCCCAAACATTTGCACGCAGGCCGGCCACATCAAAAGAAAACATAACACTTTCATTTCTTTTAGCCTTCGAGGGCTAGCAATGGCAGCAGCAAATGCAGCAGGGACTTCAACCCTTATGCGTCCTGCTCGGCTCTCCAGCACCTGCACAGGGACATTCCACCCAAGGGTGGCAAACAGAGGCAACGGTCATCATTTAGTTGACCAAATTATAACGACCCTACCCCTTTCTCGGGGCAGCGGTATTCTTCCCTGCAGGCATAGCATATCATAAGCATGTATATATATATCTCATATAATGTGCTTTCACGCACACATGCCATCACAACCGTCAGCCACCCGGCCCGACAGTCCGTGCACTCAGGGCACATTCTTGGTGTACTGGCAAACCAGTTGCCCACCACCGTATCAGGGTCACAGCCCAACGGCAACTCACTTGAGCATTTACGCTATGGCGTGCAGCCGGAGTTTTATAGTCTTAGTGAACCGGGATTGGCCCGTATCCCCCTATTATATCACAGCACGTAGGCCTAAGACTCTCGTTATGCGCTCCAACAGACCGCACTTTCTAGTCCACGTCGAACGGACATAACGCAGGTCGGATCCTCCACCCCCCGTTGCTCAAATCGCCTTGCCATCACCGAGCACCGCGTACTCGCGGTTAAATCAAAGGCACAGGTTGGTATCACCGATCCTGTTCTTGGCATTCAAGCCTGGGTGTTTTCCTAGGCACACCAGTACTTCCTTACACCCACTCATATCACTCGTCATTAGCGGATCTTTCCTGGGCGCACCTGTACTTCCTGCTACTCTCTTCGCAGGTATGACTCCGCAAATGTCACAAATGTCAGGGGTCTTTCCTGGCTACCACGCCAGTACTTCCTGTTACTCTCTTCATAGGTGGACTCCCTATGAACATTAAGCATTACAAAGGGTATTTCCTGGAATTCCAATCCAGTACTTCCTGCGACTTCCTTTCACAGGTAGAACCCAACAGCACAAGCATTCTACGGGTATTTTCCTGAACTACCACTCCAGTACTTCCTACTACTTCCTTTCACAGGTCCAACCCATCAACTCCTAAACTATGTGTTTATCACGGAGTCTTCTCCGGTTCGTATGCAACATCACCAATCCATACCAACCTTTCCAGATGGGCTTCACACAGCATGCCTATTTCGTACTCCATTTCTGGATCTATATGAAAGGGGATGCCAAGAATCAACCAAAAAGACTCCCAAAATCAGTCACCCTTTGGTGGGGGAATCATGCATATGCTAAAAAGGAAGCCTTCACATTGCGAAGAAGAAAGGTCGTTACCCTTGAAGACCGTTTCAGTGCCATGAACTCTTAGCTGGCTAGAAAGAATCGCAAAAGCTTTTCCTCTACAACGATGGCCTCGAATCTCAGCTTGACACTCTCAAGCTCCACCAGAGATCAGCCCCTCTTCTTCTTCCTCCTTCTTCCTTTCCCTTTCTGTCTCTAGGAGTTTAGAAAGATGAAGACTAACATAAAAATGAGTCTTCCTTCTCACTTTTTGGCCTTAAGGAAGCAGGGAAGGCTCTCAGCTGTTAGATCGCAGTTGAAGAAGAATGGACGGCCACGAAAAACCCGCAAACTCATGTTTCGGGTCCGACACGTCCTGTGACATTCCCGTGTCACCGGCCGTGTCACACTAAGCGGTGCATAAACCGCCTTATCTGAAACAGGTCACGCCTAGGGTACACGCCCGTGACGGCCAGGACACGCCCGTGATATATGGCGTGTACCTCACTCGAGTCACATTAACGACCTACTCGAGAAGACTACTCGAGTAGTTAGGTATAACACGCTCGTATCACCCACTCGAGACCCACTCGAGAGGACTTACTCGAGAGAAAACTAACTACTCGAGTACTCAGATTGGACATGCCCGTGTCGAATGACGCGCTCGTGTCACCGCCCTCTTACTCGAGTACTTTTCCACTTACTCGAGAGAAAAGTGTCGACCTCTCGACACAGCGGGATGACCTTTGACACGCCCGTATCACAGGCCGTGTACCCCATACTCGACGATCGTCGAGCGTAGTTCGTCGAACACAGGGGGACACGCCCTCCTCGAATGGTACACGCCTGTGTAGCCTGGCGTGTTCCCGCGTTCGACGAACATCGAACGCAGTTCGTTGAACTCATTTTTCGTCGAACTTACGACGACTCTGCACCCGAGCAGGACACGCCCTGGGACACGCCCGTGTACCAGGCCGTGTCACCCAAAATTTTGTCTGCTGAAAAATTGGGCTGTTACAGACCGTTACTTTGTTTGCCACCGTGCGGTGGAATGTTGCTTGCAGGTGCTGCGGTGCCGAGTACCAAATAGCGGGCTGAAGCCCATGTTGCTGAGCTTGCCCTCGAAGGTCAAAGCGCGTAGTTGTACTTTATTTTTGTCATGTGTGTCCGGCCTGCGAGCCGATGTATGTAAGACACTATTTTGTTAAGTGAAACTCTTGTAAGGCCATAAGGCCAAGTACTTTCAGTGTATTTGTTATTTTATTCCTGTGGTAGTTGTGGATATTCATGATAGTTGATATTTCAATTATGGGTACGTTCTTTATAATTTTTTAAAAGCTTCCGCTAGAATGCTCTGTGTAGGGCGAGTAGTAATAGTTGTATGGTTTCGGTATTCTTATGTAACCCTTCCGACTGTCTGTGGTATATGGCATCGAGTTCTGTTGGATCCCTAGTTTAATTTGGGCTAGGTTCACTAACTTAGAATCTTGTGACCCACAATACATAGCCAGGGTCATAGTTGTGTCCTAGAGTCTAGTCCAAGTCCTTAGAATCAATATCACATGGACCAGCTATCAACAAGATTGCCAGAGACTCAAGACTTAGAAGAATTCAAGACTCTGTAAATTGAGTTCGACGTTCATCGAACTCAGGTCGATTATAGTCGTGCTCAGCTCGACGATCTCAGAGTAAATTCTCTGAGCTGAGCTCAACGAACTTGGTACTCAGGTCGACGAAAACTTGGACACTACAACAACACTTCAAGTTCAGAAAACATCAAGATATTCTAAGTCCTTAGTATCAGACTTTGGTCGACGAACTTAGTTCTGAGCTCGACGAACTCTATTCTTTGGTCGATGAATCTTTGGACTACTACAGCATTCTGTCAAGACTATGTTCTTTAGTCTCAGGTCGACAAAATCAGTTCTCTGCCCCACGAATTCTGGACTCTATACTCCAACACTTTCATTCAGAAATTATTCTAAGTCCAGACTGAACTCCAGTCGACGAACACATTTACCATCTCGACACACTTCAGACACAGAATAGGCAAAGTTCAGAAGAGACAGCAGTTCAGTTTCTAGCTCGACGATCATGGAACTCAGCTCGACGAACAGAAGCCGTCTGGTCGACAAACACAACATCTCAGCACGACGAACTGTGGACTCAGTTCGACGATTTCTGTCAACTGTTCGACGATTCCAGACGAAGTCATTTCTAGCCCTGTCCACATTATTACTGCAATAATTCCTTGGTAATCAATGCTCTCACATTCTCTGAATATAACCGTTAGAGGAGCATTGATTGGGATATTCTCCAGGATTATTGTCTGCCATTTTTCCACGGGCCAGTTGGGGAAATTATTCAATGCTGCTTATTCTCTAGGCCATCAGCATTGAATGAAGAAGGAATTCAAAATTCGAAAGACCAATTTCCCCAGGAAAATATAAAAGGAGATTTTTCTCGTTTCTCTCAGATAGATACACAAACATATAGAAAGAAATTTGAAAACATATACAGACAGAAGATTACTTAATCAGACAAGAAATACTCAACCCGTCTACTCTCAGTCTGACACAAGATTTCTGATACTGAATAATAAGAACAATCATTCAAATATCAAGAGTCTTCATTCTTCAAACTCTCCATGACACTTCACAGGACAACAAATCTTCCATCTGTCAAAGAAGTTCCTGAAGATCTCTCTGATCAAGGCTGAAAGCTTGAAGGCCTATCACCTTGTGCAAAGCTCCAGTTCTCCTGAACTCTTCTACATCTCAGGGGGAGCTTTGACAACATCACTGAATCCACATAGTCTTCTCATTGTGATTGAGAATAGAAGACTTACATCACTCTCTCATCCCCACCTCTGTAAAGGGTTGTCATCTCCCTTCAAAAGTGATTCCTGGTTATAAGTCACCTGATCAAAAGACTTGAGGATTTGGTTTTTGAGCACCTGATCAAAAGCTCATTGGTGTCAGGCACCTGATCAAAAACCTGAGTGGATTCCTACCAGGGTGGTAGAAGAGTGGATGTACCCAGGTTAGGAAACCACTATAAAATTTCTTGTGTCGTCTGGTTGCCCCTTTTCTTTTTGTTCTTGCTGTGCTTGTGTTTTTAGGACTGTTGTGTGCTTGTTTATTTTAGTTTAATTTTGCACATTTTAATTACAGCAGAAGCTATAATAGTTTTATAAGGACCTGCAAATACTCTATTCACCCCCCCCCCCTCTAGAGTATATTAGATCTAACACATCACTTTCAATTAGTATCAGAGGAGGTTCCTTTGGTTGTACAATCTAAATCTTGAACCAAAGATCCTTTGTTAGATCTAAACATTATTTCATTTTCATTTAGATTATAAACACAGCCATGGCACAGAATAAGGATTATGCAAGCACCAGACCTCCAGTTTGCAACCTTAATAGGTTTGCCATCTGGAAGGCAAGAATCAAGTTGTACATGAACTCTATTGATGAAGACATCTACAACTCTATTTTGACAGGTCCCCCACAGGCATCTACATCTACAACATCTTCCAGCAATAATACAGTCCCACCACCTGAGTGGACTAAAGCCCGGAAGAAAGCCAAGATTGCTAATGCCAAAGCCATAAATATATTGGCTCAGACTATGTCAGATGACATCTTTCAGAAGATGGCTGAGTGCACCTCTGCAAAAGCAATCTGGGATTCACTTAATCAAATGGTTGCAGCTCAGTAGATGAGAGAAAAGATAGAAGATCAAACCTCATCACACAGTATGAAAACTTCAAGAGGATGGGGCAGAAACAGTTGAAGTGATGTACAACAGGCTTAGCTGCATCATCAGTGAGATAAGACCTTAGATAAAGAAATCACCATGACTGAAGTGAATAACAAGATCCTAATATGCTTCCCAAGCTCTTGGGACACCAGGATCTGGCCAATCAAAGAGGCCAGAAGCTTGAATGAGATTTCAACTGAATCTCTCCTGGGAAAGCTCAAATCTTATGAGCAGTTAATCAAGTCCAGAGAAGCAGTGGAACACAGGACTCCTCCTCCAGCAAGGAAAGAACTATCCATTGCATTAAAGGCTGCTGAAGAAACTGAAGCCCCAATAGTCAATGAAGAACTAATGAGTCTCTTTGCTAAGAGATTCTTCAAAATGGCAGAGGAAAGACTTCACAAGGAAGTCATCCAGAAATGACAGCCAACCAAGGTATGACAAAACCCCCACTAAAGAGGTAGTGTGTTTTGGGTGCAGGAAACCAGGACATTTCATGTGTAACACCCCCTATCCGTCACATAGCATATAGCAGTAGGTCCGGCCGGGGCCCGACGCCATATACTACAGACAGACCGGGTGGTTACTTTTGGAAACCATCCAACCAATCTCAACGTCCTACACAGAGCATTCTAGCGGAAGCATTATACAAAAGTTGTAACAAAGAACCCAGCATTAAAGCACAAATGTCCACTAATACAAAATAGGAATGTTATACAAAATACCATAAATAAGCCTTAAGGCCTTACAAGCTGTTTCGCTTCAAGTTACATGTTTTACAAACCACGGCATGCAGGCCGGTCACACATGAATAAAGCAGTAAACACTTCCAATTGGCCTTCAAGGGCCGGCTTCGCATTCGGCTTGAGCCCGCTATCGACCGCTTGGTCCAGCTGCACCTGCAAGCAACATACCACTACACGGTGGCAAAACAAGGCAACGGTCAGCAATGCTGACCAAATTATAACGATCCCGCCCCCAACTCGGGGCGGCGATGCTCCT
This sequence comes from Platanthera guangdongensis, assembly GCA_039583875.1. Taxonomy (NCBI): domain Eukaryota; kingdom Viridiplantae; phylum Streptophyta; class Magnoliopsida; order Asparagales; family Orchidaceae; genus Platanthera; species Platanthera guangdongensis. Next base: position 111,768,711 of record CM077150.1, on the reverse strand, counting down.
TCCCTGCATTTCATTAGCATAAGCGAGCAATATAAACATATAGCCATTTCATCACAGACGTTGGCTCGCACGGCCACACGCCCCGTGCTCTCAGGGCACATTCTCGGTGAACCGGTCGATGTCACGTCAATTAAAGCCATAGACATTCCGGACTCACCACCGCCACTTGGACGGCCAAACCTATGAGCAATTTGTCTTCTTGGCCTGGGTCACGACAATTTAAGTCATCAACCGCTAAAGACACTAATCTATGCCAACGGTAAGGGCCACGTGAATTTAGGTCTCTTTAACCGAACGACATAGAACGGGTACGGTTCCATCTAACCCGTGCTCACATCGCAAAAACTTTAAGTCATATGCGCGGGTCAAACTTCCACCGAGTCCCATTTCCATCACAAGTCACATAACCCGGTTATGTTCAAGTTGGCTCTCAGGCCACCAAGTTGGCAAGATCTCGTATCCGCCCAGTTTTCCGAGTGCACCTTTGGGTTAGGCCCCAAGGCTCCCTGCTGCAATCTACCGCGTAAAAAACCCGAAAAACAACCAATAGCACGGAGTCTTCTCCGGCATTATGCAATGCAACATCACCGATCCAGACCAACATTTCCGGGTAGGCTTCACACATCATGCCTATGTCCGTTCTTGCTTACGGACTCTAAACAACGGGGACTTCACATATCTACCCGAAGGAACGCCTCCAACTCTCCGCAAACTCGCGAGAGCGGGCTTCCTATGCAAAGAAAGAGTGCTACTCATGCTCAACATGAGGATCGTTACCCTAGCGTTCCTCTTCGGCGCCATTGAAAAGTAATCGGATGAAAAGCACCGCACTAGCTTTGCCTCCGTGGATCCGGAGTCGGCTCACGATTCGGAGCTTCGAAGCTCCTCCAATGGCGGGATCTAGCTCCTTCTTCCTCCCTTGGCTCTCTACTTTCTCTAAGATTTTAGAAAGCTAACCACTCATGAAAAGTGCGGGTTTCTAAGTCCAATCCCGGGTATATCCCTTCAGGAACAACCCCCAGCCGTTGGATCTCAAAATAAGGAAATGAACGGATTTGATTCGGGACTGAAATGCCCAATCTGGACCGAACACGGCCTGGCACATGCCCGTGTCCAAGGCCGTGTGCCTCATTTACCATCAGAATCGGCTCGCCTGGAACCTAACACGGGTATCGAACACGCCCGTGTTCGAGCTGACACGCCCGTGTTCCATGTGACACGGCCGTGTTCCATGTGACACAGCCGTGTGGCCGGCCGTGTACCCCTATCATTTTTCCCCAAAATCAACCCGAGCACTGCACAGGTTCTAGGACACGCCCGTGTCCTTACCCGTGTCACCTCAACACGCCTGGACCCCAGGCCGTGTACACGGTCTCGACACTCGACACTTCGTCGAGCGAAGATCGTCGACCTGATGACACGGCCTTGGACACGCCCGTGTCCTAGGCCGTGTTCCTTGTCTTGACACATTGTCGACACCAAAGTGTCGACTTCCCGGGACGAGTGTCGACACGGGTCGACACGCCCTGCGACACGCCCGTGTCGCAGGTCGTGTGTCATGTCTCGACACTTCGTCGAATGCAGAGTGTCGACTTCGCGGCTAAGTGTCGACACGGGTCGACACGCCCTGCGACACGCCCGTGTCGCAGGCCGTGTGCCCAGTCTCGACACAATGTCGAGACCAAAGTGTCGACTTCGCGTATTAGTGTCGACACAGGCTTGACACGCCCTGGGACACGCCCGTGTCCCAGGCCGTGTGCCTGCAGCCAGAACCCAAACTGGCCCAAAACGTCCCCCTTTTGCTCCTTTGAGTTTCGAGGCGTTACAACTCTCCCCCTCTTAAAAGAATTTCGTCCACGAAATTATATAAAGGAAAGAAATGTACAAAACTAAAATTTGTACCTGAGCGGAACAACTCCGGATACTCGTCAAGCATAGTCTGCTCTCGCTCCGAAGAGAGCTCCTCACGACCGCAATTGTCCCACCGGACCTTGACCATCCTGATCTCTTTATTGCGTAGCCGCTTGACCTCCGAGTCCTCAATCCGCACGGGCTTGGCCTTTGTCGTCAGCCCATTATCCACCGGTACTTGATCAACTGCGATCACTTGCGTAGGCTCTTGCACCGCCTTCCGAAGCACCGAAATGTGGAATACATCATGTAAACCACTAAGCTCCACTGAGAGCTTCAACCGATAGGCCGCTTCACCAACTCTCTCCAGAACCTCAAACGGTCCAAGGTACCTCGGGCTTAGCTTTTTCAATCGCCGCACCCGCGAGACACCCTTGAACGGCTTGATCTTTAAGTGTACATAATCGCCCACAGCGAACTCCACGTTCCTGTGCTTGGCATTATAGTACTTTGCTTGCCGGTCTTGAGCGATAAGCAACCTCTCCCGAATGGTTCGCACCAAAGAAGTAGCATCCTCCACTTCTGATCGCTTATACAACTTTGACTCACCCGTTTCTAACCAAGACAACGGCGTGCGACATTTTCTACCATATAGGGCCTCGAAAGGCGCCATCTGAATACTCGCTTGGTAGCTATTGTTGTATGCGAACTCCACCAAATAGAGGTGGTCTTCCCATTGCTTTCTGAAATCCAAGACACACATGCGGAGCATGTCTTCCATAGTTTTATTGACCCTCTCGGTTTGCCCATCTGTTTGCGGATGGAAGGTTGTGCTGAATTTCAGCTTTATTCCCAACATTTGCTGCACCAGCCTCCAATCATTGGACGTGAACCGCCCATCCCGGTCACTCACGATGCTGCGGGGCACACCATGAAGCCGTACTATGTTATCCACATAAAGCTTTGCCAACTTCTCCACCGGATCATCCTTCCTATGCGGAATAAAATGCGACACCTTCGTTAATCGATCAACAACCACCCAAATGGAGTCGTTCCCCTTTTGCGACCTTGGCAAACCGTGCACAAAGTCCATAGAGATGTCGTCGAATTTCCACTCCGGAATAGGCAAGGACTTAAGAAATCCTCCCGGCTATTGGCACTCCGCCTTTACCAAGGCGCAAGTTTGGCACTTCGCTACGTATAGCACCACATCCTTCTTCAAACCCGGCCACCAAAACAGTTTCTTCACATCACGGTACATCTTCGTGCTCCCCGGGTGAATCGAGTACTTGGTATGGTGTGCCTCGTACAACAACTCCACCCGCAAATTGCCCACACTTGGGACGCACAGACGACCGTCTTTCCAAAGTAATCCGTCCTCCACGACGAATTGGGGATTTGACCCATCCAGAGCCTCTACCATGAACTACTTCATATGAGCATCCATATCCAAAGCCTGCCGAATACGATCAGCCAGGTCATATTGGACTTCAGTCCAATTCAGAACTGCTTCAGCACTTGATTGCTTGTCCACACAAACAATCTCCAACGCCTCCAACTCCCGCACCAACCGCTCATCATGCACCGATCGCCAATTGGCTTGAGCTGGGGCTCGACGACTCAACGCGTCCGCAACCGCATTCCCCTTACCAGGCACGTAATGGATATTGAATGTATAGTCCCCCAGGAACTCCATCCATCTACGCTGCCGCATATTCAGACCCTTCTGATCAATAAGATACTTCAGGCTCTTGTGATCGGTGTAGATATCAATCTTCACACCGTACAAATAGTGTCTCCACAGCTTCAAGGCAAAAATCACGGCCGCTAACTCCAAGTCATGGACCGAATAGTTCCTCTCGTGCACTTTTAGCTGTCTCGAGCCATAAGCTATTACACTTCCGTGTTGCAGTAGTACGTAATCCAAACCGCTGCCCGAAGCATCACTATAAATCTCATAGCCTTCGGTCCCACATGGCGAACTCAGCACAGGCGTCGTGGTCAACCGACACTTCAACTCCTCAAAAGCTCGCGCGCACTCCGGCATCCAAACGAACTTATGCTCCTTCCTCGTCAAAGTAGTGAGAGGTAATGCTATCTGCGAGAAGTTCTCTACGAAGCGCCTATAATAGCCGGCAAGCCCCAGAAAACTCCGGACTTCCGCTACCGTAACAAGCTCAGGCCACTCCCGTATCGCAACAATCTTCGCCGGATCCACAGCAATACCCTCTCCACTTACTATATGACCAAGGAACGCCACTGAGGATAGCCAAAACTCGCACTTCGAGAACTTGGCATACAACTGATTTCTCCTTAGCGTCTCCAACACCAAATGAAGATGCTTGAAGTGATCTTCCTCACTTTGCGAGTACACCAAAATATCGTCGATGAAGACAATCACGAAATGGTCCAAGTACTCCCTGAAAGTCCTGTTCATCAAATCCATGAACACTGACGGCGCATTTGTCAGCCCAAACGGCATGACCGTAAACTCATAATGCTCGTATCTCGTACTAAATGCTGTCTTTGGGATATCACTCTCCCTTATTCGCAGCTGATAGTACCCAGCCTTGAGATCTAACTTCGAGTACACCGTCGACCCGACTAACTGATCAAAAAGATCATCAATCCGGGGGATCGGGTACTTGTTCTTCTCCATCAACTTGTTTAGCTCCTGATAATCAATACATAGCCTCAAGCTTCCGTCCTTCTTCTTAACAAAGAGGACCGGTGCGCTCCAAGGCGAAGAACTCGGGCGCACATACCCTTGTTCCAACAACTCTTGCAGTTGAACTTTCAGCTCCGCCATTTCCTTAGGCGCTAGCCGATAAGGAGATCGTGACACAGGCTTTGCACCTGGCACTAGCTCGATCGTAAAATCTATCTCCCGCTGAGGCGGGGCTCCAGGAAGATCTGCGGGGAACACATCAGGGTATTCCGATACCACTGAAATACAATCCAACGCGGGCTTCGGCTTTGCAACCTCCACTAGTGTAAAGAACATTTCTGCTCCGGCACGAACCGCCTTCACCACCTGAAGAGCAGACATCAACGTCTTGCTCGACCCCTTTAAGCCCGTAAAAGTCGTCTCACGACTTGCACCCGGCTTGACTTCCTTGCTACCGCAATCTATATGGGCCTGCTGCTCCGAGAGCCAGTCCATGCCAAATATGACGTCGAACTCCACGAATGGAAGTAAAGACGCCCGCAGGTCGAACTCCTGCTCCCCAATACGAATCTCAACATCGCAGATCCTATCCGCTCGCATCGAACACCCATTAGGCAACAACACATCCAACTTATCCTTCGCCATCGAAGAAGGGACTCTGATGCGTGATATAAATCCTTCGGACAAGAAGGAGTGTGAAGCTCCCGTATCAAAGAGTGCTCGTGCCGGATTTTCGTAAATCAATACAAATCCTAAACAAGCAGTGGTAAGGTAACATGTGCATAACAAGTATTTAAAGAAATTGACTTGTTATTAAGTAAACCGTACCTGTCACCACATCAGCCTGTTTGATGGCCTCCTGTTGGCCAAGATTATACACCCTTGGTTGGGCCGGAGCATAATGGGATGCGGTCGACTCCACCGTCTTTCCCTTCTCTTCATAAGTAGCTCCCGGCTTCCTCTCGGACTTAGGACGTCCGCTCCAACAGTCACGGGCAAAGTGCCCCGTCTTTCCACATGTAAAACACGCGCCCGGGGTCCGACTCGTAGTCGCCCCAGAAGCACCAGAAGGAGCTGGACCCGAAGTCCTATGCTTCTTGAAAGACCTCCGATAGCCGGTCTTTGAAGTAGTCGGCACTTTAAATTCAGATTTCTTCTCACCCAAGCTTTTCTTTGCTTGTACATTCTTCATGTCCTTCTCCAAGGACCGGGCAGTGTTGACCAAGGTTAAGAAACCCTGTGTCATCGGCCCCGAAAGTAGTAGTCTCAACTCATCCCTCAAGCCTTCATAGAAGCGATTAGTCTTGCGCTCCTCATCCATGATGGTGGAGCTAGCATAACGAATCAGACGAGTAAACTCGTGGAGATATTCATCCACGCTCCTCTCACCCTGTACCAACTTCAGGAACTCATTCTCCAACGCTATCTTCTGCGTCGAAGGGAGGTATCTAGCCAAAAATAATCTCGAGAACTCCTCCATCGAGACATCACCAAGTTGCCTACCTCTCAGTAAGTGCAGCTCTAATCCTTCCCACCAAATCCTCGCTTCACCGTCCAAAAGGAACGTAGCGATGGCGGTCATTTGCCACTCCTCTGTCTCCGGTTCTGTCATGACTCTCTTCACCCTAGAGAGTCAGTCTTCATCCTGAGATGGGGTTCCCAACCCCGAGAATAACGGAGGGTTAAAGCTCATTACATGCTTAAGCTGCCTCTCAGCTGCCCTCCTCGGTACCACCGGTTCCACAACCACTTGCTCCACTCTCCTCGGCTTAGCCTCTTGAAGAGGTTCTTGCTCCATCACAGGAGCGGGCTGCTGCGTTTGCCTTGCAGGCTGCGCATTTATCACGGCCAACACCGCTTCAGCCACCAATCGAATATTTTCAGCCGACAGAGGTGTTGCAGGAGCAACATCCGGTGCACTACTAGCCTCAGAAACTCGGCGTTCTGACGGCCCAACACCACTTCTGGTCACCTATAGTGGTACAAAACACCGTTAAGTGACCAAATAAATTGCAAACAGCAATTATAGGAACACGCAGGTTCCTCAAACACGAGTATTTTCATTCCTAAGTGGACATTCATGGGTTCGTTTTACTGTTATTACGATGACGCACACAATGTGCTCACCACCCCTTAAAAAGAATTCGCCCACGAATTCACTTTAAGCCCGACCAAAACCAGTAGTCTGATACCAATTTGTAACACCCCCAATCCGTCACATAGCATATAGAAGTAGGTTCGGCCGGGGCCCGACGTCATATACTACAGACAGACCGGGTGGTTACTTATGGAAACCATCCAACAAATCTCAACATCCTACACAGAGCATTCTAGCGGAAGCATTATACAAAATTTGTAACAAAGAACCCAGCATTAAAGCACGAATGTCCACTAATACAAAATAGGAATGCTATACAAAATACCCAAAATAAGCCTTAAGGCCTTACAAGCTGTTTCGCTTCAAGTTACATGTTTTACAAACCACGGCACGCAGGCCGGTCACACATGAATAAAGCAGTAAACACTTCCAATTGGCCTTCAAGGGCCGGCTTCGCATTCGGGCTTGAGCCCGCTATCGACCGCTTGGTCCAGCTGCACCTGCAAGCAACATACCACCGCACGGTGGCAAAACATGGCAACGGTCAGCAATGCTGACCAAATTATAACGATCCCGCCCCCAACTCGGGGCGGCAATGCTCCTTCCCTGCATTTCATTAGCATAAGCGAGCAATATAAACATATAGCCATTTCATCACAGACGTTGGCTCGCACGGCCACACGCCCCGTGCTCTCAGGGCACATTCTCGGTGAACCGGTCGATGTCACGTCAATTAAAGCCATAGACATTCCGGACTCACCACCGCCACTTGGACGGCCAAACCTATGAGCAATTTGTCTTCTTGGCCTGGGTCACGACAATTTAAGTCATCAACCGCCAAAGACCCTAATCTATGCCAACGGTAAGTGCCACGTGCCTTTAGGTCTCTTTAACCGAACGACATAGAACGGGTACGGTTCCATCTAACCCGTGCTCACATCGCAAAAACTTTAAGTCATATACGCGGGTCAAACTTCCACCGAGTCCCATTTCCATCACAAGTCACATAACTCGGTTATGTTCAAGTTGGCTCTCAGGCCACCAAGTTGGCAAGATCTCGTATCCGCCCAGTTTTCCGGGTGCACTTTTGGGTTAGGCCCCAAGGCTCCCTGCTGCAATCTACCGCGTAAAAAACCCGAAAAACAACCAATAGCACGGAGTCTTCTCCGGCATTATGCAATGCAACATCACCGATCCAGACCAACATGTCCGGGTAGGCTTCACACATCATGCCTATGTCCGTTTTCGCTTACGGACTCTAAACAACGGGGACTTCACATATCTACCCGAAGGAACGCCTCCAACTCTCCGCAAACTCGCGAGAGCGGGCTTCCTATGCAAAGAAAGAGAGCTACTCATGCTCAAGATGAGGATCGTTACCCTAGCGTTCCTCTTTGGCGCCATTGAAAAGTAATCGGATGAAAAGCACCGCACTAGCTTTGCCTCCGTGGATCCGGAGTCGGCTCGCGATTCGGAGCTTCGAAGCTCCTCCAATGGCGGGATCTAGCTCCTTCTTCCTCCCTTGGCTCTCTACTTTCTCTAAGGTTTTAGAAAGCTAACCACTCATGAAAAGTGAGGGTTTCTAAGTCCAATCCCGGGTATATCCCTTCAGGAACAACCCCCAGCCATTGGATCTCAAAATAAGGAAACGAACGGCTTTGATTCGGGACTGAAATGCCCAATCTGGACCGAACACGGCCTGACACACGCCCGTGTCCAGGGCCGTGTGCCTCATTCGCCGTCAAAATCGGCTCGCCTGGAACCTAACACGGGTATCGAACACGCTCGTGTTCGAGCTGACACGCTCGTATTCCATGTGACACGGTCGTGTGGTCGGCCGTGTACCCCTATCATTTTTCCCCAAAATCAACCCGAGCACTGCACGGGTTCTAGGACACGCCTGTGTCCTTACCCGTGTCACCTCAACACGCCTGGACCCCAGGCCGTGTACACGGTCTCGACACTCGACACTTCGTCGAGCGAAGATCGTCGACCTGATGACACGACCTTGGACACGCCCGTGTCCTAGGCCGTGTTCCTTATCTCGACACATTGTCGACACCAAAGTGTCGACTTCCCGGGACGAGTGTCGACACGGGTCGACACGCCCTACGACACGCCCGTGTCGCAGGCCATGTGCCATGTCTCGACACTTCGTCGAATGCAGAGTGTCGACTTCGCGGCTAAGTGTCGACATGGGTCGACACGCCCTGCGACACGCCCGTGTCGCAGGCCGTGTGCCCAGTCTCGACACAATGTTGAGACCAAAGTGTCGACTTCGCGTCTTAGTGTCGACACAGGCTTGACACGCCCTGGGACACGCCCGTGTCCCAGGCCGTGTGCCTGCAGCCAGAACCCAAACTGGCCCAAAATGTCCCCCTTTTGCTCCTTTGAGTTTCGGGGTGCTACATCATGTCTAAATGTCCTGAAAATCAAAAGAAGGAAAGAAGAAGAGAGAAGGAATCAAGAAGCAAGCATTACAGAAAGCCCTCTTCCAGCAAGCACAAAAAGAAGGACAAAGGATTTGTGGCTGAAACATGGAGTGACACAGAAGATGAATCCACATCTTCCAGCTCCAGTGAAGAAGAAGAGTAGGCTAAGGCAAAGGAGGTTTACCTCATGACAATTGATGCAAGCAGTAGCAGATCAGATATAGATGAATCTGATAATGAAGAAAACCTGTCAGCTGAAGATTAGGTAATAGCATCTTATGATTTTGAATCTGATGAATTTAAAAACCTATGCTTAGATTTGATAAGCTCTGAGAAGGAAATCAAACTTCTCAGAGATAAAATTGAATGATCTAGATAAAATCACTTCTGAAAATGCAAATCTATCTAGTGAACTGAAATCTGCAAATGAACAAATTACTTTTCTGAAATCAAAACTTAGCAAAGCTAAGATATTAGAAGAATCATTAAATGGCAGAAGTTTGAAATTGCTAGATATAACCAGCACAGTAAATGCTAGAACTAATAACTGCAGATTAGGATTAGGAGCCACATCCAGTGAACCAACCCTAATCCAAAGGAATCATCTTTCAAAACCTGTAAATTTTATCTCTGATAAAGGAAAGAAAAACACTGAATAAGTAAATAAGGTTAATAAAATTCTAGAACAAATTGAAGCTAAGGACAAAATTAAAAACCAGAAGAATGATAAAAATAACAATGTTCAGCAGTTATCGTCGAACCCAGATCCACGATATAGGAACAGATCGTCGAACTCAGAACGACGATCTCTGAACGCAAACTTCAATAATAATCATTCGTCTAACTGCAATCGACGAACTTTGTATGGTTTGTCGAGCAGAGGTCGACGAACAAGGGGCATAGAAAATGAATATGTTCATTCTCTGGGCAGAGATCGACGATCTCAACCCAATTCGTCGAACTCTGATCATCGACGAACTTACAGAAATTCGTCGAACCCAGAAAGACTTAACCAAAATTTTAACTATAACTGCAACTTAAATAATTCTAGAAAAGCCTTTAATCCTCTGGCTGATTGGGTTATACCACCTAGAAGATATCACCCTCTAGGATATAAATCCCAACCAGAATTTTCAGTTATTTCCAGCTTTTCATATCAACAAAACAAAGGACCCAAGGTAACCTGGGTCAGGAATATTTAACTGTTTTCATTGCAGGAGAAGAGCTGTCCAGGAGTGAATCAGCCATGGTACCTGGACAGTAGATGCTCCAAACACATGACAGGTAGCAATGACAATCTCATCAATTACAAGTCCAAGCTAGGGCCAAAGGTGATCTTTGGTGATTCAAAAAGTGGCCAGTCTGAAGGATATGGAGCAATGAAGATTGGAGCAGTTACATTCAAGAAAGTAACATATGTAAGAGGACTCAAACATAACCTCATCTCAGTAAGTCAACTTTGTGATGAAGGTTATCAGGTAACTTTTAACTCTAGCTCTTGTATTATTTCATCTAAAGGAAACAAACCTGTTTTAATTGGAAATAGACAAGGCAACATATACTTAGTTGATTTTCTATCTGCCACTTCTGATATCTGTTTACTTAATTTAACTAGTAACCAGAATGATTTATGACATAAAAGACTAGGTCATGTAAATCTGCAAAACATTGCTAGGCTATCTAAAGACAACCTTGTTAGAGGTCTACCTCCTGGTCCCTACAAGAAGGAAGGCTTTTGTAGGGCTTGTCAATTAAGCAAGCAAACTAAATCTAGTTTCAAATCCATTAATAAAAGTGATTCACCTAGGATTTTGTATTTGCTACACATGGATCTTTTTGGACCCATAGCTGTACAAAGCCTAGGTGGGAAATCTTATACCTTAGTCATTGTGGATGACTTCTCAAGGTTCACTTGGGTATCCTTTCTGAGATCTAAGTCAGATACCTTCAAGGTTCTTACAGATTTTCTCAGGACCATACAGATTGAGTTCTCTACTCATGTTGCATTGATCAAAAGTGATCATGGCACAGAGTTTGAGTCTCTTCTTATGCATGAGTTCTGTGAGAAGGAAGGTATCAGGCATTGCTTCTCAGCTCCTAGAACTACTCAACAAAATGGGGCAGCTGAACGGAAAAAATAGGACACTCATTGAAGATGCAGGTACATTACTTGTTGATGCATACATGTCACTAACCTTTTGGGCAGAGGCTGTACACACTACAAACTATGTCCTCAACAGAAGCTTAATTCACAAACTAAAGAACAGGACTCCCTATGAATTGCTTAAAGGGAAGAAACCTAAAATCAAATATTTTAAAGTATTTGGTTGTACCTGTTATACACATAATAACAATAAGAAATACATTAGAAAGTTTGAGGCTAAGGCTGAAGTGGGAATTTTTCTAAGATATTCCCAAGTAAGCAAAGCCTATAGGGTCTTTAATAAATCATCACTGAAAATTGAGGAATCAATTCATGTAAGTTTTGATGAGACTAACATATATTGTAAGGATAAAGAAGTTTCTACCAGTAACTCTTTGCAGGTACCTCACTTGTGTGAGAAGTTGGATGACCTAAACCTTACCCAAGATGTTCCAATTCATCCCTCTCCACAAGTTAATGAAGATAGTGAAGAAGAAAGCATTGAAGGGATTGACTCCCCTCCAACAGCCAACATAATTCCACAAGAGGAATTGGTTTCAAATATTGTTGCACAACCAACTCCACTCACTGATCTTGTCACACTTAGGGATCACCCCAGATCTCAAGTGATTGGAGACATATCAGCAGGTGTACAGACAAGGCATCAACTCAATCAAGATGTGATGCATGCCTGTTTTCTCTCTCAGATTGAACCTCAATCCATTCATGATGCAGATCAAGATCCCCACTGGATCATTGCAATGTAGGAGGAATTAAATCAGTTTGAGAGATGTAGAGTTTGGGATTTGGTTCCAAGACCACAAAACTACCCAGTTATTGGAACCAAATGGGTATACAGAAATAAGCTTGATGCCCAAGGCGTTATTGTGAGAAACAAGGCTAGGCTTGTTGCTCAAGGCTACAGGCAAGAGTAAGGAATAGATTATGATCAAACATTTGCTCCTGTTGCAAGGTTAGAAGCCATTAGAATATTCCTAGCCTATGCAGCCTACAAGAAATTCAAGGTCTACCAAATGGATGTGAAGAGTGCATTCTTGAATGGAGTATTAAAAGAAGAGGTTTATGTTGAACAACCTCCAGGTCTTGTCTCTCCAACTCATCCTTTGCATGTTTTCAAGTTGCATAAAGCCCTCTATGGTCTCAAGTGTACAACCTCGTGTCCGGCGAATAAGGTCGCCAGGAACCAGACCAATAGGGCTGAAAATAGTGGGCGAGCTTGGCAGTAGAGAAGCCGAGCCCGAGCTCGGCATTCGTCGAACGGGAGATCGGCATTCGTCGACCGTGAGCTCGGCATTCGCCGAGCTAGTCCAAGAATCGTCGAGTTGAGGTCGACTAATGGAGACCAACGGATGGGCGAGCTCGCCATCCCAGCTCGCGCTCTCGCAACGGAGCTCAACAATAGTTGGCTAATTGGACTGCCGAGGTGACCAAGCTCCCCAACTCGCCTGGACCCATGAGGTACTTTTTATTGTTTTGCCCCCGCTGGTCTGCCTATAGCCCTTCAAAACAGCGGAGTTTGGCTGTTGGCAGACACAGCCAAGGGTTTTCTGGTAACTTCAGGTCAGTTCAGTTTGGTTATTGGCAGTTCATATTCTGAAAACTATAAATAGGACCCAAGGGGTACCCCAGAAGGCATGCTTCCTGGGCTCTCCTGCTCTAGTTTTCAAGTGCTTTCTGAGGGTACCTTAGCTCGGCCTCTGGCTAAGGAGGGAAAGCGCTCACAGATCTTTCGGGTGTGTGGTGGGTCATCCCTGCCGAGCCCTTGGGTCAGTTCTTCCTTGTTTCTTTTGTTGTTTTGCTTGCAGGAGTGAAGTAGGTGCGCGATCACCCCTTCCCCAAGGGTGAACTCCACAAGAGATCGTTTTTCGATTTCAACATTTTGGTGCGGTGAGTGTGGAAAGTGGTCAGCACATAAAAACTTCAGCGGGCTCGATGACGGGAGGACAGGGATCTGATAGGCCGGACATGCCCCCCCCCCCCCCCCGCCTCTTGCCACGGTAGGGATGTTCGAGGATTTCAGGAACGAGGTGCTCAACCTTGTCAAGTTCACACTCGGCACGCGGGCCGAGTGCTCGACTCCAGCAGTTCAGATTGCAGCTGCCCCCTCTCTTGGCGAGGACGCCCCCGGCAGGCGAGCCGGTAAGGAGGTTGCCGAGGAAGGCCGGGGTGCGAGCTCCCTGGGCGCGAGCTCTTCCCCAGATCAGTAGGCGGAGGTCGGTTCAGCGAGCTGGGCTCGCGAGATGGTCCAGCTCGCCCAGTAGGGGGAGGAAGCCCCTTCAGTGATTTTGTTTCCTCTGCCCCGGTTCCAGATGGGTTCAGGGAACCCGAAATATCCTACTACATCGGGAAGGAAGACCCGGTCCAACACGTCCAATGGTTCGAGTATGTGGTCTCGATCCGACAGATGTCGGATGGGTTCAAATGTCGGCTCTTCGTCATCACCCTCAAAGAGAAGGCGAGGGAGTGGTTCCATCAGCTGCCAGCCATCTCAATCTACTGCTTTGAGGACCTACGTCGGGGGTTCATGCTGAGGTTCACTACCTCAAAGAGGAGGAAGGAGTCGGCGTCCTTGTTCCACATCAAGCAGGTAGTGAACGAGACGTTGGGTAGCTACGTGGATCGGTATTAGGAGGAGGTCACCCAGGTCCAGGAGATGTCGGGCCATAGTTTGATGATGGCCTTTACCCGGGGCATGTGGTAAGGATTCTTCGGGATAGAGTTGAAGAGAGTTTCCCCCCTCTCCTATGAGGAGTTGATGGAAAGGGCGGCGAGAGAGGTTGACGGGGAGGCGTCAAACCCGTAGTTTGCGCGGAAGCTGGCCAGGTAGGCCACGGAGGAGGAGAAGGAGTCGAGAGGAGGAAGAGGACATGAGGAGAGGAGAGGAGAGCCCCGGCAGAGGGAGCAGAGGCAGCTCCAGGGGCAGCAGCAGCCTAGGTGGGGGCCTCAGGAGCCTGACCGTCGGCTGGCCTGCAGGCCTGAGTGGCAAGGGTAGGGGCCACAGAGAGGGCACCAAGGAAGGGATCGCCATCAGGAGGGCAAGATCAATTCCATCCCCTGGGCTAGAGACAGGCCCAGAGGCCCTGATTCCCCGATCAAGAAGAGGTTATGGCCATAGTTATGGGGGAGAGGAGGAGAGTAGCAAGGAGGAGGAGGAGAGAAGTTAGGGTGGAGTTGCCCTATTGCGACTTTCATCAGGAGGAGGGGCACGCCACAGCCATGTGCCCGGAGTTCCTCGAAATGAGAGGGAACATGGAACAGCGGCAGCAGCAGGGGCGCCAGGAAGTGAGGATCGAGGAGGTCCTGCCTCTGGCAGTGGAGGACCGTCGCGAAGACCAGGTGGACATTGGGACCCGAGGAGGGATCAGAGTGATGCACGGGTGGGGGGGGGGGGGCGAGGCTTCCCGGAAGGCAAGCCTCCACACCATGTATCGTCGGAGTGTTGCCTCCACATCCCAAACCCCTCCCCAGAAGAGAGGATCACCTTCTCCAGGAGCGACATGCCGGATCACGAGGATCCATTTTGTGATCCGCTGGTCATCCAAATAGCCATCGAAAATTTTACCGTCTCTCTGATTCTCGTTACAAAGGAAGCTCTGTCAACATCATCTTTAAGATGGCGTTTGATGCGATGAAGGTGGAGGCGAAGAGGGTGCTGGCCTCGGATGGACCCTTGTTCGGGTTTTTGGGGGAGAGGAAGGAAGTGGAGGGAGGAGTCGGCCTCTATGTAACCCTGGGGGGGGCAGTCCAGGAACTGCAGGTTCGTCATCGTGGATGCCCCTAGCAGGTACAGCGCCATCTTCAGGAGGCCCCTTATCAGTGCTTTCTGCTATGTCCCCTCATCGTTCCACCAATGCTTGAAGTTCAATGCGGAGGGGATTCAGGTCAGGGTCAGGGGGACCCCAAAATAGCGCGGGAATGCTATGTCACCGTCGTGAACTCCATCTCTTGGCAAGAGGGAGCAGAGGAGATGTGGCGAAGGATGGAGGAGGCTGAGCAGGAAGCTGGCAAGGAGGAGCTAGAGGTGGAGAGCTGCGCTGAGAAGTAGGCGGCAGGAAGAGATCAGGAGTAGATGGCTGAAGTGATGGCCGTGGAGGAAGAGGTGGAGGTGGAGGTCGCTGTCCCGGAGGAGAGGGATGCTGAAGGATGGGGGGAGCAGTCCAGGTTGGAGGCTGTAGAGGAAGTGGTGGAGTTGGAGGTCCTCACCCGTGGAGGCAGGGTGGAGAAGGTCCGCGTCAACGGAGGGCTGACGCCGGTGGACCAAGGCAGGATGCTGGAGTGCATCCAGAAGAATGTGGACATCTTCGCATGGAATGCCGTGGAGATTTCGGGGGTTGACGCGGATGTGGCCTGCCACCGCCTCGACCTGGACCCGGGAACACGCCCCGTACAACAAAGGAAGAGGTCCACCGCATACAAGTTGGCAGAGCCCACCATGTATCGTCGGAGCGTTGCCTCCACATCCCAAACCCCACCCCCAGAAGAGAGGATCACCTTCTCCAGGAGCGACATGCCGGATCACGAGGATCCATTTTGTGATGTGCTGGTCATCCAAATAGCCATCGAAAATTTTATCGTCTCTCTGATTCTCGTTACAAAGGAAGCTCCGTCAACATCATCTTTAAGATGGCGTTTGACGCGATGAAGGTGGAGGCGAAGAGGGTGCTGGCCTCGGATGGACCCTTGTTCGGCTTTTCAGGGGAGAGGAAGGAAGTGGAGGGAGGAGTCGGCCTCTATGTAACCCTGGGGGGGCAGTCCAGGAACTGCAGGTTCGTCATCATGGATGCCCCTAGCAGGTACAACGCCATCTTCAGGAGGCCCCTTATCAGCACTTTCTGCTATGTCCCCTCATCGTTCCACCAATGCTTGAAGTTCAATGCGGAGGGGATTCAGGTCAGGGTCAGGGGGACCCCAAAATAGCGCGGGAATGCTATGTCACCGTCGTGAACTCCATCTCTTGGCAGGAGGGAGCCGAGGAGATGTGGCGAAGGATGGAGGAGGCTGAGCAGGAAGTTGACAAGGAGGAGCTAGAGGTGGAGAGCTGCGCTGAGAAGCAGGCGGCAGGAAGAGATCAGGAGGAGATGGCTGAAGTTATGGCCGTGGAGGAAGAGGTGGAGGTGGAGGTCCCTGTCCTGGAGGAGAGGGATGCTGAAGGATGGGGGGAGCAGTACAGGTTGGAGGCTGCAGAGGAAGTGGTGGAGTTGGAGGTCCTCACCCGTGGAGGCAGGGTGGAGAAGGTCCGCGTCAACGGCGGGCTGACCCCGGAGGACCAAGGCAGGATGCTGGAGTGCAACCAGAAGCATGTGGACATCTTCGCATGGAATGTCGTGGAGATTTCGGGGGTTGACGCGGATGTGGCCTGCCACCGCCTCAACCTGGACCCGGGAACACGCCCCGTCCAACAAAGGAAGAGGTCCACCACAGACAAGTTGGCAGAGCCCATCAGAGAGGAGGTGGCAAAGCTTCTCAAGGCCAGCTTCGTGTCCGAAATCCAATACCCCAGGTGGGTCTCCAATGTGGTCATGGTCAAAAAGGGAGACGGCCGGCGGCGAATGTGTATCGATTTCTCTTTGCTTAATAAATCTTGTCCTAAGGACTGTTATCCCTTGCCTCGGATCGACGCGCTGGTTGAATCAGCCGTTGGTTTTTCTGTAATGAGTTTTCTAGATGCCTTTTCAGGTTATCATCAAATCAGGATGCACCCCCCCCCCCCCCCCCCCCGATGTCAAGGATGTCTCGTTCATCATGGGGGATGGATGTTACTGTTACAAGATGATGCCCTTCGGGCTAAAGAACGTAGGGGCGACCTACCAGAAGATGATGGATATGGTCTTCAAAGAGCGAAAGGGGAGGAACCTGGGGGTGTACGTGGATTACCTCATGATCAAGAGTCAGGATGTGGACTCCCACCTCTAGGACCTAGAGGAGACCTTTGCTACCCTGCGCAAGTACAAGATGCGATTGAACCCCCTGAAATGTGTCTTCGGGGCTAGCACGGGGAAGTTCTTGGGGCATCTCCTCACCCCTGCGGGGGTCGAGCCGAATCCTGACAAGGTCAAGGCTATCCTGGAGCTAGGGTCGCCACGGAACAACAAGGAGGTGCAGCGCCTAACAGGAAAACTGGCAGGGCTGAGTAGGTTCTTCTCCCGGGCTGGGGAAAAGTGCTTCCCCTTCTTCAAAACACTAAGGGGCGGTCAAAGGTTTGAATGGACCAAGGAGTGCGAGGAGGCATTGCAGGCCCTCAAGATGCAGTTGACCCAGGACCTGCTTTTGTATCTCGGGATCGGGGCAGAGGCCTTGAGCTCCGTCCTAGTTCGGGAAGAGGGGAAGAAGCAGCTCCCTATTTACTACGTGAGTCGGGTCCTGAGGAAGGCCGAGCTCTGGTATCAAATTTTGGAGAAGCTGGCTTTCGCCCGGATCATCTCAGCCCGAAGGTTGCTACCTTATTTCCAGGCACACTCAATCCGAGTGGTGACTGACCATCCTCTCTGCAACATCTTCGAGGGGGTGGAGCATTCTGGTAGGCTGGCCAAGTGGTCGGTGGAGTTGAGTGAGTTCGACATTTCCTTCGTTCCCCGCCTCTCGATCAAAGCTCAAGCAATGGCCGACTTCTTGGCCGATTATGTGATTGAGGTGGTGGAGGAAGAGCTCACTCGTCCGACTCCTTGGAAGGTGAAGTTGGATGGCGCCTTGGGGAGGCATTCCCTAGGAGTGGGGGTGATCTTGGAGAGCCCTCAGGGGACTAGAATTGAGCACACAGTGGTGGTACACTTTCCCATCACCAACAATCAAGCCGAGTATGAGGCCGTGATAGCAGGGTTGCGCCTGGCCAGGGAGCTGGGGGTGTTGGATGTGGAGGTCCTTACCGACTCCATGGTGGTAGCTTCCCAGATTAACGGGGACTTTGAGGCAAGAGAGCCTACCTTGCTGTTATACTTAGCCAAGGTAAAGGGAGTCATCAGCAAGTTCCAAACTTTTTCCATCCAGCACGTGCCTCGGGAGGAGAACGAGCAGGTCGATCGACTGGCGATGCATGGTCCTCGGGTGGGGGGTACCATCACCGACTTATTCCGTCATTCCATTGAAGAGGGGAGGCTCATGGAGATAGATCAGCGGCCTTCATGGTTGGACCTGGTCACAACCTTCCTCTCCACGGGAAAGTACCCGAAGGGGGCAGATAAGAAGAAGCTCAGGCATAAGTCGGCGTACTACCTCCTCCAGGACGGGCAGCTGTACAGGAATACTCTCTCGGGGATGTTGGCTCATTGCGTGGTCGAGGGGGAGGTACAAAAAATCTTGGAGGAAGTCCACTCCGGAGGGTGTGGGAGCCACTCCGGGAGTCGGACCCTGGAAGGGAGAATTGTCAGGCAAGGGTACTTCTAGCCTACCCTGGGCCCGATGCAACGGAATTCGCAAGAAGGTGCCACAAATGCCAGCTGTTCGCCCCCCTCCAGCTACAGCCGGCTCAGGGACTCAAAAGTATCACAGCCCCCTGGCCCTTTGCCATTTGGGGAATGGATTTGGTTGGACCGTTCCCCTAGGCCAGTGGGCAGAGGAGGCTCGTACTGGTGATGATCGATTATTTCTCCAAGTGGTTGGAGGTAAAGGAGCTGGCCAAGGTGACCTCCCAGGTTATCAGAAACTTTGTTTGGGGGGAGATCATCTGCCGCCATGGGCTGCCCCAGGCCATTGTCACGGACAATGGGTCCCAGTTCGACAGCTCTGAGTTCACCAATTTTTGCGAGCAGCTTGGAATCGACCTCAGGTTCGTCTCGGTCCATCACCCTAGGAGCAACTGGCAGGTAGAGGTCGCGAACAAGATCATCGTCAACCTCCTAAAAAAGAAGGTAGAAAATCTGAAGGGGAGCTGGGTGGAGCAGCTTCCTGCGGTTCTCTGGGCCCTGAGAACCACCCCCAACACAGCTACAGGAGAGACCCCCTTCAAGCTCTCCCATGGGTGTGAGGCAGTGCTCCTCGTGGAATTTGAAGTAAACACCTCGAGTCGTTGTGGCCGGGGAAGGCAGGGAAGAATGGAAGGTGGAGAACGAGGAAGATCTGCGGCTTTCCCTCAACATGGTGGAAGAATTGCGGGACCTTTCCGTCGTCCGACAAGAAGAGGTGAAGAGTAGGATGTCTAAGTACTTTTACAAGTACGTCAGAGTCAAACAGTTTACGGAAGTGGACTTGGAACTAAAGAAAGTGGATGCAACGGGAAGGTCGGCAACCGTGGGGAAACTCAACCCTAGCTGGGATGGACCATTCATTGTAAAGGAAGTACTAAGGTCAGGAGGGTATCGACTCCAAAATGTGGAGGGCGAGGCCCTAAGTCTCACCTGGAGTGGTGACGACTTGAAATGATTTTTTCCTTGAAACATGTAAGTGGTGCTCTGATTTTTAATAAAAGTTCTTTAAATGCGACAATGCTGTCGCAATGAGCTCGTAGGAAGAAGTGAAGTGAATTTGGACCCCGAGCAGATCCCGCTGTCAGGCTCTCACCTAGCTAGCAGGGCTGGAAGTCACTCGGTGTCATCCTTGGGCCTCGAGAAGATCCTGCTGTCAGGCTCTCACCTAGCTGGCAGAGGTGGAAGTCAATCGATGGTGTTAGTAGTGGACCCCGAGCAGATCCCGCTGTCAGGCTCTCACGTAGCTGGTAAGGCTGGAAGTCACTCGATGCTATTAGTAGTGGACCCCGAGCAGATCCCGCTGTCAGGATCTCACCTAGCTGGCAGGGCTGGAATTCACTCGGTGTCATCCTTGGGCCTCAAGTAGATCCTGCTGTCAGGCTCACACCTAGCTGGCAGGGCTGGAAGTCACTCGATGGTGTTAGTAGTGGACCCCGAGCAGATCCCGTTGTCAGGCTCTCACCTAGCTGGCAGGGCTGGAAGTCACTCGATGGTGTTAGTAGTGGAACCCGAGCAGATCCCGCTGTTAGGCTCTCACCTAGCTGGCAGGGCTAGAAGTCACTCGGTGTCATCCTTGGGCCTCGAGCAAATCCCGCTGTCAGGCTCTCACCTAGCTGGCAGGGCTAGAAGTCACTCGATGGTGTTAGTAGTGGACCCCGAGCAGATCCCGCTGTCAGGCTCTCACCTAGCTGGCAGGGCTGGAAGTCACTCGGTGTCATCCTTGGGCCTCAAGCAGATCCCGCTGCCAGGCTCTCACCTAGCTGGCAGGGCTGGAAATCACTCGATGGTGTTAATAGTGGACCCCGAGCAGATCCCGCTGTCAGGCTCTCACCTAGCTGGCAGGGCTGGAAGTCACTCGGTGTCATCCTTGCGCCTCGAGCAGATCCCGTTGTCAGACTCTTACCTAGCTGGCAGGGCTGGAAGTCACTCGATGGTGTCAGTAGTGGACCCCGAGCAGATCCCGATGTCAGGCTCTCACCTAGCTGGAAGGGTTGGAAGTCACTCGGTGTCATCCTTGGGCCTCGAGCAGATCCCGCTGTCAGGCTCTCACCTAGCTGGCAGGGCTGGAAGTCACTCGATGGTGTTAGTAGTGGACCCCGAGCAGATACCGCTGTCAGGCTCTCACCTAGCTGGCAGGGCTGGAAGTCACTCGGTGTCATCCTTGTGCCTCGAGCAGATCCCGCTGTCAGGCTCTCACCTAGCTGGCAGGGATGGAAGTCACTCGATGGTGTTAGTAGTGGACCCCTAGCAAATCCCGCTGTCAGGCTCTCACCTAGTTGGCAGGGCTGGAAGTCACTCGGTGTCATCCTTGGGCCTCGAGCAGATCCCGCTGACAGGCTCTCACCTAGCTGATGGGCTGAAGGTCACCCAGGGAAGTCCTGCACCCCCCCCCCCCCAGGTAGTGCCTAACAAACTTGGCCCTTCTAAGAGAGGAGAGCTCGGCATGGGCGAGTTTGAGCTCGCTAATTCAGCTCGGACTCGGCAGAAGATCGGCAAGCTAGGGCCTTGGACCTCCCTAAGAGGAGGCGGGTCCCATCGGGCCACCTCGTCCCCCCACTATGTTTTACTCAGGAAGATTTAGAGAATTTGGTCTCACATCGATAAGATGACGGACAGCTCGCGAGCAAGTTGGGGCGAATCCTGAGAATTGGCAAGCCAGGCCCTTGGACCTCGCCAAGGGGAGGCGGATCCCGCCGAGACGCCCTGCCCCCTCTTTATTTTACTTGGACAAATTTGGTGAGTTCGATTTTTTGGTTAAGAAGGCCAAGGACAGCTCGCGAGCGAGCTGCGGCGAGTCTTGGGAATTGTCGAACACTCAAGGTACTCTCTCGTGGGCAAGTCCTAACGACTATCCTACTCGCAGTACCTATCTATGTGAGGTCGCCTGGGGAAGGGCTCGCGGACATACAAATCACAGCAAAAAGAGATGGAAAAAATGGCTCGGATATGATCAAAAATCCTTTCCATTAAATATTGATATTTACAGGTGGAGCTCGCCTCGGCGCGGAAACAAAAGAAAAGCATACACATTTAGCCCCCCCCCCCCCCCCCCCCCGCAGGACTGGTCCTCCCCTTCGCCTGACTGATCCTGGAAACCCTTCCCGAATAGCGCATCAAGGCTGTCTTCCTTCTCGTTGGGAGGCGTCGCCAGGAACAGGCTCGGCATCAGATCCCGGGCCAAAATCTCCTCGCATCCCTCCACCAGCACCCTCGTGTCCTTCATCATTTGGATGGTGCATTCGGCAGCTTGGATGGACTTGATCCACAGCCTCTCGGCAAGGTCGGCCTCGCCAAAGACCCTTGGCCTTTTGTTGCGGAGGGTAGGATCGGCGCCGCTAGGCTCTAAGAAGATCTCTGCCTGACGGCGGACCTCGCGGGTGAGATTCTGGTTCTCATCCTTCAGCTTCGCATTCGCCCCCTCCAGCTCGGCAAGCCGGACGCGAAGCTGGCTGATCTCCTCCTTTTGCTCGGCATTGCAAGCCCACAGCTCCCCGGCAGCCTTGGCGTCCTGACAAAAGAAAAGTTCATTAGTGCTAGCGCAAAAGTTTTTCAAAAAAAAGAGAGAAGGTGAAGCTCGATACTCACCAATCCGCTGCCGGCCTGGGCGAGGAGACCCTCGGAGATGCCGAGCCGCCTCAACCGGTCGGCGACCTTGTCCTTGGTGATATCGCGAGCCTGCTCGACTTTTTGGAGTTAGTTGCTGAGGCCGAAGCTACGGCGGGTCAGCATGTGGTGGAGCTCTATGGCCCGCAGATGGGCCTACAGACCCTCATGGCCGAGCTGCCGCAGGGACATGTTCTTATAGGCCTCAGCATCCTCGCGGCCATAGAGGACGCAGCATAGGGCGTAAATGTGGCCAGTGTGTTGGAACACCCTATTACTAATTTGGGTCAGGATCACTATGTCTCTAGGATTTTATGTTTTGACCTTCTGTATAGATTATAGGTCAATTAGAATTGAGTCTAAGGGATCAGGAGTCTAGGTTTGGAAGCTGCCCTGAAGACCCAAGTTTTTCTGGAGACTAAGTCCAAATCGTCGAGCTCAGCACGACGTTTCGTCGAACTCCGGTCGACGATCGTCTAGCTCAACTTTGACAGATCGTCGAGCTCCATTCGACGATCGCTGAGCTCAATCCTCATAATATCGTCGAGCTCTGGTCGACGATCGCTGAGCTCAACTTCTCAATATCGTCGAACTCCATTCAACGATCGCTGAGCTCAGGTCGACGATTTTGACTCTGCACTGGATCCTTATCTCTGAGCTCAGTTCGACGATCTTTGAGCTCAGATCGACGACTTCTTTGCTGCTTGCATTTTCCAGTTCGCTGAGCTCAGCTCGACGATAGCAGAGCTCAGTTCGACGATTTCAGTTATCTTTCAGAATTCAAATTCAAATCAGATAGAAGTTATTCTGCATTTAATTCAGAAAATCTGTCAGCCGTTTTCATTTACTTCTGGAGCAAGTTTCAAGGGATTTTTCAAGGAATAATTCAGTGGACTTTCCTTCAGAACATTTTATGCAATTAAGGCTGTAATTAATTCAGACCAACGGCTATCTTTGACAGAGCAATTTTCTATTCAGACTCAGAGAATAAAAGATAGAATGTTTTTGAATCAGACAGAAGATAGACAAGAACAAGAGAATAGAGATAGACAAGTAGAGGACACCTCTCTATACACAGAGACTCTCTCAATCTTCTGTCAACAAGAATTCAGAAGAACACTCATCAAAAAGAGATCAAGCTTTCAAACATTCTTCAGATCTCTTCAGCTCTCAAGTGTTCAAGGCCAATATCATTTCAAGACTCCAGACACTCAACATTTCAGCTTGCTGAAATCATCTTCTGCTGGAGATCTATCTTTGAAGGCCTATCACCCTCAGCAAAGCTCATCTTCCTGAAGATTTCAAGGACTCAGGGGGAGCTTTGACAACATCACTGAATCCACATAGTCTTCTCAGTTGCTTGAGAAAGAGAAGACTGCCATCACTCTCTCAACCCCATTCTGTAAAGGGTTTTTCAAACTCCCTTCAAAAGTTTGAAGCTGGTTTTTGAGCACCTTGTCAAAAGCTCATTGGTGGCAAGACACCTGATCAAAAAATCTGTGTTGGTTTTTGAGCACCTTATCAAAAGCTCATTGGTGCCCAGGACACCTGATCAACTCATCCTGCAGTGGATTCCTACCTAGGGTGGTAGAAGAGTGGATGTACCCAAGTTGGGGAACCACTATATTTCCTTGTGTCATCTGGTTCTGCATGTTTTCTTTTTGTTTCTGGCCTAGATTTTCTTGTGCTTAATATCTGCATAGCTTAGTTTTATTTCTGCTTCCCTGCTTACACTCATTACAACAATTGTTGTAAAGCTTTGCAAAAAGTTTTCTTTGTGTTTTCAAAAAGCACCATATACTCTATTCACCCCCCCCCCCTTTAGAGTATATCAGATCTAGTTTCCCCTTTCAATTGGTATCAGAGGGAGGTTGGTTAAACATACCATATCTGTTTGGTTGTACAGGCTAACACCTGAACCCCAAGATCCCAAACTAGATCCTTCTTTTTATATTTTATTATTAGATTTAACTTGCACAAATCATGGCCCAAAACAAAGACTATGCTAGCACCAGACCTCCAGTGTGCAATCTGTCAAAGTTTGCACTTTGGAAAGCAAGGATTAGATTATACATGAACTCTATTGACGAAGATATTTTTAATTCTGTCTTAACAGTGTGTCCAAGACCTCCAGAGAGCACAAGCACTAATGCTGTTCCACCCCCATCAGGAACAGATGCTGACATCAAAAAGTGGAAAGTGGCTGATGCCAAGGCAATGAACATTCTAGCTCAGACAATGTCAGATGACATCTTTCAGAAGGTAGCTGAATGTAATTCAGCCAAGGAGATCTGGGACAAGCTTTCAGAAATTGTCTCTGGCTCAGCTGATGAGAGAAAGGACAGAAGATCTCATCTCATCTCCCAATATGAGAACTTCAAGAAGGGAGAAACTGAGTCAGTGGGAGACATGTACAATAGATTAAGTCTAATTGTCAGTGAACTGAGGACATTAGACAAAGAAATCTCACTGACAGAACTCAATGACAAGATCCTAATGTGCTTCCCCAGCACTTGGGATTCAAGAATCTGGCCAATTAAAGATGCCAGAAGCCTAAATGAGATTACCACTGAAGCCTTGTTGGGTAAGCTCAAATCTTATGAGCTACTCATCAAGAACAGAGAAGAAGAACAAAAGGCTGCTTCTCCAGCCACAAGAAAGGAGAAGACTATTGCATTCAAGGCAGCTGAGGATCTGCCTGAAGAAAAGGCCACAAGCAATGATGAACTTCTCAGCCTGTTGGCCAAAAGATTCTATAAGATGGCCAGAAAGGACTTCAGAAGAAGATCATACAAGGAGCAAGATAAGCCAAGGTATGACAAGTCCACTGGCAATAGCAAAGACATTATTTGCTTTGGTTGCAGGAAACCAGGGCATATGGCTCCTGACTGTCCAGAAAACAAGAACAAGGACAGGAGGGACAGAAAAGAAAGAAGAAAGGAGAAGGACTCCAAAAGGCATGGAAATAACAAACCTTCCACCAGCAAAAATAAGCACACAAGGAAAGGATTTGTTGCTGAATCCTGGAGTGAGACTGAAGAGGAGTCACAGGCCTCTTCCAGCTCAAGTGATGATGAGGATGATGCAGAGGAAAAAGAATTCTGCATGATGGCAATCAGTGCCTCTCAACACAACTCAGAGGAAGAGGAGTCAGAGTCAGACTCAGAAACTCAACCTGAAGAAGATCAGGTAATCAACTCTTTTGATTTCACTTCAGAAGATTTTAAACTTGAATTTAAAGCACTATGTTTAGACCTGCTAAAGTCTGAGAAAGAGATCATCTCTCTCAGAAATCAATTGTCTGAACACAATGCTTTAAAATCAGAAAACCTCAAGCTCTCTCAGGAGTTGGAGAACCATAGGGAACAGATAGCTTCACTGAAGAGTGAACTCTCTGAGGCCAAGAAGCTTGAAGAATCTCTCAATGGGAGAAGCATCAAGCTGATGGACATCACAAGCACAGTGAACTCAAGATTCAACAGTACACTGGGCTTGGGTGCCTCATCCAGCCAACCTATTGTTCTAACAACCCCTATCAAGTTCATTTCTGACAAGGGAAAGGGAGTTGTAGAGGTTGCCAGGAAAAATTCTGATCTGCCTCAGAAAACTAAAGTCCAGTACAAATCGTCGAACGGAGATCGACGATCGCCGAATGAAGATCGACGATCGCCGAACGCAGCTCGACGATCTCAGGACAAATCGTCGAACGCTGATCGACGATCTAAGCGAAGATCGTCGAACGCTGGTCGACGATCCCATATACCTGACCTCAGCCATAGTCGACCGTCGAACGGAGCTCGACGATCTGACCCAAGATCGTCGAACTCAGCTCCAAGATCGTCGAACAGAGGTCAGAGCTCTGGAAACTTTTTCAATGGCAAGTCAAAATTGAATCCTGAGGGTTCTTCATCCCAAATCTATAACCCTTATACTGAATGGATTTTACCTCCAAGGAGATATCATCCTGAAGGATATAAGAGTCAGCCAGGGATGTCTTTCATTTCTGAATTTAAAGGTTATCAACCTAGGCCCAAGGTAAACTGGGTCAAAAACAAGTGAATTGCTTAATGTGCAGGTGAAGACCTATCCAACATCTAACCACCAATGGTATTTGGATAGTGGATGCTCAAAGCACATGACAGGGAACAAGGACAACCTCAATTCCTTTAAAGCCAAGCTTGGACCCAAAGTTATCTTTGGTGACTCCAACTTTGGACAAACTAAAGGATATGGAGCAGTCCAGATTGGTTCTGTAACCTTAAAGAAGGTAGCATATGTGGAAGGACTGAAGCACAACCTAATCAGTATCAGTCAGCTATGTGATGAAGGCTACCAGGTGACCTTCAGCAAAACTCTATGCAAGATCAAGTCAGAGGACAACACCACTGTGTTGACAGGTAAAAGGAAAGGTAACATCTACCTTGTAGATTTTCTTTCAACTTCTATAGATATCTGCTTATTCAATTCAGTTTATAGACCAAATGTTTTATGGCATAAGAGACTAGGACACCTAAACCTTAGAACTATTGCTAGGCTCTCCAAGGACAACCTTGTTAGAGGACTACCTTCTGGCCCCTACAAGAAGGAAGGACTCTGCAAGGCTTGTCAATTAGGCAAGCAAACTAAAAACAGTTTTAAGTCACTTAATAAGAGTGATTCACCTAGGATATTGTATCTGTTACACATGGATCTATTTGGACCCATCACAGTACAAAGCCTAGGAGGGAAATCCTACACTTTGGTGATTGTAGATGACTTCTCTAGATTCACTTGGGTGTTCTTTCTAAGGAAGAAGTCTGATAACTTTAAGTGTCTGACAGAGTTTCTCAAATGTGTAAAGATTGAGTTCAATACTCACATTGCTCTGATCAGAAGTGATCATGGGACAGAGTTTGATTCTCTTCTTATGCAAGAGTTCTGTCAGAGTGAAGGGATCAGGCATACTTTCTCAGCTCCTAGAACTCCTCAACAAAATGGGGTAGCTGAAAGGAAAAATAGAACCCTTATTGAATCTGCCACTACATTGTTGTCAGATGCTCATCTACCTCTATCCTTCTGGGCAGAGGCAGTGAACACCTCCAACTATGTGCTGAACAGAAGCCTGATACATAAACTGAAGGGAAAGACTCCCTATGAATTACTCAAAGGGAAGAAACCTAAAGTTGACTATTTCAAAATTTTTGGTTGCATTTATTATATTCATAATAATGATAAGAAACATCTAGCAAAATTTCAAGCCAAAGCTGATGAAGGAGTGTTTCTGGGATACTCCATGATCAGCAAGGCCTATAGGGTATATAATAAATCATCATTAAAAATTGAGGAATCTGTTCATGTTTCTTTTGATGAAACTAACATGTCTTTCAAGGAGAAGATTTCTTCTACCATAGAACCTTTGCAGGAACACTCTCTAGTTGAAGATATGAACAAGCTACAGGTTGCTCAAGAAGATGAAAGCAGTGAAGATGAAAGCAATGCTCAACATATTGAAGCACAACCTGAAGAGCCAATTGTTGTACCACAAGAGGAAACAACAACACAGGTTGGTGAACAATCAACACCCCCTGTTGATTTAGTAACATCAAGAGACCATCCAATTACCCAAATAATTGGAGAAATCTCAGCTGGTGTGCAAACCAGAAATCAGGTCAACCAAAACCTGTTGCACACCTGCTTCCTTTCTCAAATTGAACCTAAGTCCATTCAAGATGCAGAGCAAGATCCACACTGGATCATTGCCATGCAAGAAGAGTTGCATCAATTTGAGAGGAACAAAGTATGGGAACTAGTGCCAAAGCCTAAGGATCATTCCATTGTTGGAACAAAATGGGTATTCAGAAACAAACTGGATGATCAAGGAGTAATAATAAGGAACAAGGCAAGGCTAGTTGCCCAAGGATATTCTCAAGAAGAAGGAATTGACTACGACCAGACCTTTGCACCTGTTGCAAGATTAGAAGCCATCAGGATATTCTTAGCTTATGCAGCTCACAAAGGCTTCAAAGTTTATCAAATGGATGTCAAGAGTGCCTTCTTAAATGGAGACATCAAAGAGGAAGTCTATGTCAGACAACCTCCAGGTTTTATCTCTCCAACTCATCCTGATTTTGTTTTTAAATTAAATAAAGCATTATATGGTCTCAAGCAAGCTCCTAGAGCATGGTATGAGACCCTAGCATGCTTTCTTTTGGAAAATGGTTTTATAAGGGGTAGAGTAGACCAAACTCTTTTCATTAGAACCCATAAGTCTCATACCCTACTAGTACAAATTTATGTAGACGATATCATTTTTGGTTCTACTGACTCAAAACTATGCAGAAGGTTTTCTAACTTAATGCATTCTAAATTTGAGATGAGTAGCATGGGTGAGCTATCCTTCTTCCTAGGATTGCAAGTCAAACAACATGCTGAAGGCATCTTTATTTCTCAAACCAAATATGCTAATGAGATGGTTAAGAAATTTGGCATGTCTGAGGCATCTTGTATGAAAACACCCATGCCTACCAATGCTGTATTGGATGCTGATGAACATGGGAAACCTGTTGATCAGACAACATATAGAGCAATGATTGGCTCTTTACTGTATCTTACAGCCAGTAGACCAGATATAATGTTTGCTATATGTATATGTGCTAGATTCCAAGTTAGCCCTAGAGAGTCACACCTCACATTAGTAAAGAGGATTCTCAGGTATGTTAAAAGTTGTCCAAATCTAGGTCTCTGGTATCCAAAAGATTCAGCATTTGAGTTAACTGGATTCTCTGATGCTGATTATGCTGGATGCAGAATTGACAGGAAAAGCACCAGTGGAACTTGTCAGTTCCTTGGTGATAGACTTGTCTCTTGGTTTTGCAAGAAACAAACATCTGTGTCAACTTCAACTGCTGAAGCTGAATATATGGCTGCAGGCAGTTGTTGTTCACAAATACTGTGGATTCAAAATCAACTCCTAGACTATGGTTACAACTTAGAGAAGTCAAAAATCTTTTGTGACAATACAAGTGCTATCTCCATAGCTCAAAATCCAGTCCTCCATAGTAGGACAAAACATATAGAGATTAGGCATCATTTCTTAAGGGATAATGTTGAAAAGAACAAAATTGAATTGCAGTATATCCCAACTGATTTACAAAGGGGAGATATTTTCACCAAGCCTTTGGATGAAAAGAAACATACTTTCTTCCTAAATCAGTTAGGAATGTTAGATGGAGGAAGTCTTAAATAATACTCAAGATTTTGAAAGCTCAAAATGGACCAAGACTAGGCAAAATTCTGATTTTCCTTAGTGTCTAGGATTTCTCTGATCTCTGAACTGCGCTCGACGATTTCCCCACAGATCGTCGAACGGAGTTCGACGATTTCCAGAATCGTCGAACTGAGTTCAGCGTTTCTCAGATAGTATGAACTATCTCTTCCGGTCAACGATCGTCGAACGGCGCTCGACGATTTTGTTCACTGAACGATCGTCGAACGGAGCTCGATGCCTTTCCAGATCGTCGAACGGAGATCGACGATTTTGGAGTCTCTTCAGATTCCTTTAGAAGCCTCGATCGTCGAACTGAGTTCAACGATCTTTCCTCTTCTGCGTCGAACCCTAATATAAAACTCATTTTTCGCCGTCGTTCTCTCTTGCGCTTTCAATTTCTCTGCAAACTTTTCTTCCCTCCAAGCAGTTCTACACTTGGTCGTTTTGTCTGTTGATTTTTTGCAGGTACCATGGCCGTTTCAGTTGCTGTACTCTCTGCAATGAAATTTGATGCTGGCTTTGACATCGATTTCGATTCCTTCAACACAACCGATCAAATCTTCCAGGATATTCTCAGATTGTTCAAAGATCAGCAATTATCTGCCCTGATGACAACCAGAATCAAACTAGCATCTGATGAGATTAAAGAATGGGTATACACTGCCCACAACCTGGACAACAATACCATAGTTGGTTCCATTGGTGGCACCCAGGTACCTATGACTCCTGCAGTATTGACAGAGGTTTTTGGTTTAAGGAATGGTGAAGATTCTGCTGACCTTTCTGGAGAAGAGTTTGCTGATGTACTTGCCAGGATGGGTCATCCTGAGGGGAACCCTAGCAAGCTGTTTAAGAGGAACCTGTCTGTGGAATACAGGTTTATGGCTGATGTAGTAGGCAAGGTTCTCTTGGCCAAGCATTCTGCTCATGACACAATCTCCAGATATCAGCTCTGCCTTATGGGAGCTCTGGTAGATAGCAAAAGCCTGAACTGGGGAGAAGTATTCTTTGATTTATTGAAGAAAAAGATCAACAAGACATTTGTGAACTTTGGAAGAATTCTGGGAATCTTCCTCCAGGCTAAGTGCCCTGCCCTGCTAGTCTCCTCTGGAGTGCACATCAATGCCTCCAAGAGACTCACCTGTGCCCTTTTTGGGAAATGGGACAGGCAAATCTCCAAGCCCAGCAGGCCCTCTTCTTCTGGCCCTTCAGGCACCAGGACTCTAAGAGTCACTCCACCCCAGGCCTCTGCCCCTGCAGAGGACCTGCCTGCTAGTGCTGCTGCTTCTCCTCCTCCAAGCTCAACCCTACCTTCACTTCCATCCACCTCTCCAGCCACCTCCACAATTACCATCTCCAGCCCATCTCCAACATCTACTCCATCTCCAGCAACAATTTCCTCTCCACCAGCAGCCCACTTCCACCCTCTTTTCTCCTATCCACCTCCAGATGTCACCTCATCCCCATCCCTTCCAACTTTCACTCTCCTGGATGACTCCTACATGGATGATTCCCCCTCTTCTCCTCCAGATTTGCCATCCTCCTCCACATCTTTCCAAGACCTTCTCCACCAGATTCTTGATCAACCCACCTTCACTCCCTCCATTTCCATCCCTGTACCCTCTATCTCTACCATACCCTCTCCTGAGCCATCCCTTCCACCCTTCAGCCCTCCTCCTCCAGCTCCCTCAGCCATCCCTGTACCCTCTACCTCTGCTCCCCTTGAGCATGTAGATCTCCCAGCCCTTGCTGATCAGTTGTATGAGCTCCTTGCACCTAGGCTCTCCCTTCTCATGGAGGCCTCTTTAGCTCCTCTACACCAATCAGTGGCAGCTCTTTCTGCCAGGCTGTCCTCTTTCTTTGCTCCTCTAGCAGCACCCCCAGCAGTGTGCCTTGATGCACAGGTATCTGCATCCAGGCAGGGGGAGATGCCCTATGAAACTGTTGCTGCTGCTGCTGCCCCTGCTGTTGTTTCTGCTGCTACTGCTGCTGCTTCTGCTTCTGCTACTGCTGCCATTCCAATCATAGCAATAGACCTAAGGTCTCTGCTATCTATTTTTGACACTGCTTACTTCTGCTGCCTCCCAGAGCCATATCCTGTCCAGCCTCCAGAGGCTCTTGCTGCCCAGTCAGAAGATTTGTCCAGGGCTCTAGTGCCCTTCTCCTGCTGTGACCCCAGAATCATCTCTGATTTTATTCAGTCAGTGACTGCTGCTGCTGCTGAAGACAATGCTGTGTCTACCTCTGCAGTTATATCTGCTGCTGCTGAGCCCTCATCTCAGGATGTTTTGATGACAGAGGCTGTTGATTTTGAGCCTGCTGTAGAAGTTGTTGTTTCTAAAGCTGCTGCTGTCTCTCCTGAAGTTGCTAGTGCTGTTCCTGAAGCAATATCTGTTGTAACTTCTGCTGCTCCAGTACCTATAGTTACATCTGCTGCTGCTCCTGTTGCTCCTCCTGCTTCTGTATCTATTGCCCCATCAGCTGCTGTTAAACTGAAAGAGGATTTGATGAAACAGCTTGATGCATTGTATGATGCACAAAGTTCTGAATCTGAGGATTATAATACTGCTTCTGATGACTCATCTGCCACAATTGCAAAGAAAAGAAAGGCAAGAAGTAAGGCCTTGAAGAGAGTTCCTCCTGCCAAAGTCAGAGATGACAATGATGTCCCTTATTATATCCTGCACAATTGCCCAATCTCTGAGCATTGGATGCAATACTCTAAGAATCAGTTAAAGGCTATGAAAAAGAAGAGGAAATATGAAAAAGATTTCACTCAGTTCAAGCACCCTCATCCTCCTCCACCACCTCCACCTGATGCAGGTGCAGGTGGCAGCTCTGCAAGATCAGGCCCTGCTAGAAGCCAGGCTCCCTACCAACCTCATGCAAGAACTTATCAAAGGGAAAGCCAGTCTAGGGGGTCTTACTCTAGAAGGGGAGGATATAGGGGAAACCAAAGAGAAACTCAGGTTTACTCTAAAGGACACTCCAGGCAGCATCCTTATTCTAGGGGAGGACATGTTCCATCAGACACATCTTCTGGTCCTTTTCCCTACAAGCTCAAAGATACAGTGACTGCCAGGACCCCTCAAGAAACTACTTCCAACAGGTATGAGCCACCTGTTCCATTTGAGGATCCTGAGAAAAATCCTATGGCTTGGACTGCAAGGATGAAAGAGCTGGCTGCCCTAGATCAGATCAAGAAAGCAAAAGAACAAGGGCTAGACACTTCCAACATATCTACCATGTCAGAACAAAGGCAAAAAGAATTAGAGAGATATGCCTCCAGCAAATTTTTTTGATGCAGACAGATACATGGAGTTGCATCCAGCTGCAGTGGTTCCCAGGGCTTCAAAGCAAATTTATTTGGGTGCAGCTGATGATACCAGATCCAAACAACAAGCTTTAGATCCCAACAGAGAAATCAAGATGGTAAAAGGCAAAGAAAAGGAATGACTCTGTAAGGTGACAACTTTTGGTTCTTCTAACTGCTATCTGGATATCACACATATATAATATATATCTCTGTGATGGTTCTGCTCTGTGTCTTGTTATTGTTGTTTTTATGTTTTTTTCTGACTGTATGATGTTGTTTGTTTTTCAAAATATGTAAATAGTTTTCCTAACCCAAATAGGGGGAGATTGTTGGAACACCCTATTACTAATTTGGGTCAGGATCACTATGTCTCTAGGATTTTATGTTTTGACCTTCTGTATAGATTATAGGTCAATTAGAATTGAGTCTAAGGGATCAGGAGTCTAGGTTTGGAAGCTGCCCTGAAGACCCAAGTTTTTCTGGAGACTAAGTCCAAATCGTCGAGCTCAGCACGACGTTTCGTCGAACTCCGGTCGACGATCGTCTAGCTCAACTTTGACAGATCGTCGAGCTCCATTCGACGATCGCTGAGCTCAATCCTCATAATATCGTCGAGCTCTGGTCGACGATCGCTGAGCTCAACTTCTCAATATCGTCGAACTCCATTCAACGATCGCTGAGCTCAGGTCGACGATTTTGACTCTGCACTGGATCCTTATCTCTGAGCTCAGTTCGACGATCTTTGAGCTCAGATCGACGACTTCTTTGCTGCTTGCATTTTCCAGTTCGCTGAGCTCAGCTCGACGATAGCAGAGCTCAGTTCGACGATTTCAGTTATCTTTCAGAATTCAAATTCAAATCAGATAGAAGTTATTCTGCATTTAATTCAGAAGATCTGCCAGCCGTTTTCATTTACTTCTGGAGCAAGTTTCAAGGGATTTTTCAAGGAATAATTCAGTGGACTTTCCTTCAGAACATTTTATGCAATTAAGGCTGTAATTAATTCAGACCAACGGCTATCTTTGACAGAGCAATTTTCTATTCAGACTCAAAGAATAAAAGATAGAATGTTTTTGAATCAGACAGAAGATAGACAAGAACAAGAGAATAGAGATAGACAAGTAGAGGACACCTCTCTATACACAGAGACTCTCTCAATCTTCTGTCAACAAGAATTCAGAAGAACACTCATCAAAAAGAGATCAAGCTTTCAAACATTCTTCAGATCTCTTCAGCTCTCAAGTGTTCAAGGCCAATATCATTTCAAGACTCCAGACACTCAACATTTCAGCTTGCTGAAATCATCTTCTGCTGGAGATCTATCTTTGAAGGCCTATCACCCTCAGCAAAGCTCATCTTCCTGAAGATTTCAAGGACTCAGGGGGAGCTTTGACAACATCACTGAATCCACATAGTCTTCTCAGTTGCTTGAGAAAGAGAAGACTGCCATCACTCTCTCAACCCCATTCTGTAAAGGGTTTTTCAAACTCCCTTCAAAAGTTTGAAGCTGGTTTTTGAGCACCTTGTCAAAAGCTCATTGGTGGCAAGACACCTGATCAAAAAATCTGTGTTGGTTTTTGAGCACCTTATCAAAAGCTCATTGGTGCCCAGGACACCTGATCAACTCATCCTGCAGTGGATTCCTACCTAGGGTGGTAGAAGAGTGGATGTACCCAAGTTGGGGAACCACTATATTTCCTTGTGTCATCTGGTTCTGCATGTTTTCTTTTTGTTTTTGGCCTAGATTTTCTTGTGCTTAATATCTGCATAGCTTAGTTTTATTTCTGCTTCCCTGCTTACACTCATTACAACAATTGTTGTAAAGCTTTGCAAAAAGTTTTCTTTGTGTTTTCAAAAAGCACCATATACTCTATTCACCCCCCCCCCCCTTTAGAGTATATCAGATCTAGTTTCCCCTTTCACAGTGGCAGGCTCGCGGTCATGCCAGGAAGGATGCAGGGTGGAGATGGAGACCTGATGGGCCAGCTCATCCCACTGCACCATGGGCTCGCCCGCCGAGTCCTTCCACCCCCCCCCCCCCCCCCCCGAAGCTGAAGAGGGGATGTTGTTTCGGCGGCCCGCGCTCGCGAGTAGCCCTCTTCACCGAAGGAGGTGGGTAGATCGCCGCCGCGGGACCAGAAGCGTCGCCGCCCTTCCGCCCTTTGCTGGTGATCTCCTTTAACGGGCTCTCCGGCGACGCGTCGGGGATGGTCTCGGGCGATCTCATGTATTTGCGTCTGGATTGATGTTGTTGATGTTGTTTCCCCCGCGGAGCGAGCACGGCTTTCTTCATCTTTTTTTGATAATGGCTGGTGGTGTGGCGGGTTCGACCCCGCATCCTCAGACCGCCTCTTGCTGGAAGAGTGCTGGGAGAAGGCCGCCTCATCTCGACAGGCCGTCGCCACCGCCTTCTCGCGAGCAAGGGGGTCCGGGTGCAACCCCGAGTCCGCAAACGGCGGGTTCGCGGGAATCAACCGCTCCCCTGCAAGAAAAAACATGGAAAGAGTTAGAGCACTTTCAACAGCAATATGGCGAGCTCGGCAACCGGGCGAGCTCGGCAATACGGGGAGAACAATACCTTCGCCGGGTAGGACAGGTAGAAGCGCGTCAAGGCCCCTTCGCAGGCAGGCGACCTCGAAGTCCTTATGGAGGAAGTATTTGTGGAGCTCGGCATCGTTGTCGGACACGGCCGGCGGGCGGTAAACCTCCTCGCCTTTCTGTTGCGGTGAGTACGGGATGTTTCCGAGGTCGCCCTTTATAAAGGCGATCCTAGTCATCCAGTTATGGTGCTTGTTCGCGATCTCGCAAACTTTGATCAGCGAGCCGCCGAAGTAAGCGACCCCATCCGGCATCGCCTTATAAGAGAAGAGTTTCCTGAACACTGTCAGGTTGACTCTATCCTCTCTTGCTGGAGGTAGCTCGCGAATGCCACCATCATGGCGATGGCGTTGGAGTTTAGCTGCGCAGGTACCGCGACATAGTACTTCAAAATTTGTCGGATCTCCGGCCAGAGGGGGAGGCGCAACCCCACCTCAAAGTGAGAGATTGGGAAGGCGAGCACATCGTCGTAGAAGGTATTGATGGCCTCCCCTTGCCATGGCCGGCGCGCCGCGAAGCCCACGGCACATGCTCTGCCTCGAACTCCGCGAGCTCCTCCTTGCTGGTATGCCCCTCGAAGAAGTAGTAATCGGTGAAGTGCTGGGCGCACTTGCTGCGGCCATCAGCGTCAGGACTGGTCTTGTCCATGCTCGCGAAAGAAGATGGGGCGCGAGTAGAAAAGGAGAGAAGCGCAGAAATAAAGAGAGGGAGCAATAAAAGCAGCAGTACGAGGGTTGGTGGTGGGGGGGGCTATTTATAGAAAAAGAAATCTGGGGTCAGGCCGCCCAATCGGCTCAGCTCGCCGCCCCAGCTCGCCGCCCCCAACTCGCCACCCCAGCTCGCGGACTTCCGGCGCGTCCCAACCAAGGCTAAGTCAAACAGAGCAATATATTATTTGAATACTGCATGTCCAAGAATATTTTAAAGTTACTTATTACAAAGACCAAGTGCATGAATAAAAAAGCAGGGTGTGCGAGCAGGGGGAACACCAGGAGGCGAGTACCGGTTGGCTAGGCAAAGGAACCGCCCTTTATCTACCCCGGCCTCGCACCCCCACCCCCAGACTGCCGCGCGCAAAGCAGCTCGTGGATCCTCCCCGAATTCCTCTGTGCCACTGAGATGTCGTCGTCTATCTCATCCAGAAGTCGGGAAGGGGACGTCGTGTCACCAGCCTAGCCGCTTTGCACCTCATCAGCAAGGCGCGCGTAGTTGCGTTGTAGCATCTCGTTGACCCCCTGCACCTCGCGTAGCCCGCACACCAGCTTCTTGAGAAGCTTAAGCTCCCTCCTCGTCAGCTCGCCTTGATCCACTTCGGGGCCCAAGTAAGAGTCCAGCAAGCTTGGGGAGGGGAGGGGAGAGTAGTGGGCTGCCCGCGAAGATTCCTCTTCGGCGGATTTGCTGGGGGGAACTGTGGAGAAAAACATCAGCAAAAAGAGGTATGCAGGAAAATCGCATGAGGTAGGAATCCAAGCAAAGTTGACCTGACGAGCTCGGCAGCTCGAAGGAGATGCGGGGAGGGATGAACCTCAGATCCTTCCTGCGACCTGGGCCGCGAGTTCCCGGTGGGAGAAGCTCGAATCCCGGGATAGGGATGGTTTCCAGACCCACCCCCGCGGTCACGACAGCTTGCCAAGGAGAGGGGGCGCGCACCAGCGAGCTCGTCCTCTGCGAGCTCAACCCCAAGGTCCCAAAGGAAGGGGACGGCTCCCGGTGGCGATTCTCCGGAGTCATGAACCGCAAGTCCCCAAGAGTGGTCTTGGCTCATGGGGTGGTATCTCGCGGCGCGGCGTCTTCTACACCATCAGGGCGGCTTTCTGGGCCGTCGCAGATCTCGACAATATTCCTCCCCTTTTTAGAGGCAGGCAGAGTGGAGGAGCCAGTCCAATGCTCCAAGGTGGTCCTCAGGTCGTCGTAGATGGGCTCAGCCGCCTGAGGGAACAGTTTCATCTTCTTGGAGCTAGGCTCGGTAGAGCCACCCTGCGGCATAGTGGTTGGGACCGCCGTCAGGGCGTCCACGTAAGCTGTAGAGGCCTGGCGAGCTCGGTTAAGGCGCTCTTGGATCTCCTTGGGGATTGGCATCTTGGCAGGTCCAGAGCAAAGGGAATAGTAAGAGTCAGTCAGGTACGCAGGTGCATATATATAGTCGCAGGTGGACCCCGCCCGAAGATTCCCTCCAGTCCACCCCGCGCTCGCCGAACACTTGGGGTTGGATGTTTCTTTCCAAGCTTTGTCAAGCTCAAAAAGAGTGGGGATTATGTACAACCCTGTGTCCAGCGAATAAGGTCGCCAGGAACCAGACCGATCGGGGTGAAAATAGCGGGCGAGCTCGGCAGTAGAGAAGCCGAGCCCGAGCTCGGCATTCGTCGAACGGGAGATCGGCATTTGTCGACCGCGAGCTCGGCATTCGCCGAGCTAGTCCAAGAATCGTCGAGCTGAGGTCGACTAATGGAGACCAACGGATGGGCGAGCTCGCCGTCCCAGCTCGTGCTCTCGCAACGGAGCTCGGTAACTGTAGGCGAATTGGATCTGCCGAGGTGACCAAGCTCCCCAACTCGCCTGGACC
Source organism: Platanthera guangdongensis (assembly GCA_039583875.1). Lineage (NCBI taxonomy): Eukaryota > Viridiplantae > Streptophyta > Magnoliopsida > Asparagales > Orchidaceae > Platanthera > Platanthera guangdongensis. The sequence goes on along the minus strand of CM077150.1, from coordinate 111,730,772 downwards.
CATGAGGTACTTTTTACTGTTTTGCCCCCGCTGGTCTGCCTAGAGCCCTTTAAAATAGCGGAGTTTGGCTATTGGCAGACCCAGCCAAGGGTTTTCTGGTAACTTCAAGTCAGTTCCATTTGGTTATTGGCAGTTCAGATTCTGAAAACTATAAATAGGACCCAAGGGGTACCCCAGAAGGCATGCTTCCTGCGCTCTCCTACTCCAGTTTTCAAGTGCTTTCAGAGGGTACCTTAGCTCGGCCTCTGACTAAGGAGGGGAAGTGCTCTCACATCTTTCGGGTCTGTGGTGGGTCCTCCCCGCCGAGCCCTTGGGTCAGTTCTTCCGTGTTTCTTTTGTTGTTTTTCTTGCAGGAGTGAAGTAGGTGTACGATCACCCCTTCCCCAAGGGTGAACTCCACAAGAGATCGTTTTTCGGTTTCAACATCAAGCAAACTCCAAGAGCTTGGTATGAGACCCTAGCAAGCTTTTTATTATAGCATAAATTCATTAGAGGCATAGTAGATAAAATACCTTTCACTAGACATCATAAGGACCAAATTTTGTTAGTACAAATATATGTGGATGACATCATCTTTGGGTATACTGATTCAAAATTATGCAAGATGTTTTCTGACCTCATGCATTCCAAATTTGAAATGAGTAGCATGGGTGAGCTTTCCTATTTCCTTGGTCTCCAAGTGAAACAGCTCCCTGATGGCATCTTCATCTCCCAAGCTAAATATGTTAAAGAGCTAATAAAGAAGTTTGGGATGGTTGATGCCTCAGCAAAGAAAACACCTATGGCTATAAATGTTGTGATTGACTCTGATGCATCAGGGAAACCTGTAGATCAGAAACTATATAGGGGCATTGTTGGGTCCCTACTATATCTCACAGCTAGCAGACCTGATATCATGTTTGCCACATGCCTCTGTGCTAGGTTCCAGGTGAACCCAAAAGAATCTCACCTTACTTTCCTAAAAAGAATTTTGAGATATATAAAGGGTTGTCCTAGTCTAGGCCTATGGTATCCCACATAATCAGAATTTGAGTTAACTGGATACTCAGATGCTAATTTTGTTGGATGCAGGGTGGACAGAAAAAGTACCTCAGGAACTTGCCAATTCCTTAGTATGAGATTAGTGTCCTGGTTTTGTAAAAAGCAATCATCTGTGTCAACCTCCACTGCTGAGGCAGAATACATTCCAGCTGGTAGCGGTTGCTCACAGATGCTATGGATACAAAACCAACTACTAGACTATGGTCTCAACTTAAATAATTCAACTCTACTTTGTGATAACACAAGTGCTATAGCCATAGCACAGAATCCAGCCCATCACAGTAGGACAAAGCATATAGCCATTAGGCATCATTTCATTAGAGAGTGTGTAGACAAAAATAAAATTAATCTTGTCTATATCTACACTGATTTACAAAGAGCTGATATATTCACCAAACCTCTAGATGAGAAAAATCATGTATTCTTTATAAATCAGCTTCGAATGATAAATGGAGAAGATTTAGTTTAAGTTCTATCTGTACACAACGAATTTTCCACAGTTCGTCGAACTACGTTCGACGAACTGGGGAAATTTTGAGAGATCTTCGTCGAACAGAGGTCGACGAACTCTCTGTGAGTGAAACAATTTTCGTCGACCAGAGATCGATGAACTTGCTTCAGAAGATATTCGTCGAACGGCGCTCGACGAATTGTCTTCAATTCTTTAGAATGAGATCGACGAATTATTTACTTCTAAATCATTTCGTCGAACTCAGTTCGAAGAATTGTTTTGTTTTCATGGAACGGAGTTTGTCGATTCATATTCTGGAAAACCTTATATCTAGGTTCTCTTCGACCTCCATCCCGCGCTTTCTGTTCTCTTGCACTTGATCGTCGTTTCTCTCTTTTGTAGGTGATTCCATGGCGATTCCAGCAGGAGCTCTAGCCTCTATGAAGTTTGACACTGGATTTGATGTCGACTTCGAATTGTTCTAGCACTCGGATCCAATCTTTCTATATATTCTGGAACTTCTGGAAGAACAAAATTTGAAGAACCTGATGACTACAAGGATAAAGTTGGCAGGAACAGAAATCAGAGAATGGGTCTATACTTCATCCACTTCTGAAGAAAATACTATGACAGGATCAATCGTGGGTAACACTGTTTCCTTAACTCCCGCAGTTTTAACTGAAATCTTTGGTTTGACAAATGGATAAGACGAATTAGAAATTGATCCTGAAGAGTTTGATACGATGCAAAATCTGATGGGTTATACTGGTGACAACCCAAATAAATTGTTGAAGAAACATTTGTCTGCAGCATACAAGTTCCTGGTAGACATTGTTGGGAAGGTCTTGCTTGGCAAGCATATTGCCCATGACTACATCACAAGGCATCAGTTCTTGGTCATGTGTGTAGCGATAAATAAGAAGCAAGTGCATTGGGCTCAGATCCTCTTTGATCTGATAAAGAAGAAAAATAATAAGAAAGAAGTGTGTTTTGGAAGGATCCTAGGGATATTCCTAAAGGAGAAGGCTGCTGAATCCCTGGTATCCTAGACCATATTCATTAATGCTAGCAAAAGGCTTACATGTGCCTTGTTTGGCAGGTGGGAGAGGACCATACCTAAGCCATCCAATGCTTTTACCTCTTCCACCCCAGCTTCTGAATGCACCAGGGCTGTTAAAGCCACTCCCTAACCTACTGAAGAGATTCATCCAACACCACCATCTCTTCAAGCCCACCTTTCAGCAACACAAATCCATCCCTCTCCCACACCTCCATCATCCCCTACTCAACCTCCTACTCCACCCGAATCTCCACATGCTTCACCAGCACTAACTCCTCCATCATCTCCACTTCCTCCTCATTTATCCACCATATCATTTTTCAACAGTTGTTGTATTCAGGTATGGTGCTTGCTAAAAACTCTTACAATAGTTGTTGTATTCTCATGTGAACAGGGAAGCAAATAGTAAATCTAAGCATAGAATAATCACAGACTACAAAAGAAACTAAACACAAGCCACAGCCAGAAACAAAAGAAGCACAAGCAACCAGAAGACCCAAGGAGCTATAGTGGTTCCCCAACCAATCTGGGTACATCCACTCTTCTACCACCCTAGGTAGGAATCCACTGCAGGATGAGTTGATCAGGTGTCCTGGGCACCAATGAGCTTTTGGTAAGGTGCTCAAAAACCAAACTAAATTTTTTGATCAGGTGTCTTGCCACCAATGAGCTTTTGATAAGGTGCTCAAAAACCACACACAAACTTTTGAAGGGAGTTTGAAAAACCCTTTACAGAGGTGGGGATGAGAGAGTGATGGAAATCTTCTCTTTCTCAAGCAGCTGAGAAGACTATGTGGATATTGATGTTGTCAAAGCTCCCCCTGAGATCTGTAGTTATTCAGGAATTGAAGCTTTGCAGTAGGGTGATAGGCCTTCAGAAAATTGATCTCCAGCAAATTATGATTTCAGCAACAGCTGAAATGTGAGGTGTCTGGAGTCTTGAATATCGATGGACTTGAACACTTGATTCAAAAGAGATCTGAAGATTTCAGTTTTGTTGATCTCCTTTAGTGATGGTGTTCTTGTATGAATCTTGAGGCAGAGAATGTCTGCAACTCTTTTTCTTTCTCTTGTGTGATTGTGGTTGTGAGAGAGTTGTTGTAGAAGAAGAATTGCAGAGAATGAATCTTGCAGAATGTGTGTCTCTCCCTTGTTCTTCTTCCTGTTCTCTACTGGATTTCTATTTCAGAAGTTTTTGATGATTGTATTTTATTCTCTTGATGTTTGAATAGAAAAGGTCCACTGTCAAGATAGTCGTTGGCCTGTCATTAAATGACTTCCTTAATTGCTTTTGTCTTCTGGGGGAAAGTCCAATGAAACATTCCTTGATAATTCCTTGAAACTTGCTCCAGAATAAATGAAAACGGCTACAAGATCTTCTGAATTAAATGCTGAGAATAACTCCTTAACTGTTCTGAATTTGAATCTTGAAAGTCGTTGAACTCTTCAGAAAAACGTCGAACTGAGCTCTACTATCGTCGAACTGAGCTCAGCGATTTGGACTTATACAGAACTAGAGTTCGTCGATCTGAGCTCAACTATCGTCGAACTGAGCTCAGAGATAGAGGAACAAACTGGAGTCAAGATCGTCGAACTGAGCTCGAAGACCGTCGAATGGAGTTCGACGATTTGAAGAAGTTGAGCTCAGCGATCGTCGAATGGAGTTCGACGATCCGTCGAAGTTGAGCTAAACGATCGTCGATAGGAGTTCGACGATTTGTCGTACTGAGCTCGACGAAATGACTTCATTTCCAATCTGAAAAACCTGGGTCTTGAGGGCAGCTTCCAAACCTAAGTACTAACCCTTAGACTCAATTCTACTTGACCTTTAGATCTATACAATGAGGTCAAAACAGGTTCCTAAGAGACATAGTGATCCTAACCCAAATTAGTAATAGGGTGTTTTAACAATCTCCCCCTATTTTGGTTAGGATTACTATTTACAGGAATTTGAAAATTATAAACATACAGAACAACAATATAACAAACAACAACATTGCAGAATCACAAATATAATATCTCAGACAGATCAGAAATCAGAATAATTGTCACCTTACAAAGTTATTCCTTCTCCTTGCTCTTTATAAGTTTAATTTCTCTATTTGGATTAAGAGCTTCCTTCTTTGATCTTCTTTCATCAGCTGAACCTAGAGATGTTTGATGTTTAGGCCTTGGTACTACAGCTTCAGGGTGCAGCTCCATGTATCTTTCAGAATCAAAAAAACTTGCTGGAGGCATATCTTTCAAGTTCCTTCTTTCTTTGATCAGACAGAGTAGTAATGCTGGAGGTGTCCTTTCCTTGCTCTCTGGCTTTCTTAATCTGATCCAAGGCAGCTAATTCCTTCATTCTAGCTGTCCAGGCAGTTGGATTGTTCTCTGGATCCTCAAAAGGCACTGGAGGCTCATATCTATTGGAGGGATTATCTGGAGGAGCTCTGGAGGAGACTAATTCTTTGAGCTTATAAGGAAATGGACCTGAAGTAGTATCAGATGAACCTGGTCCTTCCCTTGAGTATGGGTGCTGCCAGGAGTAACCTTTTGAATAGACTTGAAGTTCTCTTTGGTTGACTCTGTAGTTTCCTCTCCTTGATTGATAGCCTCTAGATTGGCTTCCCCTATGTTGAGATCTCCCATGAGGCTGATAGGGGGTTTGACTTCTGGCAGAGGGTTGAGATGCAGAGCTACCACTTGCACCTGCACCTGGTGAAGGAGGAGGAGGAGGAGGATGATAAAACTAAGAAGATCCTTTGTCATATTTTCTTTTTTTTTCATAGCCTTTAATTGATTCTTGGAATATTGCATCTAATGTTCAGTTATAGGGCAGTCATGCAGAATATAGTAGGGAATATCATTTGTATCTTTAACTTTAGCTGGTGGAACTCTTTTCATTGCCTTGCTTCTTGCTTTTCTTTTCCTTGCTATAGTAGCTGAGGAATCATCAGAATCAGTTATGAACTGATCACTTTCAGAGCTTTGTTCATCATATAAAGCATCAATCTTTTTCAGATAATCTTTCTGTTGTTGGGTTGGAGCAGATGAAATAGTGGTGACAGCAGTTGTAGCAGCAGCAGTAGAAGGAGAAATAGCACTGACAGAAGTTGTAGCAGCAGCAGTAGATGCAGCAGATATAAAACTTTCAGGAGCAATACTCTCAGAAGATATAGCAGCAGTAGTAACAACAGTAACTTGGGCAGCAGCAGATTCAGAGAAAATAGTTTCAGATATAAAAACATCAGCAGGGGCAACATCAGCAGTGACAGCAGGCTCAAAGTCATGTGCTTCTATCATATGTATATCCTCAGAAACTAAAACATCAGCAGTATCAGGACTATCAGACAAAGCAACAGTAACAGAACCATCAATAATAGCAGCAGCAACAGAACCAGCAGGGGCAGCAGCAGGGACAGCAGCATAGACTGAATTTACAAAGGAATGAATAATGCTGGTGTCACATCTTGAAAAGGGCACAATGGCCTTGGAGAGGTCTTCAGATTGCTGAACTGCATTTAGCTCTGGAAGATAGCTGAAATAAATATAATCAAACTCTGATAGCAGGGACCTGAGGTCCACTGAGAAAACTACAACCTGAGGTGGTGTTGAAGCTTGAGCTTGAGTTGAAGTAACAGCAGCAGCAGCAGCAGGCAATCTAACATCTTCATGAGGAATCTCCCCCTACCTAGATTCAGAGATAGCTGGATCAAGTCACCCAAAGGAAGGGATTGCCTGAGGAGGAAAGATGGAGGAGAGCCTGGCAGATTGGTCTGCAACTGACTTTAAGAGTGGAGCCAAAGAGGTCTCCAACAGAAGTGAGAGCCTGGGAGCTATCAGCTCATACAGTTTGTCAGCTAAGGCTAGAATATTTACATGCTCAGTAGGGACTTGAGCAGAGGTAGAGAATGAAGGTGGAATAGCTGGATATGGTGGAGGAGAGCTAGGGGTGGTAGAAGTGAAGGTTGAGATGTGGGGATTGTTGAAATGGAAGGTAATGGAATGGAAATACAGGGTGTGAAGGAGGGTTGAGCAATGATGTCTTGCAGTAACTGTTGGTATGATGTGGATGAAGAGGGTAGATCAGGAGGGGAAGAAGGTGAATCATCCATAAAGGAATCATCTATCAGATTGAAGGATGGAATGAGAGATAATGTGTCAAGATCTGGTTGAGGGTAGTGATGTAGAGGATGGAATGGTTCTTCTGTGAGTGTAGGAATTGGAGATGGAATTGATGTAGGAGATGTGCTGGAAATAATGATGGTGGATGAAATTGGAATGGTGGAGGTGACTGGTGGAGATGGAATAAGAGGTGGTGGAGGAGGAGAAGCAGCAGGCAAGTCTTCTGCAGGGGCAGAGACTTGAGGGGAAGAGACTGTAACAGTCCTTGTGCCTGAAGTTGCAGCTGCAGAGGGCCTGCTGGGCTTCAAAATTTGTTTGTCCCACTTGCCAAAGAGGGCACAGGAGAGCCTCTTAGAGGCATTGATGTGCATCCCATTTGAGACAAGCAGGGCAGGGCATCTGTTTTGAAGAAACAGCCCTAATATCCTTCCATAATTCACAAAATTCTTATTGATCTTCTTCTTAATCAGATCAAAGAAGATCTCTCCCCAGTTTAATTGTTTCTTATCCACTAAAGCACCCATCAGGCACAGCTGATACCTGGAGATGGTATCATGGGCTGAGTGTTTGGCTAAAAGAACCTTTCCTACAACATCAGCTAAAAACCTGTACTCAATAGCCAAATTCTTTTTCAGCAGCTTGCTAGGGTTTGCATCAGAATGACCCATTCTATCAAGCATAGTAGTAAATTCTTCTCCAGACATTTCAACAGAATCTCTTCCAGAATTTAATCCAAAAATTTCTGTCAGGGCACCAGGTGTAAGAGGTACCTTAGTTCCTAAAATTGATCCAACAACTGTATTTTGGTCTTGGTTGTGGGCAGTATACACCCACTCCTTGATTTCATCTGCAGGCAGCTTGATTCTGGTGGACATGATAGTAACTAATTTTTGCTCCTTGAACAGTTCCAGAATATCTTGGAAGATCTGATCACTGGTGCTGAAAGAATCCATGTCAATATCGAATCCGGCATCAAATTTCATGGCGGCCAGAACGGCGACGGAGACGGCCATGGTTTCCTGCAAAAAAATAAACAACCAAACGACCAAGTGTAGAGATGTTTGGAGGGAAAGAGAAAGTTTGCAGAGAGATTGAAAGCGCAAAAGGAGAACGACGGCCGAAAAATGAATTTTATATTAGGTTTCGACGCAGAAAAGGAAAGATCGTTGAACTCCGTTCGACGATCGGGGCTTCTAAAGGAATCTGAAAGGTCTTCAATATCATCGATCTCCGTTCGACGATATTGGAGAGCATCGAGCTCCGTTTGACGATAGTTCAGAAAACAAAATCGTCGAGCGTCGTTCGACAATCGTTGACCTGGAGAGATAGTTGAGCACTATCTGAGAAGCGCTGAACTCTGGTCGACGATTTCGGAAGGCGTCGATCTCCGTTCGATGATCGGGGGGAAAATCGTCGAGCGCAGTTCAGAGACCAGAAACACTCTAGACACTAGAAAAATTAAGATGTTTGCCTAGTCTTGGTCAATTTTTAGAGTTTTAAAATCTTGGACCTTATTTTAAACTTCCTCCATCTAACATTCCTAACTGATTTAGGAAGAATGTGTGTTTCTTTTCATCCAGGGGCTTGGTGAAAATATCTCCCCTTTGCAAATCAGTTGGGATATATTGAAGTTCAATTTTATTTTTCTCAAAATTATCCCTTAAGAAGTGATGCCTAATTTCTATGTGTTTTGTCCTACTATGGAGGACTAGATTTTGAGCTATAGAAATAGCACTGGTATTATCACAAAAGATTTTATACTTCTCTAAGTTGTAGCCATAGTCTAGGATTTGGTTTTGAATCCACAATATTTGTGAACAACAACTGCCTGCAGCCATATATTCAGCTTCAGCAGTTGAAGTTGACACAGATGTTTGTTTCTTACAAAACCAAGAGACAAGTCTGTCACCAAGAAACTGACAAGTTCCACTGGTGCTTTTCTTGACAATTCTGCATCCAGCATAATCAGCATCAGAAAATCCAGTTAAGTCAAATGCTGAATCTTTTGGATACCAGAGACCTAGATTTGGACAACTTTTAACATACCTGAGAATCCTTTTTACTAATGTTAGGTGTGACTCTCTAGGGTTCACTTGGAATCTAGCACATATGCATGTAGCAAACATTATGGCTGGTCTACTAGCTGTAAGGTACAGTAAAGAGTCAATCATTGCTCTATATGTTGTCTGATCAACAAGTTTCCCATGTTCATCAGCATCCACTATAGCATTAGTAGGCATCGGTGTTTTCATACAAGATGCTTCAGACATACCAAATTTCTTAACCAATTCTTTTGCATACTTGGTTTGAGAAATAAAGATGCCTTCAGCATGTTGTTTGACTTGCAATCCTAGAAATAAGGATAGCTCACCCATGCTACTCATTTCAAATTTAGAATGCATTAGGTTGGAGAACCTTCTGCACAAATTTGAATCAGTAGAGCCAAAATAATATCATCTACATAAATCTGTACTAGTAGGGTATGGGACTTATGGGTTCTAATAAAAAGAGTTTGGTCTACTCTACCCCTTATAAATTCATTTTTTAGGAGAAAGCATGCTAGGGTCTCATACCATGCTCTAGGAGCTTGCTTGAGACCATATAATGCTTTGTTCAGCTTAAAAACATAATCAGGATGGGTTGGAGAGATAAAACTTGGAGGTTGTCTGACATAGACTTCTTCTTTAATGTCTCCATTGAGAAATGCACTCTTTACATCCATCTGATATACCTTGAAACCTTTGTGTGCTGCATATGCTAAGAAGATTCTGATGGCTTCCAACCTTGCAACTGGTGCAAAAGTCTGGTCATAATCTATGTCTTCTTCTTGAGAGTACCCTTGAGCAACTAGCCTTGCCTTGTTCCTTACAATTACTCCTTGATCATCCAATTTGTTTCTGAACACCCACTTTTTTCCAACAATGGAGTGATCCTTAGGCTTTGGTACTAGTTCCCAAACTTTGTTCCTCTCAAATTGATGCAACTCTTCTTGCATTGCCATGATCCAGTGTGGATCTTGCTCTGCATCTTGAATGGATTGAGGTTCAATTTGAGATAGGAAGCAAGTGTGCAACAGGTTTTGGTTGACCTAATTTCTGGTTTGCACACCAGCTGATATGTCTCCAATTACTTGAGAAATTGGATGGTCTCTTGATGTTACTAAATCAACAGGGGGTGTTGATTGTTCACCAACCTGTGTTGTTGTTTCCTCTTGTGCTACAACAACTGGCTCTTCAAGAAGTTTCTCTTCATGATGTTGAATGTTTTCTTCATCTTCACTGCTTTCCTCTTTTTGAATGATTTGTAATCTATCCAAGTCTTCAGCAAGAGAATGTACCTGCAGAGGTTCTATGGTAGAAGTGTTCTTCTCCTTGAAAGACATGTTAGTTTCATCAAAAGATATGTGAACAGATTCTTCAATTTTAAGAGTTGATTTATTATAAACCCTATAAGCCTTGCTGATCATGCAGTATCCCAGAAACACTCCTTCATCAGCTTTAGCTTGAAATTTTGCTAAATACTTCTTGTCATTATTATGTATATAACAAATACAACCAAAAATTCTAAAAACATCTACTTTAGGTTTCTTCCCTTTGAGTAATTCATAGGGAGTCTTGCCCTTTAGTTTATGTATTAAACTTCTGTTCAGCACATAGTTGGAGGTGTTCACTGCCTCTGCCCAAAAAGATAAAGGAAGGTGAGCATCTGAAAATAATGTAGTGGCAGATTCAATAAGGGTTCTATTTTTCCTTTCAGCTACCCCATTTTGTTGAGGAGTTCTAGGAGCTGAGAAAGTGTGCCTGATCCCTTCACTCTAACAGAACTCTTGCATAAGAAGAGAATCAAACTCTGTCCCATGATCACTTCTGATCAGGGCAATGTGAGTATTGAACTCAGTCTGTATGTATTTGAGAAACTCTGTCAAACACTTAAAGTTATCAGAGTTCTTCCTCAGAAAGAACACCCATGTGAATCTAGAGAAGTCATCTACAACTACTAAAGTGTAAGATTTTCCTCCTAAGCTTTGTACTGTAGTGGGTCCAAAAAGATCCATGTGTAACAGATACAAAATCCTAGGTGAATCACTCTTATTAAGTGACTTGAAACTATTTTTAGTTTGCTTGCCTAATTGATAACACTTTCATTTCTTTTAGCCTTCGAGGGCTAGCAACGGCAGCAGCAAATGCAGTAGGGACTTTAACCCTTATGCGTCCTGCTCGGCTCTCCAGCACCTGCACAGGGACATTCCACCCAAGGGTGGAAAACAGAGGCAACGGTCAGCATTTAGTTGACCAAATTATAACGACCCTACCCCTTTCTCGGGGCAGCGGTATTCTTCCCTGCAGGCATAGCATATCATAAGCATGTATATATATATATATATATATATATATATATATATATATATATATATATATATATATATATATATATATATATATCTCATATAATGTGCTTTCACGCACACATGCCATCACAACCGTCAGCCACCCGGCCCGACAGTCCGTGCACTCAGGTCACATTCTTGGTGTACTGGCAAACCAGTTGCCCACCACCGTATCAGGGTCACAGCCCAACGGCAACTCACTTGAGCATTTACTCTATGGTGTGCAGCCGGAGTTTTATAGTCTTAGTGAACCGGGATTGGCCCGTATCCCCCTATTGTATCACAGTACGTAGGCCTAAGACTCTCGTTATGCGCTCCAATAGACCGCACTTTCTAGTCCACGTCGAACGGACATAACGCAGGTCGGATCCTCCACCCCCCGTTGCTCAAATCGCCTTGCCATCACCGAGCACCACGTACTCGCGGTTAAATCAAAGGCGCAGGTTGGTATCACTGATCCTGTTCTTGGCATTCAAGCCTCGGTGTTTTCCTAGGCACACCAGTACTTCCTTACACCCACTCATATCACTCGTCATTCGCGGATCTTTCCTGGGCTCACCTGTACTTCCTGCTACTCTCTTCACAGGTATGACTCCGCAAATGTCACAAATGTCAGGGGTCTTTGAAAGGGGAAACTAGATCTGATATACTCTAGAGGGGGGGTGAATAGAGTATATGGTGCTTTTAAAAACACAAAGAAAAACTTTTGCAAAGCTTTACAACAATTGTTGTAATGAGTGTAAGCAGGGAAGCAGAAATAAAATAAACCACAAAACTAAGCTATGCAGAAACTAAGCACAAGAGAATCTAGGCCAGAAACAAAAAGAAAACATGCACAACCAGATGACACAAGGAAATATAGTGGTTCCCCAACTTGGGTACATCCACTCTTCTACCACCCTAGGTAGGAATCCACTGCAGGATGAGTTGATCAGGTGTCCTGGGCACCAATGAGCTTTTGATAAGGTGCTCAAAAACCAAAACAGATTTTTTGATCAGGTGTCTTGCCACCAATGAGCTTTTGACAAGGTGCTCAAAAACCAGATTCAAACTTTTGAAGGGAGTTTGAAAAACCCTTTACAGAATGGGGGTGAGAGAGTGATGGCAGTCTTCTCTTTCTCAAGCAACTGAGAAGACTATGTGGATTCAGTGATGTTGTCAAAGCTCCCCCTGAGTCCTTGAAATCTTCAGGAAGATGAGCTTTGCTGAGGGTGATAGGCCTTCAAAGATGGATCTCCAGCAAAAGATGATTTCAGCAAGCTGAAATGTTGAGTGTCTGGAGTCTTGAAATGATGTTGGCCTTGAACACTTGAGAGCTGAAGAGATCTGAAGATTTTTTGAAAACTTGATCTCTTTTTGATGAGTGTTCTTCTGAATTCTTGTTGACAGAATAATTTTCAGAGTCTCTGTGTATATGAGAGGTGTCCTTATTCTTGTCTGTATTATATGATTCAAAAAACATTCTCTCTTTTATTCTCTGTCTCTGAATAGGATATTACTCTGTCAAAGATAGCCGTTGGTCTGCATTGATTACAGCCTTTAATTGCATAATATGTTCTGAAGGAAAGTCCACTGAATTGTTCCTTGAAAAATCCCTTGAAACTTGCTCCAGAAGTAAATGAAAATGGCTGGCAGATCTTCTGAATTAAATGCAGAATAACTTCTATCTGATTTGAATTTGAATTCTGAAAGATAACTGAAATCGTCGAACTGAGCTCTGCTATCGTCGAGCTGAGCTCAGCGAACTGGAAAAGGCAAGCAGCAAAGAAATCGTCGATCTGAGCTCAAAGATCGTCGAACTGAGCTCAGAGATAAGGATGAGTCAAAATCGTCGACCTGAGCTCAGCGATCGTCGACCAGAGCTCGACGATATTATGAGGCTTGAGCTCAGCGATCGTCGAACGGAGATCGACGATCTGGCAAAGTTGAGCTAGACGATCGTCGACCGGAGTTCGACGAAACGTCGTGCTGAGCTCGACGATTTGGACTTGGTCTCCAGAAAAAAAACTTGGGTCTTCAGAGCAGCTTCCAATCCTAGCCTTCTAACCCTTAGACTCAATTCTAATTGACCTATTAAGCTATACAGAAGGTCAAAACATAGATTCCTAGATACATAGTGATCCTGACCCAAATTAGTAATAGGGTGTTCCAACAATCTCCCCCTATTTGGGTTAGGAAAACTATTTACAGACATAGGAAAAACAGACAACATCATACAGAAAAATACAGAAACAACAGAAGCTAGACATTACAGAACCATCACAGAGATATATATAAATATGATATCCAGAGGGCAGTCAGAAAAACCAAGAGTTATCACCTTACAGAGTTATTCCTTTTCTTTGCCTTTTACCATTTTAATTTCTCTGTTAGGATCTAAAGCTTGTTGTTTTGATCTGGTATCATCAGCTGCACCCAAATAAATTTGCTTTGATGTCCTGGGAACCACTGCAGCTGGATGCAACTCCATGTATCTGTCTGCATCAAAGAACTTATTGGAGGCATATCTTTCTAACTCTTTTTGCCTTTGCTCTGACATGGTAGAGATATTGGAAGTGTCTAGCCCTTGTTCTTTTGCTTTCTTTATCTGATCCAAAGCAGCCAGCTCTTTCATTCTTGCAGTCCAAGCCATAGGATTTTTCTCAGGATCCTCAAATGGAACAGGTGGCTCATACCTGTTGGAAGTAGTATCTTGAGGAGTCCTGGCAGTCACAGTATCTTTGAGCTTGTAGGGAAAAGGACCAGAAGATGTGTCAGATGGAACATGTCCTCCCCTAGAGTAAGGGTGCTGCCTGGAGTGTCCTTTAGAGTAAACCTGAGTTTCTCTTTGGTTTCCCCTATATCCTCCCCTTTTGGAGTAAGAGCCCCTAGAATGGCTTTCCCTTTGATATGTTCTTGCATGAGGTTGGTAGGGAGCCTGGCTTCTAGCAGGGCCTGAACTTGCAGAGCTGCCACCTGCACCTGCATCAGGTGGAGGTGGTGGAGGAGGATGAGGGTGCTTGAACTGAGTGGGACCTTTTTCATACTTCCTCTTCTTTTTCATAGCCTTTAACTGGTTCTTAGAGAATTGCATCCAATGCTCAGAGATTGGGCAGTTGTGCAGAATATAGTAGGGAACATCATTGTCATCTCTGACTTTGGCAGGAGGAACTCTCTTCAAAGCCTTACTTCTTGCCTTTCTTTTCTTTGCAATTGTGGCAGATGAGTCATCAGAAGCAGTGTTATAATCCTCAGATTCAGAACTTTGTGCATCATACAAGACATCAATCTTTTTCATCAAATCCTCTTTTAGTTTAACAGCAGCTGATGGGGCAGAAGATACAGAAGCAGGAGGAGCAACAGAAGCAGCAGAAGTAACAGCAGATACTGGAGTAGCAGTAGAAGCAACAGTGATTACTTCAGGCATGAGGGCAGCAGCAGCTTCAAAAACAACAACTTCTACAGCAGGCTCAAAAGCAACAGCCTCTGTCATCAGAGAATCCTGTGAAATGGGCTCAACAGCAGCAGTTGGAGCATTGTCTTCAGCAGCAACAGCAGTAGTAACATCATCAGAAGCAGCAGTCACTGACAGAATAAAATCAGAAATGATTTTGGGGTCACAGCAAGAGAAGGGCACTAGAGCCTTGGACAGATCTTCAGAGAGCTGGCCAGCATTGGGCTCTGGGAGGCAGCAGAAGTAAGCAGTATCAAAAGTAGATAGCAAAGACCTTAGGTCTATTGCTAGTACTGGTGTAGCAGCAGCAGCAGAAGCAGACACAGAACCAGCAGCAGTGGCAGAAGCAGAAACAGCAGGAGGAGCAGCAGCAGCAACAGCAGCATGAAGGCTGGCTTCATAGGGCATCTCCCCCTGCCTGGATGCAGATACCTGTGCATCAAGGCACACTGCTGGGGGTGCTGCTAAAGGAGTAAGGAAAGAAGAAAGCCTGGCAGAGAGAGCTGCCACTGATTGTTGTAGAGGAGCTAAAGAGGCCTCCATGAGAAGAGAGAGCCTAGGTGCAAGGAGCTCATACAACTGATCAGCAAGGGCTGGGAGATCTACATGCTCAATGAGAGGAGCAGAGGTAGAGGGTATTGGGATGGCTGAGGAAGCTGGAGGTGGAGGGCTGGATGGTGAAGGGATAGAGGGCTGAGGTGTGGGAATTGTGGAGATGGAGGACAAGGGTATAGAGATGGATGGAGTGAAGGATGGTTGGTCAAGGATATGGTGGAGGAGATCTTGGAAGGATGTTGAGGTGGAGGGGAAGTCTGGAGGAGAAGAGGGGGAATCATCCATGTAGGATTCATCCAGAAGTGTGAAGGATGGTATGGATGGGGATGAGGTGACATCTGGAGGTGGATATGAGAGTAAGGGATGGAAGTGGTCTGCTGGTGGAGATGAGATGGTGGCTGGAGATGGGATAGAAGTTGGAGAGGGGCTGGAGATGGTAATGGTGGAGGTTGCTGGAGGTAGGGTTGAGCTTGGAGGTGGAGAAGCAGCAGCACTAGCAGCAGGCAGGTCCTCTGCAGGGGCAGAGGCCTGGGGTGGAGTGACTCTTAGAGTCCTGGTGCCTGAAGGGGCAGAAGAAGAGGGCCTGCTGGGCTTGGAGATATGCCTGTCCCATTTCCCAAAAAGGGCACAGGTGAGTCTCTTGGAGGCATTGATGTGCACTCCAGAGGAGACTAGCAGAGAAGGGCACTTGGCCTGAAGAAAGACTCCCAGTATTCTTCCATAGTTCACAAATGTTTTGTTTATCTTTTTCTTCAACAAATCAAAAAATACTTCTCCCCAGTTCAAGCTTTTTCTATCCACCAGAGCTCCCATGAGGCAGAGCTGATATCTGGAGATGGTGTCATGAGCAGAATGCTTGGCCAAGAGAACCTTGCCTACTACATCAGCCAGAAACCTGTATTCCACTGACAGGTTCCTCTTAAACAACTTGCTAGGGTTTCCCTCAGGATGACCCATCCTGGCAAGTACATCTGAGAATTCATCTCCAGAGAGTTCAGCAGAATCTTCACCATTCCTTAAACCAAAAACCTCTGTCAATACTGTTGGGGTCAGAGGTACCTGGGTGCCACCAATAGAACCAACTATGGTATTGTTGTCAAGGTTGCGGGCAGTGTAAACTCATTCTTTAATTTCATCAGATGCAAGTTTGATTCTGGTTGTCATCAGGGCAGATAGTTGCTGATCTTTGAATAAATTGAGAATATCCTGGAAGATTTGATCGGTTGTGTTGAAGGAGTCGAGATCGATGTCAAAGCCTGCATCAAATTTCATTGCAGCGAGCACAGCAACTGAAACGGCCATGGTACCTGCAAAAAATCAACAGACAAAACGACCAAGTGTAGAACTGCTTGGAGGGAAGAAAAGTTTGCAGAGAAATTGAAAGCGCAAGAGAGAACGACGACGAAAAAAGAGTTTTATATTAGGGTTCGACGCAGAAAAGGAAAGATCGTTGAACTCAGTTCGACGATCAAGGCTTCTGAAGGAATCTGAAGAGACTCCAAAATCGTCGATCTCCGTTCGACGATCTGGAAAGGCGTCGAGCTCCGTTCGACGATCGTTCAGTGAACAAAATCGTCGAGCGCCGTTCGACGATCGTTGACCAGAGGAGATAGTCCATACTATCAAAGGAGCGCTGAACTCAGTTCGACGATTCAGAAAATCGTCGCACTCCGTTCGACGATCTTTGGGGAAATCGTCGAGCGCAGTTCAGAGATCAGAAAACTCTAGACACTAAGAAAAATCAGAAATTTTGCCTAGTCTTGGTCAATTTTTAGCTTTCAAAATCTTGAGTATTATTTGAGACTTCCTCCATCTAACATTCCTAACTGATTTAGGAAGAAAGTATGTTTCTTTTCATCCAAAGGCTTGGTGAAAATATCTCCCCTTTGTAAATCAGTTGGGATATATTGCAGTTCAATTTTATTCTTTTCAACATTGTCCCTTAAGAAGTGATGCCTAATCTCTATATGTTTTGTCCTACTATGGAGGACTGGATTTTGAGCTATGGAGATAGCACTTGTATTGTCACAAAAGATTTTTGACTTCTCTAGGTTGTAACCATAGTCTAGGAGTTGATTTTGAATCCACAATATTTGTGAACAACAACTGCCTGCAGCCATATATTCAGCTTCAGCAGTTGAAGTTGACACAGATGTTTGTTTCTTGCAAAACCAAGAGACAAGTCTATCACCAAGGAACTGACAAGTTCCACTGGTGCTTTTCCTGTCAATTCTGCATCCAGCATAATCAGCATCAGAGAATCCAGTTAACTCAAATGCTGAATCTTTTGGATACCAGAGACCTAGATTTGGACAACTTTTAACATACCTAAGAATCCTCTTTACTAATGTGAGATGTGACTCTCTAGGGCTAACTTGGAATCTAGCACATATACATGTAGCAAACATTATATCTGGTCTACTGGCTGTAAGATACAGTAAAGAGCCAATCATTGCCCTATATGTTGTCTGATCAACAGGTTTCCCATGTTCATCAGCATCCAATACAGCATTGGTAGGCATGGGTGTTTTCATACAAGATGCCTCAGACATGCCAAATTTCTTAACCAGCTCATTAGCATATTTGGTTTGAGAAATAAAGATGCCTTCAGCATGTTGTTTGACTTGCAATCCTAGGAAGAAGGATAGCTCACCCATGCTACTCATCTCAAATTTAGAATGCATTAGGTTAGAAAATCTTCTGCACAATTTTGAGTCAGTAGAACCAAAAATGATATCGTCTACATAAATTTGTACTAGTAGGGTATGGGACTTATGGGTTCTAATGAAAAGAGTTTGGTCTACTCTACCCCTTATAAAACCATTTTCCAAAAGAAAGCATGCTAGGGTCTCATACCATGCTCTAGGAGCTTGCTTGAGACCATATAATGCTTTATTTAATCTAAAAACAAAATCAGGATGAGTTGGAGAGATAAAACCTGGAGGTTGTCTGACATAGACTTCCTCTTTGATGTCTCCATTTAAAAAGGCACTCTTGACATCCATTTGATAAACCTTGAAGCCTTTGTGAGCTGCATAAGCTAAGAATATCCTGATGGCTTCTAATCTTGCAACAGGTGCAAAAGTCTGGTCGTAGTCAATTCCTTCTTCTTGAGAATATCCTTGGGCAACTAGCCTTGCCTTGTTCCTTATTATTACTCCTTGATCATCCAATTTGTTTCTGAATACCCATTTTGTTCCAACAATGGAATGATCCTTAGGCTTGGGCACTAGTTCCCATACTTTGTTCCTCTCAAATTGATGCAACTCCTCTTGCATGGCAATGATCCAGTGTGGATCTTGCTCTGCATCTTGAATGGACTGAGGTTCAATTTGAGAAAGGAAGCAGGTGTGCAACAGGTTTTGGTTGACCTGATTTCTGGTTTGCACACCAGCTGAGATTTCTCCAATTATTTGGGTAATTGGATGGTCTCTTGATGTTACTAAATCAACAGGGGGTGTTGATTGTTCACCAACCTGTGTTGTTGTTTCCTCTTGTGGTACAACAACTGGCTCTTCAAATGGAGCTTCAATGTGTTGAGCATTGCTTTCATCTTCACTGCTTTCTTCTTCTTGAGCAACCTGTAGCTTGTTCATATCTTCAACTAGAGAGTGTTCCTGCAAAGGTTCTATGGTAGAAGAAATCTTCTCCTTGAAAGACATGTTAGTTTCATCAAAAGAAACATGAACAGATTCCTCAATTTTCAGTGATGATTTATTATAAACCCTATAGGCCTTGCTGATCATGGAGTATCCCAGAAACACTCCTTCATCAGCTTTGGCTTGAAATTTTGCTAGATGTTTCTTATCATTATTGTGAATATAGCAAATGCAACCAAAAATTTTGAAATAGTCAACTTTAGGTTTCTTCCCTTTGAGTAATTCATAGGGAGTCTTTCCCTTCAGTTTATGTATCAGACTCCTGTTCAGCACATAGTTGGAGGTGTTCACTGCCTCTGCCCAAAAGGATAGAGGTAGATGAGCATCTGACAACAATGTAGTGGCAGATTCAATAAGGGTTCTATTTTTCCTTTCAGCTACCCCATTTTGTTGAGGAGTTCTAGGAGCTGAGAAAGTATGCCTGATCCCTTCACTCTGACAGAACTCTTGCATAAGAAGAGAATCAAACTCTGTCCCATGATCACTTCTGATCAGGGCAATGTGAGTATTGAACTCAATCTTTATACATTTGAGAAACTCTGTCAGACACTTAAAGTTATCAGACTTCTTCCTTAGAAAGAACACCCAAGTGAATCTAGAGAAGTCATCTACAATCACTAAAGTGTAGGATTTCCCTCCTAGGCTTTGTACTGTGATGGGTCCAAATAGATCCATGTGTAACAGATACAATATCCTAGGTGAATCACTCTTATTAAGTGACTTAAAACTGTTTTTAGTTTGCTTGCCTAATTGACAAGCCTTGCAGAGTCCTTCCTTCTTGTAGGGGCCAGAAGGTAGTCCTCTAACAAGATTGTCCTTGGAGAGCCTAGCAATGGTTCTAAGGTTTAGGTGTCCTAATCTCTTATGCCATAGAACATTTGGTCTACAAACTGAGTTGAATAAACAGATATCTATAGTAGTTGAAAGAAAGTCTACTAGGTAGATGTTACCTTTCCTTTTACCTGTCAACACAGTTGTGTTGTCCTCTGATTTGATTTTGCATGAAGTTTTGCTAAAGGTCACTTGGTAGCCTTCATCACATAGCTGACTGATGCTGATTAGGTTGTGCTTCAGTCCTTCCACATATGCTACCTTCTTGAAGGTTACAGAACCGATCTGGACTTCTCCATATCCTTTAGTTTGTCCAAAGTTGGAGTCACCAAAGATAACTTTGGGTCCAAGCTTGGCTCTAAAGGAATTTAGGTTGTCCTTGTTCCCTGTCATGTGCTTAGAGCACCCACTATCCAAATACCATTGCTGGTTAGATGTTGGATAGGTCTTCACCTGCACATAAAACAATTCACTTGTTTTTGACCCAGTTTACCTTGGGCCTAGGTTGATAACCTTTAAATTCAGAAATGAAAGACATCCCTGGCTGACTCTTATATCCTTCAGGATGATATCTCCTTGGAGGTAAAATCCATTCAGTATAAGGGTTAAATGTTTGGGATGAAGAACCCTCAGGATTCAATTTTGACTTGCTATTGAAAAAATTTCCAGAGCTCTGACCTCTGTTCGACGATCTTGGAGCTGAGTTCGACGATCTTGGGTCAGATCGTCGAGCTCCGTTCGACGGTCGACTATGGCTGAGGTCAGGTATATGGGATCGTCGAGCAGCGTTCGACGATCTTGGCTGAGATCGTCGATCAGCGTTCGACGATTTGTCCTGAGATCGTCGAGCTGCGTTCGGCGATCGTCGATCTCCATTCGGCGATCGTCGATCTCCGTTCGACGATTTGTACTGGACTTTGGTTTTCTGAGGCAGATCAGAATTTTTCCTGGCAACCTCTACAACTCTCTTTCCCTTGTCAGAAATGAACTTGATAGGGGTTGTTAGAACAATAGGTTGGCTGGATGAGGCACCCAAGCCCAGTGTACTGTTGAATCTTGAGTTCACTGTGCTTGTGATGTCCATCAGCTTGATGCTTCTCCCATTGAGAGATTCTTCAAGCTTCTTGGCCTCAGAGAGTTCACTCTTCAGTGAAGCTATCTGTTCCCTATAGTTCTCCAACTCCTGAGAGAGTTTGAGGTTTTCTGATTTTAAACCACTTTGTTCAGATAATTGCTTTCTGAGAGAGATGATCTCTTTCTCATACTTTAGCAGGTCTAAACATAGTGCTTTAAATTCAAGTTTAAAATCTTCTGAAGTGAAATCAAAAGAGGTGATTACCTGATCTTCTTCAGGTTGAGTCTCTGAGTCTGACTCTGACTCCTCTTCCTCTGAGTTGTGTTGTGAGGCATTGATTGCCATCATGCAGAACTCATTTTCCTCTGCATCATCCTCATCATCACTTGAGCTGGAAGAGGCTTCTGACTCCTCTTCAGTCTCACTCCAGGATTCAGCAACAAATCCTTTCCTTGTGTGCTTATTTCTGCTGGAGGAGGGTTTGCTATTTCCATTCCTTTTGGAGTCCTTCTCCTTTCTTCTTTCTTTTCTGTCCCTTCTGTCCTTGTTCTTGTTTTCTGGACAGTCAGGAACCATATGCCCTGGTTTCCTGCAACCAAAGCAAATAATGTCTTTGCTGTTGCCAATGGACTTGTCATACCTTGGCTTGTCTTGCTCCTTGTATGATCTTCTTCTGAAGTCCTTTCTGGCCATCTTGTAGAATCTTTTGGCCAGCAAGCTGAGAAGTTCATCATTGGCTGTTCCTTTTTCTTCAGGCAAATCCTCAGTTGCCTTGAATGCTATAGTCTTCTCCCTTTTTGTGGCTGGAGAAGTAGCCTTCTGTTCTTCTTCTCTGTTCTTGATGAGTAGCTCATAAGATTTGAGCTTACCCAACAAGGCTTCAGTTGTGATCTCATTCAGGCTTCTGGCATCTTTAATTGGCCAGATTCTTGAATCCCAAGTGCTGGGGAAGCACATTAGGATCTTGTCATTAAGTTCTGTTAGTGAGATCTCTTTGTCTAATGTCCTCAGTTCACTGACAATTAGACTCAGTCTGTTGTACATGTCTCCCACTGATTCAGTTTCTCCCTTCTTGAAGTTCTCATATTGGGAGATGAGATGAGATCTTCTGTCCTTTCTCTCATCAGCTGAGCCAGAGACAATTTCTGAAAGCCTGTCCCAAATCTCCTTGGCTGAATTGCATTCAGCTACCTTTTGAAAAATGTCATCTGACATTGTCTGAGCTAGAATGTTCATTGCCTTGGCGTCAGCTACCTTCCACCTTTTGATGTCAGCATCTGTTCCTGATGGAGGTGGAACAGCATTTGTGCTTGTACTTTCTGGGGGTCTGGGACACACTGTCAAAACAGAATTAAAAATGTCCTCGTCAATAGAATTCATGTAGAGTTTAATCCTTGCTTTCCAAAGTGCAAACTTTGACAGATTGCACACTGGAGGTCTGGTGCTTGCATAATCTTTGTTTTGGGCCATGACTTGTGCAAACTAAATTTAATACTAGAAAACAAAGGAAGGATCTAGTTTGGGATCTTTGGGGTTCAGGTGTTAGCCTGTACAACCAAACAGATATGGTATGTTTAACCAACCTGGCTCTGATACCAATTGAAAGGGGAAACTAGATCTGATATACTCTAGAGGGGGGGTGAATAGAGTATATGGTGCTTTTAAAAACACAAAGAAAAACTTTTGCAAAGCTTTACAACAATTGTTGTAATGAGTGTAAGCAGGGAAGCAGAAATAAAATAAACCACAAAACTAAGCTATGCAGAAACTAAGCACAAGAGAATCTAGGCCAGAAACAAAAAGAAAACATGCACAACCAGATGACACAAGGAAATATAGTGGTTCCCCAACTTGGGTACATCCACTCTTCTACCACCCTAGGTAGGAATCCACTGCAGGATGAGTTGATCAGGTGTCCTGGGCACCAATGAGCTTTTGATAAGGTGCTCAAAAACCAAAACAGATTTTTTGATCAGGTGTCTTGCCACCAATGAGCTTTTGACAAGGTGCTCAAAAACCAGATTCAAACTTTTGAAGGGAGTTTGAAAAACCCTTTACAGAATGGGGGTGAGAGAGTGATGGCAGTCTTCTCTTTCTCAAGCAACTGAGAAGACTATGTGGATTCAGTGATGTTGTCAAAGCTCCCCCTGAGTCCTTGAAATCTTCAGGAAGATGAGCTTTGCTGAGGGTGATAGGCCTTCAAAGATGGATCTCCAGCAAAAGATGATTTCAGCAAGCTGAAATGTTGAGTGTCTGGAGTCTTGAAATGATGTTGGCCTTGAACACTTGAGAGCTGAAGAGATCTGAAGATTTTTTGAAAACTTGATCTCTTTTTGATGAGTGTTCTTCTGAATTCTTGTTGACAGAATAATTTTCAGAGTCTCTGTGTATATGAGAGGTGTCCTTATTCTTGTCTGTATTATATGATTCAAAAAACATTCTCTCTTTTATTCTCTGTCTCTGAATAGGATATTACTCTGTCAAAGATAGCCGTTGGTCTGCATTGATTACAGCCTTTAATTGCATAATATGTTCTGAAGGAAAGTCCACTGAATTGTTCCTTGAAAAATCCCTTGAAACTTGCTCCAGAAGTAAATGAAAATGGTTGGCAGATCTTCTGAATTAAATGCAGAATAACTTCTATCTGATTTGAATTTGAATTCTGAAAGATAACTGAAATCGTCGAACTGAGCTCTGCTATCGTCGAGCTGAGCTCAGCGAACTGGAAAAGGCAAGCAGCAAAGAAATCGTCGATCTGAGCTCAAAGATCGTCGAACTGAGCTCAGAGATAAGGATGAGTCAAAATCGTCGACCTGAGCTCAGCGATCGTCGACCAGAGCTCGACGATATTATGAGGCTTGAGCTCAGCGATCGTCGAACGGAGATCGACGATCTGGCAAAGTTGAGCTAGACGATCGTCGACCGGAGTTCGACGAAACGTCGTGCTGAGCTCGACGATTTGGACTTGGTCTCCAGAAAAAAAAACTTGGGTCTTCAGAGCAGCTTCCAATCCTAGCCTTCTAACCCTTAGACTCAATTCTAATTGACCTATTAAGCTATACAGAAGGTCAAAACATAGATTCCTAGAGACATAGTGATCCTGACCCAAATTAGTAATAGGGTGTTCCAACAGTCTTTCCTAGCTACCACGCCAGTACTTCCTGTTACTCTCTTCATAGGTGGACTCCCTATGAACATTAAGCATTACAAAGGGTATTTCCTGGAATTCCAATCCAGTACTTCCTGCGACTTCCTTTCACAGGTAGAACCCAACAACACAAGCATTCTACGGGTATTTTCCTGAACTACCACTCCAGTACTTCCTGCTACTTCCTTTCACAGGTCCAACCCATCGACTCCTAAACTACATGTTTATCACGGAGTCTTCTCTGGTTCGTATGCAACATCACCAATCCATACCAACCTTTCCAGATGGGCTTCACACAGCATGTCTATTCCGTACTCTATTTCTGGATCTATATGAAAGGGGATGCCAAGAATCAACCAAAAAGACTCCCAAAATCAGCCACCCTTTGGTGGGGGAATCATGCATATGCCAAAAAGGAAGCCTTCACATTGCGAAGAAGAAAGGTCGTTACCCTTGACGACCATTTCGGTGCCATGAACTCCTAGCTGGCTAGAAAGAATCGCAAAATCTTTTCCTCTACAACGATGGCCTCGAATCTCAGCTTGACACTCTCAAGCTCCACCAGAGATCAGCCCCTCTTCTTCTTCCTCCTTCTTCCTTTCCCTTTCTGTCTCTAGAAGTTTAGAAAGATGAAGGCTAACATAAAAATGAGTCTTCCTTCTCACTTTTTGGCCTTAAGGAAGCAGGGAAGGCTCTCAGCTGTTAGATCGCAGTTGAAGAAGAATGGACGGCCACGAAAAACCCGCAAACTCATGTTTCGGGTCCGACACACCCTGTGACATTCCCGTATCACCGGCCGTGTCACACTAAGCGGTGCATAAACCGCCTTATCTGAAACAGGTCACGCCTAGGGTACACGCCCGTGACGGGCAGGACACGCCCGTGACATATGGCATGTACCTCACTCGAGTCACATTAACGACCTATTCGAGAAGACTACTCGAGTAGTTAGGTATGACACGCTCGTATCACCCACTCGAGACCCGCTCGAGAGGACTTACTCGAGAGAAAACTAACTACTCGAGTACTCAGATTGGACACGCCCATGTCGAATGACGCGCCCGTGTCACCGCCCTCTTACTCGAGTACTTTTCCACTTACTCGAGAGAAAAGTGTCGACCTCTCGACACAGCGGGATGCCCTGTGACACGCCCGTGTCACAGGCCGTGTACCCCATACTCGACGATCGTCGAGCGTAGTTCGTCGAACATAGGGGGGACACGCCCTCATCGAATGGTACACGCCTGTGTAGCCTGGCGTGTTCCCGCGTTCGACGAACATCGAACGCAGTTCGTTGAACTCATTTTTCGTCGAACTTACGACGACTCTACACCCAAGCAGGACACGCCCTGGGACATGCCCGTGTACCAGGCCATGTCACCCAAAATTTTGTCTGCTGAAAAATTGGGCCGTTACAAACCGTTACTTTGTTTGCCACCGTGCGGTGGAATGTTGCTTGCAGGTGCTGCGGTGCCGAGTACCAAATAGCGGGTTGAAGCCCATGTTGCTGAGCTGGCCCTCGAAGGCCAAAGCGCGTAGTTGTACTTTATTTTTGTCATGTGTGTCCGGCCTGCGAGCCGATGTATGTAAGACACTATTTTGTTAAGTGAAACTCTTGTAAGGCCATAAGGCCAAGTACTTTCAGTGTATTTGTTATTTTATTCCTGTGGTAGTTGTGGACATTCATGATAGTTGATATTTCAATTATGGGTTCTTTATAATTTTTTAAAAGCTTCCGCTAGAATGCTCTGTGTAGGGCGAGTAGTAATAGTTGTATGGTTTTGGTATTCTTATGTAACCCTTCCGACTGTCCGTGGTATATGGCATCGAGTTCTGTTGGATCCCTAGTTTAATTTGGGCTAGGTTCACTAACTTAGGATCTTGTGACCCACAATGTATAGCCAGGGTCATAGTTGTGTCCTAGAGTCTAGTCCAAGTCCTTAGAATCAATATCACATGGACCAGCTATCAACAAGATTGCCAGAGACTCAAGACTTAGAAGAATTCAAGACTCTGTAAATTGAGTTCGACGTTCATCGAACTCAGGTCGATTATAGTCGTGCTCAGCTCGACGATCTCAGAGTAAATTTTCTGAGCTGAGCTCAACGAACTTGGTACTCAGGTCGACGAAAACTTGGACACTACAACAACACTTCAAGTTCAGAAAACATCAAGATATTCTAAGTCCTTAGTATCAGACTTTGGTCGACGAACTTAGTTCTGAGCTCGACGAACTCTATTCTTTGGTCGATGAAACTTTGGACTACTACAGCATTCTGTCAAGACTATGTTCTTTAGTCTCAGGTCGACAAAATCAGTTCTCTGCCTGACGAATTCTGGACTCTGTACTCCAACACTTTCATTCAGAAATTATTCTAAGTCCAGACTGAACTCCAGTCGACGAACACAGTTACCATCTCGACACACTTCAAACACAGAATAGGCAAAGTTCAGAAGAGACAGCAGTTCAGTTTCTAGCTCGACGATCATGGAACTCAGCTCGACGAATAGAAGCTGTCTGGTCGACGAACACAACATCTCAGCTCGACGAACTGTGGACTCAGTTCGACGATTTCTGTCAACTGTTCGACGATTCCAGACGAAGTCATTTCCAGCCCTATCCACATTATTACTGCAATAATTCCTTGGTAATCAATGCTCTCACATTCTCTGAATATATCCGTTAGAGGAGTATTGATTGGGATATTCTCCAGGATTATTGTCTGTCATTTTTCCACGGGCCAGTTGGGGAAATTATTCAATGCTGCTTATTCTCTAGGCCATCAGCATTGAATGAAGAAGGAATTCAAAATTCGAAAGACCAATTTCCCCAAGAAAATATAAAAGGAGATTTTTCTCGTTTCTCTCAGATAGATACACAGACAGATAGAAAGAAATTTGAAAACATATACAGACAGAAGATTACTTAATCAGACAAGAAAAACTCAACCCGTCTGCTCTCAGTCTAACACAAGATTTTTGATACTGAAGAATAAGAACAATCATTCAAATATCAAGTGTCTTCATTCTTCAAACTCTCCAGGACACTTCACAGGACAACAAATCTTCCATCTGTCAAAGAAGTTCCTGAAGATCTCTCTGATCAAGGCTGAAAGCTTGAAGGCCTATCACCTTGTGCAAAGCTCTAGTTCTCCTGAACTCTTCTACATCTCAAGGGGAGCTTTGACAACATCACTGAATCCACATAGTCTTCTCATTGTGATTGAGAAAAGAAGACTTTCATCACTCTCTCATCCCCACCTCTGTAAAGGGTTGTCATCTCCCTTCAAAAGTGATTCCTGGTTACAAGTCACCTGATCAAAAGACTTGAGGATTTGGTTTTTGAGCACCTGATCAAAAGCTCATTGGTGTCAGGCACCTGATCAAAAACCTGAGTGGATTCCTACCAGGGTGGTAGAAGAGTGGATGTACCCAGGTTAGGAAACCACTATAAAATTTCTTGTGTCGTCTGGTTGCCCCTTTTCTTTTTGTTCTTGCTGTGCTTGTGTTTTTAGGACTGTTGTGTGCTTGTTTATTTTAGTTTAATTTTGCACATTTTAATTACAGCAGAAGCTGTAATAGTTTTATAAGGACCTGCAAATACTCTATTCACCCCCCCCCCCTCTAGAGTATATTAGATCTAACACATCACTTTCAATTAGTATCAGAGGAGGTTCCTTTGGTTGTACAATCTAAATCTTGAACCAAAGATCCTTTGTTAGATCTAAACATTATTTCATTTTCATTTAGATTATAAACACAGCCATGGCACAGAATAAGGATTATGCAAGCACCAGACCTCCAGTTTGCAACCTTAATAGGTTTGCCATCTGGAAGGCAAGAATCAAGTTGTACATGAACTCTATTGATGAAGACATCTACAACTCTATTTTGACAGGTCCCCCATAGGCATCTACATCTACAACATCTTCCAGCAACAATACAGTCCCACCACCTGAGTGGACTGAAGCCCAGAAGAAAGCCAAGATTGCTAATGCCAAAGCCATGAATATATTGGCTCAGACTATGTCAGATGACATCTTTCAGAAGGTGGCTGAGTGCACCTCTGCAAAAGCAATCTGGGATTCACTTAATCAAATGGTTGCTGGCTCAGTAGATGAGAGAAAAGATAGAAGATCAAACCTCATCACACAGTATGAAAACTTCAAGAAGGATGAGGCAGAAACAGTTGAAGTGATGTACAACAGGCTTAGCTGCATCATCAGTGAGCTAAGGACCTTAGATAAAGAAATCACCATGACTGAAGTGAATAACAAGATCCTAATATGCTTCCCAAGCTCTTGGGACACCAGGATCTGGCCAATCAAAGAGGCAAGAAGCTTGAATGAGATTTCAACTGAATCTCTCCTGGGAAAGCTCAAATCTTATGAGCAGTTAATCAAGTCCAGAGAAGCAGTGGAACACAGGACTCCTCCTCCAGCAAGGAAAGAACTATCCATTACATTAAAGGCTGCTGAAGAAACTGAAGCCCCAATAGTCAATGAAGAACTAATGAGTCTCTTTGCTAAGAGATTCTTCAAAATGGCAAGGAAAGACTTCACAAGGAAGTCATCCAGAAATGACAGCCAACCAAGGTATGACAAAACCCTCACTAAAGAGGTAGTGTGTTTTGGGTGCAGGAAACCAGGACATTTCATGTCTAAATGTCCTGAAAATCAAAAGAAGGAAAGAAGAAGAGGGAAGGAATCAAGAAGCAAGCATTACAGCAAGCCCTCTTCCAGCAAGCACAAAAAGAAGGACAAAGGATTTGTGGCTGAAACATGGAGTGACACAGAAGATGAATCCACATCTTCCAGCTCCAGTGAAGAAGAAGAGTAGGCTAAGGCAAAGGAGGTTTACCTCATGCAATTGATGCAAGCAGTAGCAGATCAGATACAGATGAATCTGATAATGAAGAAAACCTGTCAGCTGAAGATTAGGTAATAGCATCTTATGATTTTGAATCTGATGAATTTAAATTTGAATTTAAAAACCTATGCTTAGATTTGATAAGCTCTGAGAAGGAAATCAAACTTCTCAGAGATAAATTGAATGATCTAGATAAAATCACTTCTGAAAATGCAAATCTATCTAGTGAACTGAAATCTGCAAATGAACAAATTACTTTTCTGAAATCAGAACTTAGCAAAGCTAAGATATTAGAAGAATCATTAAATGGCAGAAGTTTGAAATTGCTAGATATAACCAGCACAGTAAATGCTAGAACTAATAACTGCAGATTAGGATTAGGAGCCACATCCAGTGAACCAACCCTAATCCAGAGGAATCATCTTTCAAAACCTGTAAATTTTATCTCTGATAAAGGAAAGAAAAACACTGAACAAGTAAATAAGGTTAATAAAATTCTAGAACAAATTGAAGCTAAGGACAAAATTAAAAACCAGAAGAATGATAAAAATAACAATGTTCAGCAGTTATCATCGAACCCAGATCCACGATATAAGAACAGATCGTCGAACTCAGAACGACGATCTCTGAACGCAAACTTCAATAATAATCATTCGTCTAACTGCAATCGACGAACTTTGTATGGTTTGTCGAGCAGATGTCGACGAACAAGGGGCATAGAAAATGAATATGTTCATTCTCTGGGCAGAGATCGACGATCTCAACCCAATTCGTCGAACTCTGATCATCGACGAACTTACAGAAATTCGTCGAACCCAGAAAGACTAAACCAAAATTTTAACTATAACTGCAACTTAAATAATTCTAGAAAAGCCTTTAATCCTCTGGCTGATTGGGTTATACCACCTAGAAGATATCACCCTCTAGGATATAAATCCCAACCAGAATTTTCAGTTATTTCCAGCTCTTCATATCAACAAAACAAAGGACCCAAGGTAACCTGGGTCAGGAATATTTAACTGTTTTCATTGCAGGAGAAGAGCTGTCCAGGAGTGAATCAGCCATGGTACCTGGACAGTAGATGCTCCAAACACATGACAGGTAGCAAGGACAATCTCATCAATTACAAGTCCAAGCTAGGGCCAAAGGTGATCTTTGGTGATTCAAAAAGTGGCCAGTCTGAAGGATATGGAGCAATGAAGATTGGAGCAGTTACATTCAAGAAAGTAACATATGTAAGAGGACTCAAACATAACCTCATCTCAATAAGTCAACTTTGTGATGAAGGTTATCAGGTAACTTTTAACTCTAGCTCTTGTATTATTTCATCTAAAGGAAACAAACCTGTTTTAATTGGAAATAGACAAGGCAACATATACTTAGTTGATTTTCTATCTGCCACTTCTGATATCTGTTTACTTAATTTAACTAGTAACCAGAATGATTTATGACATAAAAGACTAGGTCATGTAAATCTGCAAAATATTGCTAGGCTATCTAAAGACAACCTTGTTAGAGGTCTACCTCCTGGTCCCTACAAGAAGGAAGGCCTTTGTAGGGCTTGTCAATTAAGCAAGCAAACTAAATCTAGTTTCAAATACATTAATAAAAGTGATTCACCTAGGATTTTGTATTTGCTACACATGGATCTTTTTGGACCCATAGCTGTACAAAGCCTAGGTGGGAAATCTTATACCTTAGTCATTGTGGATGACTTCTCAAGGTTCACTTGGGTATCCTTTCTGAGATCTAAGTCAGATACCTTCAAGGTTCTTACAGATTTTCTCAGGACCATACAGATTGAGTTTCTACTCATGTTGCATTGATCAGAAGTGATCATGTCACAGAGTTTGAGTCTCTTCTTATGCATGAGTTCTGTGAGAAGGAAGGTATCAAGCATTGCTTCTCAGCTCCTAGAACTACTCAACAAAATGGGGTAGCTGAAAGGAAAAAATAGGACACTCATTGAAGATGCAGGTACATTACTTGTTGATGCATACATGCCACTAACCTTTTGGGCAGAGGCTGTACACACTACAAACTATGTCCTCAATAGAAGCTTAATTCACAAACTAAAGAACAGGACTCTCTATGAATTGCTTAAAGGGAAGAAACCTAAAATCAAATATTTTAAAGTATTTGGTTGTACCTGTTATACACATAATAATAATAAGAAATACATTAGAAAGTTTGAGGCTAAGGCTGAAGTGGGAATTTTTCTAAGATATTCTCAAGTAAGCAAAGCCTATAGGGTCTTTAATAAATCATCACTAAAAATTGAGGAATCAATTCATATAAGTTTTGATGAGACTAACATATATTGTAAGGATAAAGAAGTTTCTACCAGTAACTCTTTGCAGGTACCTCACTTGTGTGAGAAGTTGGATGACCTAAACCTTACCCAAGATGTTCCAATTCATCCCTCTCCACAAGTTAATGAAGATAGTGAAGAAGAAAGCATTGAAGGGATTGACACCCCTCCAACAGCCAACATAATTCCACAAGAGGAATTGGTTTCAAATATTGTTGCACAACCAACTCCACTCACTGATCTTGTCACACTTAGGGATCACCCCAGATCTCAAGTGATTGGAGACATATCAGCAGGTGTACAGACAAGGCATCAACTCAATCAAGATGTGATGCATGCCTGTTTTCTCTCTCAGATTGAACCTCAATCAATTCATGATGCAGATCAAGATCCCCACTGGATCATTGCAATGTAGGAGGAATTAAATCAGTTTGAGAGATGTAGAGTTTGGGATTTGGTTCCAAGACCACAAAACTACCCAGTTATTGGAACCAAATGGGTATACAGAAATAAGCTTGATGCCCAAGGAGTTATTGTGAGAAACAAGGCTAGGCTTGTTGCTCAAGGCTACAGGCAAGAGGAAGGAATAGATTATGATCAAACATTTGCTCCTGTTGCAAGGTTAGAAGCCATAAGAATATTCCTAGCCTATGCAGCCCACAAGAAATTCAAGGTCTACCAAATGGATGTGAAGAGTGCATTCTTGAATGGAGTATTAAAAGAAGAGGTTTATGTTGAACAACCTCCAGGTCTTGTCTCTCCAACTCATCCTTTGCATTTTTTCAAGTTGCATAAAGCCCTCTATGGTCTCATGTGTACAACCTCATGTCCGGCGAATAAGGTCGCCAGGAACCAGACCAATCGGGCTGAAAATAGTGGGCGAGCTTGGCAGTAGAGAAGCCGAGCCCGAGCTCGGCATTCGTCGAACGGGAGATCGGCATTCGTCGACCGTGAGCTCGGCATTCGCCGAGCTAGTCCAAGAGTCGTCGAGTTGAGGTCGATTAATGGAGACCAACGGATGGGCGAGCTCGTCGTCCCAGCTCGCGCTCTCGCAACGGAGCTCAGTAATAGTAGGCGAATTGGACTGCCGAGGTGACCAAGGTCCCCAACTCGCCTGGACCCATGAGGTACTTTTTACTGTTTTGCCCCCGCTGGTCTGCATATAGCCCTTCAAAACAGCGGAGTTTGGCTGTTGGCAGACCCAGCCAAGGGTTTTCTGGTAACTTCAGGTCAGTTCAGTTTGGTTATTGGCAGTTCAGATTCTGAAAACTATAAATATGACCCAAGGGGTACTCCAGAAGGCATACTTCCTGGGCTCTCTTGCTCTAGTTTTCAAGTGCTTTCTGAGGGTACCTTAGCTCGGCCTCTGGCTAAGGAGGGGAAGCGCTCACAGATCTTCCGGGTGTGTGGTGGGTCCTCCCTGCCGAGCCCTTGGGTCAGTTCTTCCTTGTTTATTTTGTTGTTTTGCTTGCAGGAGTGAAGTAGGTGCGCGATCACCCCTTCCCCAAGGGTGAACTCCACAAGAGATCGTTTTTCGGTTTCAACATTTTGGTGCGGTGAGCGTGGAAAGTGGTCAGCACATAAAAACTTCAGCGGGCTTGATGACGAGAGGACAGGGATCTGACAGGCCGGACTGCCCCCCCCCCCCTGCATCTTGCCACGGTAGGGATGTTCAAGGATTTCAGGAACGAGGTGCTGAACCTTGTCAAGTTCACACTCGGCACGCGGGCTGAGTGCTCGACTCCAGCAGTTCAGATCACAGCTGCCCCCTCTCTTGGCGAGGACGCCCCCGGTAGGCGAGCCGGTAAGGAGGTTGCCGAGGAAGGCCGGGGCGCGAGCTCCCCGGGCGCGAGCTCTTCCCCGAATCAGCAGGCGGAGGTCGGTTCAGCGAGTTGGGCTCGCGAGATGGTCCAGCTCGCCCAGTACGGGGAGGAAGCCCCTTCAGTGATTTTGTTTCCTCTGCCCCGGTTCCAGATGGGTTCAAGGAACCCGAAATGTCCTACTACACCGGGAAGGGAGACCCGGTCCAACACGTCCAATGGTTCGAGTATGTGGTCTCGATCCGACAGATGTCAGATGGGTTCAAATGTCGGCTCTTCGTCATCACCCTCAAAGAGAAGGCGAGGGAGTGGTTCCATCAGCTGCCAGCCAGCTCAATCTACTGCTTTGAGGACCTACGCCGGGGGTTCATGCTGAGGTTCACTACCTCAAAGAGGAGGAAGAAGGAGTCGGCGTCCTTGTTCCACATCAAGCAGGTAGTGAACGAGACATTGGGTAGCTACGTGGATCGGTTTTAGGAGGAGGTCACCCAGGTCCAGGAGATGTTGGGCCATAGTCTGATGATGGCCTTTACCCTAGGCATGCAGCAAGGATTCTTCAGGATAGAGTTGAAGAGAGTTTCCCCCCTCTCCTACGAGGAGTTGATGGAAAGGGCGGTGAGAGAGGTTGACGGGGAGGCATCAAACCCGGAGCTTGCGCGGAAGCTGGCCAGGTAGGCCACGGAGGAGGAGAAGGAGTCGAGAGGAGGAAGAGGACATGAGGAGAGGAGAGGAGAGCCCTGACAGAGGGAGTAGAGGCAGCTCCAGGAGCAGCAGCAGCCTAGGTGGGGGCCTCAGGAGCCCGACCATCGGCTGGCCTGCATGCCTGAGTGGCAAGGGCAGGGGCCACAGAGAGGGCACCAAGGAAGGGATCGCCATCAAGAGGGCAAGATCAATTCCATCCCCTGGGCTAGAGGCAGGCCCAGAGGCCCCGATTCCCCGATCAAGAAGAGGCTATGGCCATAGCTATGGGGGAGAGGAGGAGAGTAGCAAGGAGGAGGAGGAGAGAAGTTAGGGTGGAGTTGCCCTATTGCGACTTTCATCAGGAGGAGGGGCATGCCACAGCCATGTGCCCGGAGTTCCTCAAAATGAGAGGGAACAGGGAACAGCGGCAGCAGCAGGGGCGCCAGGAAGTGAGGATCGAGGAGGTCCTGCCTCGGGCAGTGGAGGACCGTTGCGAAGACCGGGTGGACGTTGGGACCCGAGGAGGGATCGGAGTGATCCACGAGGGGGGGGGGGGGGTGGGGGGGTGGGCGAGGCTTCCCGGAAGACAAGCCTCCATACCATGTATCGTCGGAGCGTTGCCTCCACATCCCAAACCCCACCC
The DNA here is from genome assembly GCA_039583875.1 of Platanthera guangdongensis. NCBI lineage: Eukaryota > Viridiplantae > Streptophyta > Magnoliopsida > Asparagales > Orchidaceae > Platanthera > Platanthera guangdongensis. The sequence continues at coordinate 111,696,698 of CM077150.1, read as the reverse complement.
CCAGAAGAGAGGATCACCTTCTCCAGGAGCGACATGCCGGATCACGAGGATCCATTTTGTGATGCGCTGGTCATCCAAATAGCCATCGAAAATTTTACCGTCTCTCTGATTCTCGTTACAAAGGAAGCTCCGTCAACATCATCTTTAAGATGGCGTTTGATGCGATGAAGGTGGAGGCGAAGAGGGTTCTGGCCTCGGATGGACCCTTGTTCGGGTTTTCGGGGGAGAGGAAGGAAGTGGAGGGAGGAGTCGGCCTCTATGTAACCCTAGGGGGCAGTCCAGGAACTGCAGGTTCGTCATCGTGGATGCCCCTAGCAGGTACAGCGCCATCTTCAGGAGGCCCCTTATCAGCGCTTTCTGCTATGTCCCCTCATCGTTCCACCAATGCTTGAATTTCAATGCGGAGGGGATTCAGGTCAGGGTCAGGGGGGACCCCAAAATAGCGCGGGAATGCTATGTCACCGTCGTGAACTCCATCTCTTGGCAGGAGGGAGCTGAGGAGATGTGGCGAAGGATGGAGGAGGCTGAGCAGGAAGCTGGCAAGGAGGAGCTAGAGGTGGAGAGTTGCGCTGAGAAGCAGGCGGCGGGAAGAGATCAGGAGGAGATGGCTGAAGTGATGGCCGTGGAGGAAGAGGTGGAGGTGGAGGTCCCTGTCCCGGAGGAGAGGGATGCTGAAGGATGGGGGGAGCAGTCCAGGTTGGAGGCTGTAGAGGAAGTGGTGGAGTTGGAGGTCCTTACCCGTAGAGGCAGGGTGGAGAAGGTCCGCGTCAACGACGGGCTGACCCCGGAGGACCAAGGCAGGATGCTGGAGTGCATCCAGAAGAATGTGGACATCTTCGCATGGAATGCCGTGGAGATTTCGGGGGTTGACGCGGATGTGGCCTGCCACCGCCTCAACCTTGACCCGGGAACACGCCCCGTCCAACAAAGGAAGAGGTCCACCGCAAACAAGTTGGCAGAGCCCACCATGTATCGTCGGAGCGTTGCCTCCACATCCCAAACCCCACCCCCAGAAGAGAGGATCACCTTCTTCAGGAGCGACATGCCGGATCACGAGGATCCATTTTGTGATGCGCTGGTCATCCAAATAGCCATCGAAAATTTTACCGTCTCTCCGATTCTCGTTACAAAGGAAGCTCCGTCAACATCATCTTTAAGATGGCGTTTGATGCGATGAAGGTGGAGGCGAAGAGGGTGCTGGCCTCGGATGGACCCTTGTTCGGGTTTTCGGGGGAGAGGAAGGAAGTGGAGGGAGGAGTCGGCCTCTATGTAACCCTAGGGGGGCAGTCCAGGAACTGCAGGTTCGTCATCGTGGATGCCCCTAGCAGGTACAGCGCCATCTTCAGGAGGCCCCTTATCAGCGCTTTCTGCTATGTCCCCTCATCGTTCCACCAATGCTTGAAGTTCAATGCGGAGGGGATTCAGGTCAGGGTCAGGGGGGACCCCAAAATAGCGCGGGAATGATATGTCACCGTCGTGAACTCCATCTCTTGGCAGGAGGGAGCCGAGGAGATGTGGCGAAGGATGGAGGAGGCTGAGCAAGAAGCTGACAAGGAGGAGCTAGAGGTGGAGAGCTGCGCTGAGAAGCAGGCGGCAGGAAGAGATCAGGAGGAGATGGCTGAAGTGTTGGCCGTGGAGGAAGAGGTGGAGGTGGAGGTCCCTGTCCCGAAGGAGAGGGATGCTGAAGGATGGGGGGAGCAGTTCAGGTTGGAGGCTGCAGAGGAAGTGGTGGAGTTGGAGGTCCTCACTCGTGGAGGCAGGGTGGAGAAGGTCCGCGTCAACGGCGGGCTGACCCCGGAGGACCAAGGCAGGATGCTGGAGTGCATCCAGAAGAATGTGGACATCTTCGCATGGAATGCCGTGGAGATTTCGGGGGTTGACGCGGATGTGGCCTGCCACCGCCTCAACCTTGACCCGGGAACACGCCCCGTCCAACAAAGGAAGAGGTCCACCGCAGACAAGTTGGTAGAGCCCATTAGAGAGGAGATGGCAAAGCTTCTCAAGGCCAGCTTCGTGTCCGAAATCCAATACCCCAGCTGGGTCTCCAATGTGGTCATGGTCAAAAAGGGAGACGGCCGGCGGCGAATGTGTATCGATTTCTCTTTGCTTAATAAATCTTTTCCTAAGGACTGTTATCCCTTACCTCGGATCGACGCGCTGGTTGACTCAGCCGTTGGTTTTTCTGTAATGAGTTTTCTAGATGCCTTTTCAGGTTATCATCAAATCAGGATGCACCCCCCCCGGATGTCAAGGATGTCTCGTTCATCACGGGGGATGGATGTTACTGTTACAAGATGATGCCCTTCGGGCTAAAGAACGTAGGGGCGACCTACCAGAAGATGATGGATATGGTGTTCAAAGAGCGAAAGGGGAGGAACCTGGAGGTGTACGTGGATGACCTCATGATCAAGAGTCAGGATGTGGACTCCCACCTCCATGACCTAGAGGAGACCTTTGCTACCCTGCGCAAGTACAAGATGCGATTGAACCCCCTGAAATGTGTCTTCGGGGCTAGCACGAGGAAGTTCTTGGGGTATCTCCTTACCCCTGCGGGGGTCGAGCCGAATCCTGACAAGGTCAAGGCTATCATGGAGCTAGGCTCGCCACGGAACACCAAGGAGGTGCAGCGCCTGACAGGAAAACTGGAAGGGCTGAGTAGGTTCTTCTCCCGGGCTGGGGAAAAGTGCTCCCCCTTCTTCAAAACACTAAGGGGCGGTCAAAGGTTTGAATGGACCAAGGAGTGCGAGGAGGCATTGCAGGCCCTCAAGATGCAGTTGACCCAGGCTCCGCTGCTCCAAGGGCCCAAGGAGGGGGAGGACCTGCTTTTGTATCTCGGGGTCGGGGCAGAGGCCTTAAGCTCCATCCTAGTTCGGGAAGAGGGGAAGAAGCAGCTCCCTATTTACTACGTGAGTCGGGTCCTGAGGAAGGCCGAGCTCTGGTATCCAATTTTGGAGAAGCTGGCTTTCGCCCGGATCATCTCAGCCCGAAGGTTGTGACCTTATTTCTAGGCACACTCAATCCGAGTGGTGACTGACCATCCTCTCTACAACATCTTCGAGGGGGTGGAGCATTCTGGTAGGCTGGCCAAGTGGTCGGTGGAGTTGAGTGAGTTCGACGTTTCCTTCGTTCCCCGCCTCTCGATCAAAGCTCAAGCAATGGCCGACTTCTTGGCCGATTATGTGATTGAGGTGGTGGAGGAAGAGCTCACTCGTCCGACTCCTTGGAAGGTGAAGGTGGATGGCGCCTCGGGGAGGCATTCCCTAGGAGTGGGGGTGATCTTGGAGAGCCCTCAGGGGACTAGAATTGAGCAGACAGTGGTGGTACACTTTCCCATCACCAACAATCAAGCCGAGTATGAGGCCGTGATAGCAGGATTGCGCCTGGCCAGGGAGATGGGGGTGTTGGATGTGGAGGTCCTTACCGACTCCATGGTGGTAGCTTCCCAGATCAACGGGGACTTTGAGGCAAGAGAGCCTACCTTGCGGTTATACTTAGCCAAGGTAAAGGGAGTCATCGGCAAGTTCCAAACTTTTTCCATCCAGCACGTGCCTCGGGAGGAGAACGAGCAGGTCGATCGACTGGCGATGCATGGTCCTCGGGTGGGGGGTACCATCACCGACTTATTCCGCCATTCCATTGAAGAGGGGAGGCTCATGGAGATAGATCAGCGGCCTTCATGGTTGGACCTGGTCACAACCTTCCTCTCCACGGGAAAGTACCCGAAGGGGGCAGATAAGAAGAAGCTCAGGCATAAGTCGGTGTACTACCTCCTCCAGGACGGGCAGCTGTACAGGAATACTCTCTCGGGGATGTTGGCTCGTTGCGTGGTCGAGGGGGAGGTACAAAAAATCTTGGAGGAAGTCCACTCCGGAGGGTGTGGGAGCCACTCCGGGAGTCGGACCCTGGAAGGGAGAATTGTCAGGCAAGGGTACTTCTAGCCCACCCTGGGCCCGATGCAACGGAATTCGCAAGAAGGTGCCACAAATGCCAGCTGTTCGCCCCCCTCCAGCTACAGCCGGCTCAGGGACTCAAAAGTATCACAGCCCCCTGGCCCTTTGCCATTTGGGGAATGGATTTGGTTGTACCGTTCCCCTAGGCCAGTGGGCAGAGGAGGCTCCTACTGGTGATGATCGATTATTTCTCCAAGTGGTTGGAGGTAAAGGAGCTGGCCAAGGTGACCTCCCAGGTTATCAGAAACTTTGTTTGGGAGGAGTTCATCTGCCGCCATAGGCTGCCCCAGGCCATTGTCACGGACAACGGGCCCCAGTTCGACAGCGCTGAGTTCACCAGTTTTTGCGAGCAGCTTGGAATCGACCTCAGGTTCGTCTCGGTCCATCACCCTAGGAGCAACGGGAAGGTAGAGGTCGCGAACAAGATCATCATCAACCTCCTAAAAAAGAAGGTGGAAAATCTGAAGGGGAGCTGGGTGGAGCAGCTTCCTGCGGTTCTCTGGGCCCTGAGAACCACCCCCAACATAGCTACAGGAGAGACCCCCTTCAAGCTCTCCCATGGGTGCGAGGCAGTGATCCTCGTGGAATTTGAAGTAAACACCTCGAGTCATTGTGGCCGGGGAAGGCAGGGAAGAATGGAAGGTGGAGAACGAGGAAGAGCTGCGGCTTTCCCTCAACATGGTGGAAGAATTGCGGGACCTTTCCGTCGTCGGACAAGAAGAGGTGAAGAGGAGGATGTCTAAGTACTTTTACAAGTACGTCAGAGTCAAACAGTTTACGGAAGGGGACTTGGTACTAAAGAAAGTGGATGCAGCGGGAAGGTCGGCAACCGTGGGGAAACTCAACCCTAGCTGGGAGGGACCATTCATTGTAAAGGAAGTACTAAGGTCAGGAGGGTATCGACTCCAAAATGTGGAGGGCGAGGCCCTAAGTCTCACCTGGAGTTGTGACGACTTGAAATGATTTTTTCCTTGAAACATGTAAGTGGTGCTCTGATTTTTAATAAAAGTTCTTTAAATGCGCCAATGCTGTCGCAATGAGCTCGCATGAAGAAGTGAAGTGAATTTGGACCTCGAGCAGATCCCGCTGTCAGGCTCTCACCTAGCTCGCAGGGCTGGAAGTCACTCGATGTCATCCTTGGGCCTCAAGCTGATCCTGCTGTCAGGCTCTCACCTAGCTGACAGAGCTGGAAGTCAATCGATGGTGTTAGTAGTGGACCCCGAGCAGATCCCGCTGTCAGGCTCTCACGTAGCTGGTAAGGCTGGAAGTCACTCGATGCTATTAGTAGTGGACCCCGAGCAGATCCCGCTGTCAGGATCTCACCTAGCTGGCAGGGCTGGAATTCACTCGGTGTCATCCTTGGGCCTCAAGCAGATCCTGTTGTCAGGATCTCACCTAGCTGGCAGGGCTGGAAGTCACTCGATGGTGTTAGTAGTGGACCCCGAGCAGATCCCGTTGTCAGGCTTTCACCTAGCTGACAGGGCTGGAAGTCACTCGATGGTATTAGTAGTGGACCCCGAGCAGATCCCGCTGTCAGGCTCTCACCTAGCTGGCAGGGCTGGAAGTCACTCGGTGTCATCCTTGGGCCTCGAGTAAATCCCGCTGTCAGGCTCTCACCTAGCTGGCAGGGCTAGAAGTCACTCGATGGTGTTAGTAGTGGACCCCGAGCAGATCCCGCTGTCAGGCTCTCACCTAGCTGGCAGGGCTGGAAGTCACTCGGTGTCATCCTTGGGCCTCGAGCAGATCTCGTTGTCAGGCTCTCACCTAGCTGGCAGGGCTGGAAATCACTTGATGATGTTAGTAGTGGACCCTGAGCAGATCCCGCTGTCAGGCTCTCACCTAGCTGGTAGGGCTGGAAGTCACTCGGTGTCATCATTGGGCCTCGAGCAGATCCCGTTGTCAGACTCTCACCTAGCTGGCAGGGCTGGAAGTCGCTCGATGGTGTCAGTAGTGGACCCCGAGCAGATCCCGATGTCAGGCTCTCACCTAGCTGGCAGGGTTGGAAGTCACTCGGTGTCATCCTTGGGCCTCGAGCAGATCCCGCTGTTAGGCTCTCACCTTGCTGGCAGGGCTGGAAGTCACTCGATGGTGTTAGTAGTGGACCCCGAGCAGATACCGCTGTCAGGCTCTCACCTAGCTGGCAGGGCTGGAAGTCACTCGGTGTCATCCTTGTGCCTCGAGCAGATCTCGCTGTCAGGCTCTCACCTAGCTGGCAGGGATGGAAGTCACTAGATGGTGTTAGTAGTGGACCCCGATCAGATCCCGCTGTCAGGCTCTCACCTAGTTGGCAGGGCTGGAAGTCACTCCGTGTCATCCTTGGGCCTCGAGCAGATCCCGCTGACAGGCTCTCACCTAGCTGATGGGCTGAAGGTCACCCAGGGAAGTCCTGCCCCCCCCCCCCCCCCCAGGTAGTGCCTAACAAACTTGGCCCTTCTAAGAGAGGGGAGCTCGGCATGGGCGAGTTCGAGCTTGCTAATTCAGCTCGGACTCGGCAGAAGATCGGCAAGCTAGGGCCTTGGACCTCCCTAAGAGGAGGCGGGTCCCGTCGGGCCACCTCGTCCCCCCACTATGTTTTACTCAGGAAGATTTAGAGAATTTGGTCTCACATCGATATGATGACGGACAGCTCGCGAGCAAGTTGGGGCAAATCCTGAGAATTGGCAAGCCAGGGCCTTGGACCTCGCTAAGGGGAGGCGGATCCCGCCGAGATGGCCCGCCCCCTCTTTATTTTACTTGGACAAATTTGGTGAGTTGATTTTTTGGTTAAGAAGGCCAAGGATAGCTCGCGAGCGAGCTGCGGCGAGTCTTGGGAATTGTCGAACACTCAAGGTACTCTCTCTTGGGCGAGTCCTAACGACTATCCTACTCGCAGTACCTATCTATGTGAGGTCGCCTGGGGAAGGGCTCGCGGACATACAAATCACAGTAAAAAGAGATGGAAAAAATGGCTCGGATATGATCAAAAATCATTTTCATTAAATATTGATATTTACAGGTGGAGCTCGCCTCGGCGAGGAAATAAAAGAAAAGCATACACATTTAGCCCCCCCCCCCCCCCCCCCCCCCCCCGCCGGACTGGTCCTCCCGTTCGCCTGACTGATCCTGGAAACCCTTCCCGAATAGCGCATCAAGGCTGTCTTCCTTCTCGCTGGGAGGCGTCGCCAGGAACAGGCTCGGCATCAGATCCCGGGCCGAAATCTCCTCGCATCCCTCCACCAGCACCCTCATGTCCTTCATCATTTGGAGGGTGCATTCGGTAGCTTGGATGGAGTTGATCCGCAGCCTCTCGGCAAGGTCGGCCTCGCCAAAGACCCTTGGCCTTTTGTTGGGGAGGGTAGGATCAGCTCCACTAGGCTCTAAGAAGATCTCTGCCTGACGGCGGACCTCGCGGGTGAGATTCTGGTTCTCATCCTTCAGCTTCGCATTCGCCCCCTCCAGCTCGGCAAGCCGGATGCGAAGCTGGCTGATCTCCTCCTTTTGCTCGGCATTGCAAGCCCACAGCTCACCGGCAGCCTTGGCGTCCTGACAAAAGAAAAGTTCATTAGTGCTAGCGCAAAAGTTTTTCAAAATAAAAGAGAGAAGGTGAAGCTCGATACTCACCAATCCGCTGTCGGCCTGGGCGAGGAGACCCTCGGCGATGCCGAGCCGCCTCAACCGGTCGGCGACCTTGTCCTTGGTGACATCGCGAGCCTGCTCGACTTTTTGGAGTTAGTTGCTGAGGCCGAAGCTACGGCGGGTCAGCATGTGGTGGAGCTCCATGGCCCGCAGATAGGCCTGCAGACCCTCATGGCCGAGCTGCCGCAGGGTCATGTTCTTATAGTCCTCGGCATCCTCGCGGCCATAGAGGACGCAGCCGAGGGCATAAACGTGGCCAGTGGCAGGCTCGCGGTCATGCCAGGAAGGATGCAGGGTGGAGATGGAGACCCGATGGGGCAGCTCATCCCACTGCACCATGGGCTGGCCCGCCGAGTCCTTCCACCGCCCCCCCCCCCCCCCCCCCCCCCCCCGAAGCTGAAGAGGGGATGTTGTTTCAGCGGCCCGCGCTCGCGAGCAGCCCTCTTCACCGAAGGAGGTGGGTAAATCGCCGCCGCGGGACCAGAAGCATCGCCGCCCTTCCGCCCTTTGCTGGTGATCTCCTTTAGCGGGCTCTCCGGCGACGCGTCGGGGATGGTCTCGGGCGAGCTCATGTATTTGCGGCTGGATTGATGTTGTTGATGTTTTTCCCCCACGGAGCGAGCAAGGCTTTATTCATCTTTTTTGATAATGGCTGGCGGTGTGGCGGGTTCGACCCCGCATCCTCAGACCGCCTCTTGCTGGAAGAGTGCTGGGAGAAGGCCGCCTCATCTCGGCAGGCCGTCGCCGCCGCCTTCTCGCGAGCAAGGGGGTCCGGGTGCAACCCCGAGTCCGCAAACGGCGGGTTCGCGGGAATCAACCGCTCCCCTGCAAGAAAAAAACTTGGAAAGCGTTAGAGCACTTTCAACAGCAATATGGCGAGCTCGGCAACCGGGCGAGCTCGGCAATACGGGGAGAACAATACCTTCGCCAGGTAGGACAGGTAGAAGCGCGTCAAGGCCCCTTCGCAGGCAGGAGACCTCGAAGTCCTTATGGAGGAAGTATTTGTGGAGCTCGGCATCGTTGTCGGACATGGCCGGCGGGCGGTAAACCTCCTCGCCTTTCTGCTGCGGTGAGTACGGGATGTTTCCGAGGTCGCCCTTGATAAAGGCGATCCTGGTCATCCAGTTATGGTGCTTGTTCACGATCTCGCAAACTTTGATCAGCGAGCCGCCGAAGTAAGCGACCCCATCCGGCATCGCCTTATAAGAGAAGAGTTTCCTGAACACTGTCAGGTTGAACTCTATCTTCTCTTGCTGGAGGTAGCTCGTGAATGCCACCATCATGGCGATGGCGTTGGAGTTTAGCAGCGCAGGTACCGCGTCATAGTACTTCAAAATTTGTCGGATCTCCGGCCAGAGGGGGAGGCGCAACCCCACCTCAAAGTGAGAGATTGGAAAGGCGAGCACATCGTCGTAGAAGGTATTGATGGCCTCCCCTTGCCTTGGCCAGCGCGCCTCGAAGCCCGGCAGCACATGATCTGCCTCGAACTCCGCGAGCTCCTCCTTGCTGGTATGCCCCTCGAAGAAGTAGTAATCGGTGAAGTGTTGGGCGCACTTGCTGCGGCCATCAGCGTCAGGATTGGTCTTGTCCATGCTCGCGAAAGAAGACGGGGCGCGAGTAGAAAAGGAGAGAAGCGCAGAAAGAAAGAGAGGGAGCAATAAAAGTAGCAGTACGAGGGTTGGTGGTGGGGGGCTATTTATAGAAAAAGAAATCTGGGGTCAGGCTGTCCAATCGGCTCAGCTCGTCGCCCCAGCTCGCCGCCCCCAACTCGCCACCCCAGCTCGCGGACTTCCGGCGCGTCCCAACCAATGCTAAGTCAAACAGAGCAATATATTATTTGAATACTGCATGTCCAAGAATATTTTAAAGTTACTTATTACAAAGACCAAGTGCAAGAATAAAAAAGCAGGGCGTGCGAGCAGGGGGAACACCAGGAGACGAGTACCGGTTGGCTCGGCAAAGGAGCCGCCCTTTATCTACCCCGGCCTCGCACCCCCACCCCCCAGACTGCCGCGTGCGAAGCAGCTCGTGGATCCTCCCCGAATTCCTATGTGCCACCGAGATGCCGTCGTCTATCTCATCAAGAAGCCGGGAAGGGGACGTCGTGTCACCAGCCTGTCCGCTTCGCACCTCGTCAGCAAGGCGCGCGTAGTTGCGTTGTAGCATCTCGTTGACCCCCTGCACCTCGCGCAGCCCGCACACCAGCTTCTTGAGAAGCTTAAGCTCCCTCCTCGTCTGCTCGCCTTGATCCACTTCGGGGCCCAAGTAAGAGTCCAGCAAGCTTGGGGAGGGGAGGGGAGAGTAGTGGGCTGCCCGCGAAGATTCCTCGGCGGCGGATTTGCTGGTGGGAACTGTGGAGAAAAACATCAGCAAAAAGAGGAATGCAGGAAAATCGCATGAGGTAGGAATCCAAGCAAAGTTGACCTGACGAGCTCGGCAGCTCGAAGGAGATGCGGGGAGGGATGAACCTCAGATCCTTCCCGCGACCTGGGCCGCGAGTTCCCGGTGGGAGAAGCTCGAATCCCGGGATAGGGATGGTTTCCAGACCCACCCCCGCGGTCACGACAGCTTGCCGAGGAGAGGGAGCGTGCACCAGCGAGCTCGGCCTCTGCGAGCTCAACCCCAAGGTCCTAAAGGAAGGGGATGGCTCCCGGTGGCGATTCTCCGGAGTCATGAACCGCAAGTCCCCAAGAGTGGTCTTGGCTCACGGGGTGGTATCTCGCGGCGCGGCGTCTTCTACACCATCAGGGCGGCTTTTTGGGCCGTCATAGATCTCGACAATATTCCTCCCCTTTTTAGAGGCAGGCAGAGTGGAGGAGCCAGTCACATGCTCCAAGGTGGTCCTCAGGTCATCGTAGATGGGCTCGGCCGCCTGAGGGAACAGTTTCATCTTCTTGGAGCTAGGCTCGGTAGAGCCACCCTGCGGCATAGTGGCTGGGACCGCCGTCAGGGCGTCCACGTGAGCTGCAGAGGCCTGGCGAGCTCGGTTAAGGCGCTCTTGGATCTCCTTGGGGATCGGCATCTTGGCAGGTCCAGAGTAAAGGGAATAGTAAGAGTCAGTCAGGTACGCAGGTGCATATATATAGTCGCAGGTGGACCCCGCCCGAAGATTCCCTCCAGTCCACCCCGCGCTCGCCGAACACTTGGGGTTGGATGTTTCTTTCCGAGCTTTGCCAAGCTCAAAAAGAGTGGGGATTATGTACAACCCCGTGTCCGGCGAATAAGGTCGCCAGGAACCAGACCGATCGGGATGAAAATAGCTGGCGAGCTCGGCAGTAGAGAAGCCGAGCCCGAGCTCGGTATTCATCGAACGGGAGATCGGCATTTGTCGACCGCGAGCTCGGCATTCGCCGAGCTAGTCCAAGAATCGTCGAGCTGAGGTCAACTAATGGAGACCAACGGATGGGCGAGCTCGCCGTCCCAGCTCGTGCTCTCGCAACGGAGCTCGGTAACTGTAGGCGAATTGGATCTGCTGAGGTGACCAAGCTCCCCAACTCGCCTGGACCCATGAGATACTTTTTACTGTTTTGCCCCCGCTGGTCTGCCTAGAGCCCTTTAAAATAGCGGAGTTTGGCTGTTGGCAGACCCAGCCAAGGGTTTTCTGGTAACTTCAAGTCAGTTCCATTTGGTTATTGGCAGTTCAGATTCTGAAAACTATAAATAGGACCCAAGGGGTACCCCAGAAGGCATGCTTCATGCGCTCTCCTACTCCAGTTTTCAAGTGCTTTCAGAGGGTACCTTAGCTCGGCCTCTGACTAAGGAGGGGAAGTGCTCTCACATCTTTCGGGTCTGTGGTGGGTCCTCCCCGCCGAGCCCTTGGGTCAGTTCTTCCCTGTTTCTTTTGTTATTTTGCTTGCAGGAGTGAAGTAGGTATACGATCACCCCTTCCCCAAGGGTGAACTCCACAAGAGATCGTTTTTCGGTTTCAACATCAAGCAAGCACCAAGAGCTTGGTATGAGACCCTAGCAAGCTTTTTATTATAGCATAAATTTATTAGAGGCATAGTAGATAAAACACCTTTCACTAGACATCATAAGGACCAAATTTTGTTAGTACAAATATATGTGGATGACATCATCTTTGGGTATACTGATTCAAAATTATGCAAGAGGTTTTCTGACCTCATGCATTCCAAATTTGAAATGAGTAGCATGGGTGAGCTTTCCTATTTCCTTGGTCTCCAAGTGAAACAGCTCCCTGATGGCATCTTCATCTCCCAAGCTAAATATGTTAAAGAGCTAATAAAGAAGTTTGGGATGGTTGATGCCTCAGCAAAGAAAACACCTATGGCTATAAATGTTGTGATTGACTCTGATGCATCAGGGAAACCTGTAGATCAGAAACTATATAGGGGCATTGTTGGGTCCCTACTATATCTCACAGCTAGCAGACCTGATATCATGTTTGCCACATGCCTCTGTGCTAGGTTCCAGGTGAACCCAAAAGAATCTCACCTTACTTTCCTAAAAAGAATTTTGAGATATATAAAGGGTTGTCCTAGTCTAGGCCTATGGTATCCCACATAATCAGAATTTGAGTTAACTGGATACTCAGATGCTAATTTTGTTGGATGCAGGGTGGACAGAAAAAGTACCTCAGGAACTTGCCAATTCCTTGGTATGAGATTAGTGTCCTGGTTTTGTAAAAAGCAATCATCTGTGTCAACCTCCACTGCTGAGGCAGAATACATTCCAGCTGGTAGCGGTTGCTCACAGATGCTATGGATACAAAACCAACTACTAGACTATGGTCTCAACTTAAATAATTCAACTCTACTTTGTGATAACATAAGTGCTATAGCCATAGCACAGAATCCAGCCCATCACAGTAGGACAAAGCATATAGTCATTCGGCATCATTTCATTAGAGAGTGTGTAGACAAAAATAAAATTAATCTTCTCTATATCTACACTGATTTACAAAGAGCTGATATATTCACCAAACCTCTAGATGAGAAAAATCATGTATTCTTTATAAATCAGCTTCGAATGATAAATGGAGAAGATTTAGTTTAAGTTCTGTCTGCACTCAACGAATTTTCCACAGTTCGTCGAACTACGTTCGACGAACCGGGGAAATTTTGAGAGATCTTCGTCGAACAGAGGTCGACGAACTCTCTGTGAGTGAAATAATTTTCGTCGACCAGAGATCGATGAACTTGCTTTAGAAGATATTCGTCGAACGGCGCTCGACGAATTGTCTTCAATTCTTTAGAATGAGATCGACGAATTATTTACTTCTAAATCATTTCGTCGAACTCAGTTCGAAGAATTGTTTTGTTTTCATGGAACGGAGTTTGTCGATTCATATTCTGGAAAACCTTATATCTAGGTTCTCTTCGACCTCCATCCCGCGCTTTCTGTTCTCTTGCACTTGATCGTCGTTTCTCTCTTTTATAGGTGATTCCATGGCGATTCCAGCAGGAGCTCTAGCCTCTACGAAGTTTGACACTAGATTTGATGTCAACTTCGAATTGTTCTAGCACTCGGATCCAATCTTTCTATATATTCTGGAACTTCTGGAAGAACAAAATTTGAAGAACCTGATGACTACAAGGATAAAGTTGGCAGGAACAGAAATCAGAGAATGGGTCTATACTTCATCCACTTCTGAAGAAAATACTATGACAGGATCAATCGCGGGTAACACTGTTTCCTTAACTCCCGCAGTTTTAACTGAAATCTTTGGTTTGACAAATGGATAAGACGAATTAGAAATTGATCCTGAAAAGTTTGATACGATGCTAAATCTGATGGGTTATACTGGTGACAACCCAAATAAATTGTTGAAGAAACATCTGTCTGCAGCATACAAGTTCCTGGCAGACATTGTTGGGAAGGTCTTGCTTGACAAGCATACTGCCCATGACTACATCACAAGGCATCAGTTCTTGGTCATGTGTGCAGTGATAAATAAGAAGCAAGTGCATTGGGCTCAGATCCTCTTTGATCTGATAAAGAAGAAAAATAATAAGAAAGAAGTGTGTTTTGGAAGGATCCTAGGGATATTCCTAAAGGAGAAGGCTGTTGAATCCCTGGTATCCTAGACCATATTCATTAATGCTAGCAAAAGGCTTACATGTGCCTTGTTTGGCAGGTGGGAGAGGACCATACCTAAGCCATCCAACGCTTCTACCTCTTCCACCCCAGCTTCTGAATGCACCAGGGCTGTTAAAGCCACTCCCCAACCTACTGAAGAGATTCATCCAACACCACCATCTCTTCAAGCCCACCTTTCAGCAACACAAATCCATCCCTCTCCCACACCTCCATCATCCCCTACTCAACCTCCTAATCCACCAGAATCTCCACATGCTTCACCAGCACTAACTCCTCCATCATCTCCACTTCCTCCTCATTTATCCACCATATCATTTTTCAACAGTTGTTGTATTCAGGTATGGTGCTTGCTAAAAACTCTTACAACAGTTGTTGTATTCTAATATGAACAGGGAAGCAAATAGTAAATCTAAGCACAGAATAATCACAGACTACAAAAGAAACTAAACACAAGCCACAGCCAGAAACAAAAGAAGCACAAGCAACCAGAAGACACAGGGAGTTATAGTGGTTCCCCAACCAATTTGGGTACATCCACTCTTCTACCACCCTAGGTAGGAATCCACTGCAGGATGAGTTGATCAGGTGTCCTGGGCAACAATGAGCTTTTGGTAAGGTGCTCAAAAACCAAACCAGATTTTTTGATCAGGTGTCTTGCCACCAATGAGCTTTTGATAAGGTGCTCAAAAACCACACACAAACTTTTGAAGGGAGTTTGAAAAACCCTTTACAGAGGTGGGGATGAGAGAGTGATGGAAATCTTCTCTTTCTCAAGCAGCTGAGAAGACTATGTGGATATTGATGTTGTCAAAGCTCCCCTTAAGATCTGTAGTTATTCAGGAATTGAAGCTTTGCAGTAGGGTGATAGGCCTTCAGAAAATTGATCTCCAGCAAATGATTATTTCAGCAACAGCTGAAATGTGAGGTGTCTGGAGTCTTGAATATCGATGGACTTGAACACTTGATTCAAAAGAGATCTGAAGATTTCAGTTTTGTTGATCTCCTTTAGTGATGGTGTTCTTGTATGAATCTTGAGGCAGAGAATGTCTGCAACTTTTTTTCTTTCTCTTGTGTGATTGTGGTTGTGAGAGAGTTGTTGCAGAAGAAGATTTGCAGAGAATGAATCTTGCAGAATGTGTGTCTCTCCCTTGTTCTTCTTCCTGTTCTCTACTGGATTTCTATTTCAGAAGTTTTTGATGATTGTATTTTATTCTCTTGATGTTTGAATAGAAAAGGTCCACTGTCAAGATAGCCGTTGGTCTGTTATTAAATGACTTCCTTAATTGCTTTTGTCTTCTGGGGGAAAGTCCAATGAAACATTCCTTGATAATTCCTTGAAACTTGCTCCAGAATAAATGAAAACGGCTACAAGATCTTCTGAATTAAATGCTGAGAATAACTCCTTAACTGTTCTGAATTTGAATCTTGAAAGTCGTTGAACTCTTCAGAAAAACGTCGAACTGAGCTCTACTATCGTCGAACTGAGCTCAGCGATTTGGACTTATACATAACCAGAGTTCATCGATCTGAGCTCAACTATCGTCGAACTGAGCTCAGAGATAGCGGAACAAACTGGAGTCAAGATCGTCGAACTGAGCTCGAAGATCGTCGAATGGAGTTCGACGATTTGAAGAAGTTGAGCTCAGCGATCGTCAAATGGAGTTCGACAATCCGTCGAAGTTGAGCTAAACGATCGTCGATAGGAGTTCGACGATTCGTCGTACTGAGCTCGACGAAATGACTTAGTTTCCAAACTGAAAAACCTGGGTCTTGAGGGCAGCTTCCAAACCTAAGTACTAACCCTTAGACTCAATTCTACTTGACCTTTAGATCTATACAATGAGGTCAAAACAGGTTCCTAAGAGACATAGTGATCCTGACCCAAATTAGTAATAGGGTGTTCCAACAATCTCCCCCTATTTTGGTTAGGATTACTATTTATAGGAATTTGAAAATTATAAACATACAGAACAACAATATAACAAACAACAACATTGCAGAATCACAAATATAATATCTCAGACAGATCAGAAATCAGAATAATTGTCACCTTACAAAGTTATTCCTTCTCCTTGCTCTTTATAAGTTTAATTTCTCTATTTGGATTAAGAGCCTCCTTCTTTGATCTTCTGTCATCAGCTGCACCTAGAGATGTTTGATGTTTAGGCCTTGGTACTACAGCTTCAGGGTGCAGCTCCATGTATCTTTCAGAATCAAAAAACTTGCTGGAGGCATATCTTTCAAGTTCCTTCTTTCTTTGATCAGACAGAGTAGTAATGCTGGAGGTGTCCTTTCCTTGCTCTCTGGCTTTCTTAATCTGATCCAAGGCAGCTAATTCCTTCATTCTAGCTATCCAGGCAGTTGGATTGTTCTCTGGATCCTCAAAAGGCACTGGAGGCTCATATCTATTGGAGGGATTATCTGGAGGAGACTAATTCTTTGAGCTTATAAGGAAATGGACCTGAAGTAGTATCAGATGAACCTGGTCCTTCCCTTGAGTATGGGTGCTGCCTGGAGTAACCTTTTGAATAGACTTGAAGTTCTCTTTGGTTGCCTCTGTAGTTTCCTCTCCTTGATTGATAGCCTCTGGATTGGCTTCCCCTATGTTGAGATCTCCCATGAGGCTGATAGGGGGTTTGACTTCTGGCAGAGGGTTGAGATGCAGAGCTACCACTTGCACCTGCACCTGGTGAAGGAGGAGGAGGAGGATGATGATGAAACTAAGAAGATCTTTTGTCATATTTTCTTTTTTTTTCATAGCCTTTAATTGATTCTTGGAATATTGCATCCAATGTTCAGTTATAGGGCAGTCATGCAGAATATAGTAGGGAATATCATTTGTATCTTTAACTTTAGCTGGTGGAACTCTTTTCATTGTCTTGCTTCTTGCTTTTCTTTTCCTTACTATAGTAGCTGAGGAATCATCAGAATCAGTTCTGAACTGATCACTTTCAGAGCTTTATTCATCATATAAAGCATCAATCTTTTTCAGATAATCTTTCTGTTGTTGGGTTGGAGCAGATGAAATAGTGGTGACAGCAGTTGTAGCAGTAGCAGTAGAAGGAGAAATAGCACTGACAGAAGTTGTAGCGGCAGTAGTAGATACAGCAGATACAGAACTTTCAGGAGCAATACTCTCAGAAGATACAGCAGTAGTAGTAACAACAGTAACTAGGGCAGCAGCAGATTCAGAGAAAATAGTTTTAGATACAAAAACATCAGCAGGGGCAACATCAGCAGTGACAGCAGGCTCAAAGTCATGTGCCTCTGTCATATGTATATCCTCAGAAACTAAAACATCAGCAGTATCAGGACTATCAGACAAAGCAACAGTAACAGAACCATCAATAACAGCAGCAACAACATAACCAGCAGGGGCAGCAGCAGGGACATCAGCATAGACTGAATTTACAAAGGAATGAATAATGCTGGTGTCACAGCTTGAAAATGGCACAATGGCCTTGGAGAGGTCTTCAGATTGCTGAACTGCATTTAGCTCTAGAAGATAGCTGAAATAAATATAATCAAACTGTGATAGCAGGGACCTGAGGTCCACTGAGAAAACTACAACCTGAGGTTGTGTTGAAGCTTGAGCTTGAGTTGAAGTAACAGCAACAGCAGCAGCAGGCAATCTAACATCTTCATGAGGCATCTCCCCCTACCTAGATTCAGAGATAGCTGGATCAAGGCACCCAAAGGAAGGGATTGCCTGAGGAGGAAAGATGGAGGAGAGCCTGGCAGATAGGTCTGCAACTGACTTTAAGAGTGGAGCCAAAGAGGTCTCCAACAGAAGTGAGAGCCTGGGAGCTATCAGCTCATACAGTTTGTCAGCTAAGGCTGGAATATTTACATGCTCAGTAGGGACTTGAGCAGAGGTAGAGAATGAAGGTGGAACAGCTGGATATGGTGGAGGAGAGCTAGGGGTGGTAGAAGTGAAGGTTGAGATGTGGGGATTGTTGAAATGGAAGGTAATGGAATGGAAATAGAGGGTGTGAAGGAGGGTTGAGCAATGATGTCTTGCAGTAACTGTTGGTATGATGTGGATGAAGAGGGTAGATCAGGAGGGGAAGAAGGTGAATCATTCATAAAGGAATCATCTATCAGATTGAAGGATGGAATGAGAGATGATGTGTCAAGATCTGGTTGAGGGTAGTGATGTAGAGGATGGAATGGTTCTTCTGTGAGTGTAGGAATTGGAGATGGAATTGATGTAGGAGATGTGCTGGAAATAATGATGGTGGATGAAATTGGAATGGTGGAGGTGACTGGTGGAGATGGAATAAGAGGTGGAGGAGGAGGAGAAGCAGCGGGCAAGTCTTCTGCAGGGGCAGAGACTTGAGGGGAAGAGACTGTAACAGTCCTTGTGCCTGAAGTTGCAGCTGCAGAGGGCCTGCTGGGCTTCACAATTTGTTTGTCCCACTTCCCAAAGAGGGCACAGGAGACCCTCTTAGAGGCATTGATGTGCATCCCATTTGAGACAAGCAGGGCAGGACATCTGTTTTGAAGAAACAGCCCTAATATCCTTCCATAATTCACAAAAATCTTATTTATCTTCTTCTTAATCAGATCAAAGAAGATCTCTCCCCAGTTTAATTGTTTCTTATCCACTAAAGCACCCATCAGGCACAGCTGATACCTGGAGATGGTATCATGGGCTGAGTGCTTGGCTAAAAGAACTATTCCTACAACATCAGCTAAAAACTTGTACTCAATAGCCAAATTCTTTTTCAGCAGCTTGCTAGGGTTTGCATCAGAATGACTCATTCTATCAAGCATAGTAGTAAATTCTTCTCCAGACATTTCAACAGAATCTCTTCCAGAATTTAATCCAAAAATTTCTGTCATGGCAGCAGGTGTAAGAGGTACCCCAGTTCCTGAAATTGATCCAACAACTGTATTTTGGTCTTGGTTGTGGGCAGTATACACCCACTCCTTGATTTCATCTGCAGGCAGCTTGATTCTGGTGGACATGATAGTAACTAATTTTTGCTCCTTGAACAGTTCCAGAATATCTTGGAAGATCTGATCACTAGTGCTGAAAGAATCCATGTCAATATCGAATCCGGCATCAAATTTCATGGCGGCCAGAACGGCGACGGAGACGGCCATGGTTTCTTGCAAAAAAATAAACAACCAAACGACCAAGTGTAGAGATGTTTGGAGGGAAAGAGAAAGTTTGCAGAGAGATTGAAAGCGCAAAAGGAGAACGACGGCCGAAAAATGAATTTTATATTAGCTTTCGACGCAGAAAAGGAAAGATCGTTGAACTCCGTTCGACGATCGGGGCTTCTAAAGGAATCTGAAAGGTCTTCAATATCGTCGATCTCCATTCGACGATATTGGAGAGCATCGAGCTCCGTTTGACGATAGTTCAGAAAACAAAATCGTCGAACGTCGTTCGACGATCGTTGACCTAGAGAGATAGTTGAGCACTATCTGAGAAGCGCTGAACTCTGGTCGACGATTTCGGAAGGCGTCGATCTCCGTTCAATGATCGGGGGGAAAATCGTCGAGCGCAGTTCAGAGACCAGAAACACTCTAGACACTAAAAAAATTAAGATGTTTGCCTAGTCTTGGTCAATTTTTAGAGTTTTAAAATCTTGGACCTTATTTTAAACTTCCTCCATCTAACATTCCTAACTGATTTAGGAAGAATGTGTGTTTCTTTTCATCTAAGGGCTTGGTGAAAATATCTCCCCTTTGCAAATCAGTTGGGATATATTGAAGTTCAATTTTATTCTTCTCAAAATTATCCCTTAAGAAGTGATGTCTAATTTCTATGTGTTTTGTCCTACTATGGAGGACTGGATTTTGAGCTATAGAAATAGCACTGGTATTATCACAAAAGATTTTAGACTTCTCTAAGTTGTAGCCATAGTCTAGGAGTTGGTTTTGAATCCATAATATTTTTGAACAACAACCGCCTGCAGCCATATATTCAGCTTCAGCAGTTGAAGTTGACACAGATGTTTGTTTCTTACAAAACCAAGAGACAAGTCTATCACCAAGAAACTGACAAGTTCCACTGGTGCTTTTCTTGTCAATTCTGCATCCAGCATAATCAGCATCAGAAAATCCAGTTAAGTCAAATGCTGAATCTTTTGGATACCAGAGACCTAGATTTGGACAACTTTTAACATACCTGAGAATCCTTTTTACTAATGTTAGGTGTGACTCTCTAGGGTTCACTTGGAATCTAGCACATATGCATGTAGCAAACATTATGGCTGGTCTACTAGCTGTAAGGTACAGTAAAGAGCCAATCATTGCTCTATATGTTGTCTGATCAACAAGTTTCCCATGTTCATCAGCATCCACTACAGCATTAGTAGGCATAGGTGTTTTCATACAAGATGCTTCAGACATACCAAATTTCTTAACCAATTCTTTTGCATACTTGGTTTGAGAAATAAAGATGCCTTCAGCATGTTGTTTGACTTGCAATCCTAGAAAGAAGTATAGCTCACCCATGCTACTCATTTCAAATTTAGAATGCATTAGGTTGGAGAACCTTCTGCACAAATTTGAATCAGTAGAGCCAAAAATAATATCATCTACATAAATCTGTACTAGTAGGGTATGGGACTTATGGGTTCTAATAAAAAGAATTTGGTCTACTCTACCCCTTATAAATTCATTTTTAGGAGAAAGCATGCTAGGGTCTCATACCATGCTCTAGGAGCTTGCTTGAGACCATATAATACTTTGTTCAGCTTAAAAACATAATCAGGATGGGTTGGAGAGATAAAACCTGGAGGTTGTCTGACATAGACTTCTTCTTTGATGTCTCCATTGAGAAAGACACTCTTTACATCCATCTGATATACCTTGAAACTTTTGTGTGCTGCATATGCTAAGAAGATTCTGATGGCTTCCAACCTTGCAACTGGTGCAAAAGTCTGGTCATAATCTATGCCTTCTTCTTGAGAGTACCCTTGAGCAACTAGCCTTGCCTTGTTCCTTACAATTACTCCTTGATCATCCAATTTGTTTCTGAACACCCACTTTTTTCCAACAATGGAGTGATCCTTAGGCTTTGGTACTAGTTCCCAAACTTTGTTCCTCTCAAATTGATGCAACTCTTCTTGCATTGCCATGATCCAGTGTGGATCTTGCTCTGCATCTTGAATGGATTGAGGTTCAATTTGAGATAGGAAGCAAGTGTGCAACAGGTTTTGGTTGACCTGATTTCTGGTTTGCACACCAGCTGAGATGTCTCCAATTACTTGGGAAATTGGATGGTCTCTTGATGTTACTAAATCAATAGGGGGTGTTGATTGTTCACCAACCTGTGTTGTTGTTTCCTCTTGTGGTACAACAATTGGCTCTTCAAGAAGTTTCTCTTCATGACGTTGAATGTTTTCTTCATCTTCACTACTGTCCTCTTTTTGAATGATTTGTAATCTATCCAAGTCTTCAGCAAGAGAATGTACCTGCAGAGGTTCTATGGTAGAAGTGTTCTTCTCCTTGAAAGACATGTTAGTTTCATCAAAAGATATGTGAACAGATTCTTCAATTTTAAGAGTTGATTTATTATAAACCCTATAAGCCTTACTGATCATGGAGTATCCCAGAAACACTCCTTCATCAGCTTTAGCTTGAAATTTTGCTAAATACTTCTTGTCATTATTATGTATATAACAAATACAACCAAAAATTCTAAAAAAATCTACTTTAGGTTTCTTCCCTTTGAGTAATTCATAGGGAGTCTTGCCCTTTAGTTTATGTATTAAACTTCTGTTCAGCACATAGTTGGAGGTGTTCACTGCCTCTGCCCAAAAAGATAGAGGAAGGTGAGCATCTGAAAATAATGTAGTGGCAGATTCAATAAGGGTTCTATTTTTCCTTTCAGCTACCCCATTTTGTTGAGGAGTTCTAGGAGCTGAGAAAGTGTGCCTGATCCCTTCACTCTGACAGAACTCTTGCATAAGAAGAGAATCAAACTCTGTCACATGATCACTTCTGATCAGGGCAATGTGAGTATTGAACTCAGTCTGTATGCATTTGAGAAACTCTGTCAAACACTTAAAGTTATCAGACTTCTTCCTCAGAAAGAACACCCATATGAATCTAGAGAAGTCATCTACAACTACTAAAGTGTAAGATTTCCCTCCTAAGCTTTGTACTGTAGTGGGTCCAAAAAGATCCATGTGTAACAGATACAAAATCCTAGGTGAATCACTCTTATTAAGTGACTTGAAACTATTTTTAGTTTGCTTGCCTAATTGATAAGCCCTGCAGAGTCCTTCCTTCTTGTAGGGGCCAGAAGGTAGTCCTCTAACAAGATTGTCCTTGGATAGCCTAGCAATGGTTCTAAGGTTTATATGCCCTAGTCTCTTATGTCATAAAACATTAGGTCTACTAACAGAATTAAACAGGCAAATGTCTACATCTGTTGAAAGAAAATCTACTAAGTAGATGTTACCTTTCCTTTTACCTATCAACACCGTTGTGTTGTCCTCTGACTTGATCTTGCATAAGGCTTTGCTGAAAGTCACCTGGTAGCCTTCATCACATAGCTGACTGATACTGATAAAATTGTGCTTCAGTCCTTCCACATAGGCTACTTTCTTGAATGTGACTGTGCCAATTTGAACTGCACCATATCCTTTTGTCAGTCCAAAGTTTGAATCACCAAATATGACTTTGGGTCCAAGCTTGGCTTTAAAGGATGTGAGGTTGTCCTTGTTTCCTATCATGTGCTTGGAGCACCCACTATCCAAATACCATTGTTGGTTTGATGTTGGATAGTTCTTCACCTGCACATAAAATAATTCACTTATTTTTGACCCAGTTTACCTTGGGCCTAGGTTGATAACCTTTAAAGTCAGAAATAAATGACATCCATGGTTGACTCTTATAACCTTCAGGATGATATCTCTTTGGAGGTATTATCCATTCAGTATAAGGGTTAAATCTTTGGGATGAAGGACCCCTAGGATTGGATTTTGATTTGCCCTTGAAAGAATTTCCAAAGCTCTGATCTCTGTTCGACGATCGTTGAGCTGCGTTCGACGATCTTGGGTCAGATCGTCGAGCTCCGTTCGACGGTCGACTGTGGCAGAGTTCAGGAATTAGAGATCGTCGACCTGAGTTCGACGATTTTGCCTGAGATCGTCGATCTGCGTTCGGTGATCGTCGAGCTCCGTTCGACGATTTCTGCTGGAACTTGGTTTTCTTAGGGAGATCAGAATTTTTTCTAGCTACCTCTACAACTCCCTTTTCTTTATCAGAAATAAACTTGATTGGGGTTTATAGTACTATAGGTTGGCTGGATGAAGCACCCAAGCCCAGTGTACTATTGAATCTGGAGTTCACTGTGCTTGTGATGTCCATTAGCTTGATACTTCTCCCATTGAGGGATTCTTCAAGCTTTTTGGCCTCTGATAGCTCACTTTTCAGTGAAGCTATCTGCTCCCTACAGCACTCCAACTTCTCAGAGAGTTTGAGGTTTTCTGATTTTAAGGAACTGTGTTCAGACAATTGATTTCTGAGAGAGATAATTTCCTTCTCAGATTTCAATAAGTCTAAGCACAGTGCTTTAAATTCATACTTAAAGTCCTCAGAATTGAAATCAAAGGAACTAATTACCCGGTCCTCTTCAAGTTGAGTCTCTGAGTCTGACTCTGACTCTTCTGCATCTGAATTGTGTTGAGAGGCATTGATTGCCATCATGCAGAACTCCTTCTCTTCAGCATCATCTTCATCATCACTTGAGTTGGATGAAGCTTCTGATTCCTCTTCAGTCTCACTCCAAGATTCAGCAACAAATCTCTTCCTTGTGTGTTTGTTCTTGCTGGAGGAGGGTTTGCCATTGCCATTCTAATTGAAGTCTTTGTCTTTTCTTCTTTCTCTCATGTCCTTTCTGTCCTTGTTTATGTTCTCTGGACAGTCAGACACAATGTGCCCTGGTTTCCTGCAAGCAAAGCAAACAATTTCTTTATTATTTGACTTATCATACCTTGGCTTGTCATGCTCTTTGTATGATCTCTTCCTGAAGTCCTTCCTGACCATCTTGTAAAATCTTTTAGCCAGTAGACTGAGAAGCTCATCATTGCCTGGGATTTTGTCTTCAGCCTGATCTTCAGTGGCTTTAAAAGCTATTGTCTTTTCTTTTCTTGTGGCTGGTGAGGCAGCCTTCTGTTCTTCTTCTCTGTTCTTGATAAGCAGCTCATAAGACTTGAGCTTGCCCAAAAGAGCTTCTATTGTAATCTCATTCATACTTCTGGCATCCTTGATTGGCCAGATCCTTGAGTCCCAAGTGCTTGTGAAGCACATTAGGATTTTGTCATTTAGCTCAGTCAATGAGATCTCTTTATCCAGAGTCTTCAGTTCATTGACTATAAGACTGAGTCTGTTATACATTTCAGCTACTGACTCAGCTTCTCCTTTCTTGAAATTCTCATATTGGGATATGGGGTGGGATCTCCTGTCCTTTTTTTCATCAGCTGATCCTGAGACTATTTCAGATAGCTTATCCCAGATTTCCTTTGCTAAATTACATTCAGCTACTTTTTAGAAAATGTCATCAGACATAGTCTGGGCTAAGATATTCATAGCCTTTGCATCTGCTACTTTCCACTTCTTGATATCAACATCTGTTCCTGATAGAGGTGAAACAGCATTTGTGCTTGTGTTCTCTGGAGGTCTTGGACAAACTGTCAAAACAGAATTAAAAATGTCCTCATCAATAGAATTCATGTATAGTCTAATCCTTGCTTTCCAAAGTGCAAACTTGGATAGATTGCACACTGGAAGTCTGTTGCTAGCATAATCTTTGTTTTGGGCCATGATTTGTGAAGAAATGATTTTAATAACAAAATCTACAACAAGCAGATCTAACAAAAGGAATCTTTGGGTTCAGGTGTTAGCCTGTGCAACCACCAAGGTATGGTATGTTTAACCAACCTCGCTTTGATACCAATTAAGAGTGAGAGTTAGATCTGAAATACTCTAGAGAGGGGGTGAATAGAGTATGGTGCTTGCTAAAAACTCTTACAACAGTTGTTGTATTCTAATGTGAACAGGGAAGCAAATAGTAAATCTAAGCACAGAATAATCACAGACTACAAAAGAAACTAAACACAAGCCACAGCCAGAGACAAAAGAAGCACAAGCAACCAGAAGACACAAGCAGCTATAGTGGTTCCCCAACCAATCTGGGTACATCCACTCTTCTACCACCCTAGGTAGGAATCCACTGCAGGATGAGTTGATCAGGTGTCCTGGGCACCAATGAGCTTTTGGTAAGGTGCTCAAAAACCAAACCAGATTTTTTGATCAGGTGTCTTGCCACCAATGAGCTTTTGATAAGGTGCTCAAAAACCACACACAAACTTTTGAAGGGAGTTTGAAAAACCCTTTACAGAGGTGGGGATGAGAGAGTGATGGAAATCTTCTCTTTCTCAAGCAGCTGAGAAGACTATGTGGATATTGATGTTGTCAAAGCTCCCCCTAAGATCTGTAGTTGTTCAGGAATTGAAGCTTTGTAGTAGGGTGATAGGCCTTCAGAAAATTGATCTCCAGCAAATGATTATTTCAGCAACAGCTGAAATGTGAGGTGTCTGGAGTCTTGAATATCGATGGCCTTGAACACTTGATTCAAAAGAGATCTGAAGATTTCAGTTTTGTTGATCTCCTTTAGTGATGGTGCTCTTGTATGAATCTTGAGACAGAGAATGTCTGCAACTCTTTTTCTTTCTTTTGTGTGATTGTGGTTGTGAGAGAGTTGTTGTAGAAGAAGATTTGCAGAGAATGAATCTTGCAGAATGTGTGTCTCTCCCTTGTTCTTCTTCCGGTTCTCTACTGGATTTCTATTTCAGAAGTTTTTGATGATTGTATTTTATTCTCTTGATGTTTGAATAGAAAAGGTCCAATGTCAAGATAGCCGTTGGCCTGTCATTAAATGACTTCCTTAATTGCTTTTGTCTTCTGGGGGAAAGTCCAATGAAACATTCCTTGATAATTCCTTGAAACTTGCTCCAGAATAAATGAAAACGGCTACAAGATCTTCTGAATTAAATGCTGAGAATAACTCCTTAACTGTTCTGAATTTGAATCTTGAAAGTCGTTGAACTCTTCAGAAAAACGTCAAACTGAGCTCTACTATCGTCGAACTGAGCTCAGCGATTTGGACTTATACAGAACCAGAGTTCGTCGATCTGAGCTCAACTATCATCGAACTGAGCTCAGAGATAGCGGAACAAACTGGAGTCAAGATCGTCGAACTGAGCTCGAAGATCGTCGAATGGAGTTCGACGATTTGAAGAAGTTGAGCTCAGCGATCGTCGAATGGAGTTCGACGATCCGTCGAAGTGGAGCTAAACGATCGTTGATAGGAATTCGACGATTCGTCGTACTGAGCTCGACGAAATGACTTAGTTTCCAAACTGAAAAACCTGGGTCTTGAGGGCAGCTTCCAAACCTAAGTACTAACCCTTAGACTCAATTCTACTTGACCTTTAGATCTATACAATGAGGTCAAAACAGGTTCCTAAGAGACATAGTGATCCTGACCCAAATTAGTAATAGGGTGTTCCAACACATTCATCCTCTCAAAGGTCTATTACTTCAGGAAAGTCAAAAGGAAAGTTTAGTGAAGTCCCACCTCCCAGGTCTTTATATTCCAGTCAGAAACAACAACATACAGTGTATACAAATTTCCAGGACCAATCTACTAAGTTCAGAATCTCTTCTCTAAAGTCAGACCAGGTAGCAAATTCAGAGAGACCTCCTTCTCCTCCTCTTGATCCTGAGCTTGACCCCAACTTCAGAATAGCAAGGTTTAATGAATTAGTTGGGCTCTCTCAAATGAATAAATCCAGGAAAGAAGGTCAAGACCCCTCTAAATTCATTACTATGTCATCATATAGAGAGAAAGAACTTAACAGATTGCAGGTCAGCAAGTAAGTATTTAATCCATCAGAGTATATGTCTCTTCATCCTGAAGCAGTTGTCCCCAGGGCTACATCTCTGAAGATTATAGGGGCTGCTGACATGACCATGACCAGTGTACAAGCTTCAGATTCTAACAGAGAAATAATATTTACAAAGCCAGGAGACAAGAGCAAGGATGCAATGCCAAAGGAAAAGAAGCAGAAGAAGTGATTTTGAACTCTCTTTATCTTTTTGCATTATTTATAACTGCTTTATATTTTCTGAACAAAGCTCATATATATGTATATCTATTGCATGTGTTATCTATCTCTGCCAGATATATGTTTTTTCTACTTTGTTTATTTTTAGTTTAAGTCTGAGTCTGTAGTTAGTAACCTCACCCAAATAGGGGGAGATTGTTGGATCCCTAGTTTGATTTGGGCTAGGTTCACTAACTTAGGATCTTATGACCCACAATGTATAGCCAGGGTCATAGTTGTGTCCTAGAGTCTAGGCCAAGTCCTTAGAGTCAACATCACATGGATCAGCTATCAACAAGACTGCCAGAGACTCAAGACTTAGAAGAATTCAAGACTATGTAAAGTGAGTTTGACTTTCGTCGAACTCAGGTCGACGATAGTCGTGCTCAGCTCGACGATCTCAGAGTAAATTCTCTGAGCTGAGCTCGACGAACTTGGTACTCAGGTCGACAAAAACTTGGACAGTACAACAACACTTCAAGTTCAGAAAACATCAAGATATTCTAAGTCCTTAGTATCAAACTTTGGTCGACGAACTTAGTTCTGAGCTCGATGAACTCTATTCTTTGGTCGACGAATCTTTGGACTACTATAGCATTCTGTCAAGACTACGTTCTCTAGTCTCAGGTCGACGAATTTTGTACTCTATACTTCAACACTTTCATTCAGAAATTATTGTAAGTCCAGACTGAACTCCAGTCGACAAACATATTTACCAGCTCTACGAACTTCAGACACAGAATAGGCAAAGTTCAGAAGAGATAGCAGTTCAGTTTCCAGCTCAACGATCATGGAACTCAGCTCGACGAACAGAAGCCGTCTGGTCGACGAACACAACATCTCAGCTCGACGAACTGTGGACTCAGTTCGACGATTTCTGTCAACTGTTCGACGATTCCAGACTAAGTAATTTCCAGCCCTGTCCCCATTATTACTGCAATAATTCCTTTTTAATCAATGCTCTAACATTCTCTGAATATAACCGTTAGAGGAGCATTGATTGGGATATTCTCCAGGATTATTGCCTGCCATTTTTCCACGGGACAGTTGTGGAAATTATTCAATGCTGCTTATTCTCTAGGCCATCAACATTGAATGAAGAAGGAATTCAAAATTCAAAAGACCAATTTCCCCAGGAAAATATAAAAAGAGATTTTTCTCTTTTCTCTCAGACAGATACACAGACAGATAGAAAGAAAATTGAAAACATATACAGAGAGAAGATTACTGAATTAGACAAGAAAAACTCAACCCGTCTGCTCTCAGTCTGACACAAGATTTCTGATACTGAAGAAGAAGAACAATCATTCAAATATCAAGAGTCTTCATTCTTCAAACTCTCCAGTACACTTCAGAAGACAACAAATCTTCCATCTGTCAAAGAAGTTCCTGAAGATCTCTCTAATCAAAGTTGAAAGCTTGAAGGCCTATCACCCTGTGCAAAGCTCCAGTTCTCCTGAACCCTTCTACATCTCAGGGGGAGCTTTGACAACATCACTGAATCCACATAGTCTTCTCATTGTGACTGACAAAAGAAGACTTTCATCACTCTCTCATCCCCACCTCTGTAAAGGGTTGCCATCTCCCTTCATAAGTGATTCCTGGTTACAAGTCACCTGATCAAAAGACTTGAGGATTTGATTTTTGAGCACCTGATCAAAAGCTCATTGGTGTCCGGCACCTGATCAAACACCTGAGTGGATTCCTACCAGGGTGGTAGAAGAGTGGATGTACCCAGGTTGGGGAACCACTATAAAATTTCTTGTGTTGTTTGGTTGCCCCTTTTCTTTTTGTTCTTGTTGTACTTGTGTTTTTAGGACTGCTGTGTGCTAATTTACTTTAGTTTAATTCTGCACATTTTAATTACAACAGAAGCTGTAATAGTTTTATAAGGACCTACAAATACTCTATTCACCCCCCCCCCCTCTAGAGTATATTAGATCTAACACATCACTTTTAGGTTCCAGCTGTACCTTCTGTTATATGTCATACGACGGATGGGGGTGTTACAATTTGGTATCAAAGCTTTTGGTTCCGGTCAACTTAAATGAATTCGTGGACGAATTCTTTTAAGGGGTGGTGAGCACATGTGTGCGTCATCATTATAACATAAAAAAAGAACCCATGAATGTCCACTTAGGAATGAAAAATGCGCTTGTTTTGAAGAATCTGAGTGTTCCAATGATTGTTTTTAACAATCTGTTTGTCGTCTAATCAAGGGTCTTTGCTATTATAGGCAGCTAGGAGCGGTGCTGAGCAATCAGAATGCCCGCAATCGGCATAAAGTAGTGCACCGAGGGACGTGCCTACAACACCTCCTTCAGCGGAAACCATCAGATTGGTTGCTGAAGCAGTCTTTGCTATGATAAATGTCCAACCTACAAGGCAAATGCACCATGTACCACCTGTTCATGAGCAAGAACCGATTAGGGGGACAAAGCCTGGAGTGGTAGAGCGCGCGACAGTTGATCAGGTAGCATTAAGGAGAGTTACGGAGAAGCAGCTCAAGCATGTGATGAGTTTTAATCCTCCGAGGTTCGACGGGGTTGGAACGCCAACTCAAGCTGAGGATTAACTCTCTACGATAAAGAGGGTTTTGACGGCCATAAAAACTGTTGAGTGGCAGAAGACCACCATAGCGACCTTCCTTTTGGCTGGTGAGGCGAGGCTGTGGTGGGACGAGTTGGAGGTTCACATCTTAGTGGGAAGGCAACTTGCGGATGTGCCTATGGAGGAATTCTCAAGTTTGTTCTTGGCCAGATATCTACCCTCTGCTCAGAAGTTGGACATGGAGAATCAGTACCTTGGTCTGACTCAGGGAGGCAGAAGCATGGATGGGTATCTCCACGAGTTTACGCGGTTGGGTCGTTATGCTAGTGCTATGTTTACGGAAGAGGAGCAGAAGACCAACCGATTTTATGAGGGTCTACGTGGCGACCTGTAGCTTCTCCTTGCTGGGCCTAAGGTGCAGGGATTCCTAGCCTTGGTCAATTCGGCCCGGTCGTTGGAAAAGGTCGTGAAGAAAGTGCAAGAGAAGAAGGACCCAGGGGAAAAGAAGTCAGAGTTCAAAGTACCGAATATAAAGTCGGGTTTCCGTAGATGGAACAAGAAGCTGAATACTTCGAGCTCAGCCCCTTCGTCTGGTACGGCAGGGGCAACCACAAGTTGAGTCCCAGGAACTTGCTACAATTGTGGAAAGGTAAGGCATTTTTCTCATGAGTGTTGGTGCGGACATGCAAAGTCCGAGAGGAAGCCTGGAGCAACCTACGAAGAGAAAGGGAAGGCAGTGGAGTCAACCGCGTCCCACCATGCTCCAACCCAGCCTAGAGTTTATAATCTTGGTCTGCAAGAGGCCATAAAACAAGCTGACGTGGTGACAGGTATGAGTTAAATTTTAGCAGTTTAACTTTATGTAGTTGTTACCTTTTTATATGTTAGCTTATATTTGTTGGTGTTAGGCTTCGTGTTGATTTTGATTGTCCGGCGAGAGCCCTTTTTGATACGGGAGCTTTGCATTCCTTCTTGTCCGAACTATTCACATCGTGCATCGGAGTCCCTTCCTCGATGGCTAAAGACAAGTTGGATGTGTTGTTACCCAATGGGTGCTCAATGCGCGCGGATAGAGTCTGTGTGGTTAAGATTCAGATTGGGGATCAGGAGTTTGACTTGCAAGCGTCGGTATTCCCGTTAGCGGAGTACGATGTAATCTTTGGTATGGACTGGCTCTCGGAGCAGCAAGCATGCAATGATTGCAACCGAAAGGAAGTTAAGTTGGGGCTGAACACTGATCGGGAGACTACGTTCGTGGGCATGAAGGGTTCGGGTAAGGTGTTGACGTCGACCCTTCAGGTGTTCAAGGCAGTTTGGTCTGGGGCAGAGCTATTTGTCACATTAGTGCAGACTTCAACGCCTAAGCCAATTTTGAGCAGTATTCCAGTTGTGTCCGAATATCATGATGTGTTCCCAGATGATCTCCCAGAAGCCCCTCCGCAGCGGGAGATTGATTTTACTATTGAGCTGGTGTTGGGTGCCAAATCGGTGTCACGCTCTCCGTATAAGATAGCGCCTAGAGAGATGGCGGAGTTGAAGGTGCAACTGCAAGAGTTGTTGGAGCAAGGGTATGTGCGTCCAAGTTTGTCTCCTTGGAGCGCACCGGTCCTTTTCGTTAAGAATAAGGATGAGAGTTTGCGACTCTGTATCGACTATCGGGAGTTGAACAAGCTTACGGAAAAGCATAAGTATCCGATCCCAAGTGTTGAAGCCAAAATCTGACTTCGACAAGAGTTCAAAAAATAGGGGCGTAGCCAACACCTACTCGTCCTAAGCTCCGACCTCCGACTGTTTGTGAAGGACTAGAAACTGGCCCAAGGCCTCAGTAGGGAGGTCTCACCGCTTACCCAGAAGATCTCTGAGAGCTTCTCCTCCAAAGCCAAAAGCTGGGCTCGGAGCTCCTCAGAAAGCACAGAAAAAAAAACCTCTTAAGTCCCGGGAAAGATGTGTATATATGTGTCTGTGCTTCTGAAGAACCCCTCTGGGTCTATTTATAGTTTTCTGAATTGGATCTGCAAATAACCATACTGGGCTGACCTGAAAATACCAGAATACCCCTGGATGGGTCTGCCAACAGCCAAACTCCGCCGTTCTGAGGAGTTATATGCAGACCACCAGGGGCAAAAGGGTAAAATTACCCGAGATAGAAGAGAAAAAACCCCCTTGGGTATAGAAATGTGAAAAAGGCCCTCTCTCTATATGGCGAGTGGGAAAAACTATCGGCGAGACGAACCTTCCTCCCGTCTCGCCAACCTTATATGTCGTGAGCCCTTCTCGTGGCCAAAGGCCTTCTCGCGCCCCCAGGAGGGGCGTCTCGCCTACTGCAGGGACTTCTTATCTCGCCAACTGCGAGTAGACCACATGGTCCCACTCTCCCATCAATTCCACTCGCCTACCTTGTCTATCTAGCGCTTTTGAGGTCCTCTCGTGTCACACCCCAGTTTTGCAAGAGGTTCAGTCTGCAGTTCTGGAAAAGTTTTTGGGTTTCTGGCAGGAGGCACACGGCCTGTGACACGGGCGTGTCGCAGGGCGTGTCGAGGCCGTGTCGACACTCGGCCCAAGTGTCGACACTTTTGCTCGACAAAGTGTCGAGAGTGTGGCACACGGCCTGCGACACGGGCGTGTTGCAGGGCGTGTCGAGGCCGTGTCGACACTCGGCCCAAGTGTCGACACTTTTGCTCGACAAAGTGTCGTGAGTGTGGCACACGGCCTGTGACACGGCCGTGTCGCAGGGCGTTTCGAGGCCGTGTCGACACTCGTCTCAAGTGTCGACACTTTTGCTCGACAAGGTGTCGAGACTGGGGCACACGGCCTGTGACACGGGCGTGTCACAGGGCGTGTCCCTCTTGGTCGACGATCTTCGCTCGACGTTTTTCCGCGGTGTCGACACAAAGCCTGTCGACGGGTGTCGAGACTTGGCACACGGCATGGGACACGGGAGTGTCCCAGGCCGTGTCAGCTCTCGGGTTGGTTTCGGGGCCGTGTTGTTGGAGGCACACGGCCGACCACACGGCCGTGTCACTGAGGACACGGGCGTGTCGGGTTGAACACGGGCGTGTCGGATGCCCGTGTGCGATTCCAGGCGCGTCGATTTGAGACGGCGAATGAGGCACACGGCCCTGGACACGGGCGTGTGCCAGGCCGTGTTTGGCCCAGATCTTCTGTTTTCCAGGCGAATCGTGGCCATTCTTTTTCTGGTTTTGGGATCTAATGGTTCAGGCCATCTCTTGGGAAGGTAAGTCCGAATTTAGGGTTGGAAACCCTCATTGTTGTCCAAGTCTTCTCTTTCTAAGTTCTTGAGGAAAGCTAGAGCAAGGAGGAAGAAGAAGAAGGTCTTGGGCTGTAGGAAGGGTTTCGGAGCTCCAAATCGCGAACCGAGTCCGGATCCGTGAAGCTTAGATCGTTGCGAAGATTTCCATCCGGCTATTTTGCCATGGCAAGGAAGAGGAGTCGGAAGGTAACGACATCTCTCCTCTCGGTCCTTAGGAGGCATGTACTAGCATCATTTATTTTCTTTCTCTCTAATTTTTGGGCACCAAACTCTCAAATGAGAGGGGTTTTGGTAGGGAGGTGTTACATCTCGCGAGCCCGAGGTTATAGATAATCCCCGCTCTTTTCGAGATTATTCTAAGCTCGGAAAGAAAATCCAACCGAGGCTCGCTATTAATACGTATTTATTGACGTATTTATGAGAGAATATTCTAAGTCCCCCCATAAAAACATATAAATATGGGATTCCTATCCCGAATAGAGGCTGCCCCTTTGCACACCTCCTCCTTCCTTGCAGCATTATTCATCATGTCTCACAGCCAGAGCTTTCGCGAGCGCCTTGCCAAAGTGCGCCGACAGAACAAGGCCGTCGTGTCTACTTACACATCAACCTTAGTTCGCCCCTTCCTTCTGTACCATCCTCTCTGTCTCGCTTGAAGAGGGAAAAAAACAGGTGGCCCCTCCTCTGCAGAGGATCCATCTCGCGTAGTCCCGGAGACCTGCCCCACCCCTCCTCCCGCATCTCCCAAAGATAAAGAGGTGAGCTCTCGCTTCCATCTTTATTACTCCTTCAATATTTATATCTGCTTTCTTAATTGTTTCTCTCTAGGGAGCTCCCGCGGCTATACATCGACCGGGAAGCCCGCGGGATGACTCTGCCGCCCGTCTTAAAGATTCTGACTCGCAATCGACTTCCACTCCTCCAACTACTCCTCGTGAGAGGAGGAATGAACCTTCCCAGGCTGTCGGGACCTCTCGTCCCCCTGGTAGGGAATCTTCCCTCTCGCTTCGTTGTCCCACTCGCTACTCCCACACCCTCTTACGGGAGCCGCTCTCACCCTGCTCCTTTACTTCTTCCGCAGGCGCCCAGACCGACTCGCCTGCTGAGGAGCACCCTGGGCAACCTGTCGTCCCGCCTCTTCCTCCTCTTGACGGGATTGAAGATTTTCTTGGCAACCCTGCGAACCCAGTGGAAATGAGGCGCAAGACTACCGAGCTATTCCAAAAACACGCGCGCATCATCCACTCGCTGACGCTGGATAAGCAGGCGGCGGATAGGCGCATCGAATGGCTGGACAGCGAGTGCGCTCGCCTATCTTCTGAGACTAATGCCGAGTTAGATGTTGATGGAACCGACCCTGACGCCATAATTAATGAGACCGACATGCAGCTCCGTCTCGTGCGCCGAGGGCTTGAGTCCGTTCGCGCCTTCCACTCGCGCAGTAGACCTCCCTACGCGGGAGCTCGCGGTGGCCGCTGGCAATGACACCCGTACTGAAGGTCGTCCATCTCGCCCTTTTTCTTCTATTTTCTCTGAATGATGTAATAATTAAATAATGTTGTTTGTTGCCGTCTCGCCGGTTTTTGTCAGAACTTGTTGAAGCCAAAATGCTGGATGATGTTTTTGATTTATTCATTACTGCTGTTTTAACTTCATTTTTCTTTTAATTTCCTTATTTAATCACCTTGTGATTGTGACGGGTCACGCCGATCGAGGTTCAGGAGAGAGAGGGAGAGAGCCTACCGCCGACTCTTCCCCTTCCCCTATACTTTTTCCCGCCTACCAATCATTCCACCATACTTGCTGTAAATACACCCTACCCTGGATCAAAAGGATACCCGCCTTCTTCACTCTTGCTGCACCCAAACTCTTGCCCCTCTGTTTCTTTCGTCTCGCCGACACTTCTCGCCATTAAGCCTCTCGATCATCTCGTCCATCCTTTCTTACTCTTCCTCTTTCTCTTCGTCTCGCTGAAAGCCGTATCGCCAAAACCGTCTCGCAAACACCGTCTTGCCAAGGATGGGAAAGAAGAGAGTTGAGGAAGGGGAGGGGCACAGCCGCTGCGGGAAGCGGTTCACTGACCACGACTTCCTACTCGATAGGTTCCCTGAAGAAGATTACCATGGATTCATCCGCGAGTACCTGGGGGAATGGATCGAGTCGCATCCCCCCAAAAGTCAGCGAGTCCATCAACACCTACTACCAGGGAGAGCTCGCTTTCCCCGTCTCGCACTTTGAGGCGGGGTTGAGGCTGACTCTATGGCCTGAGGTAAAACAAGTGTTTAAATACTTCGGCGTCATCCCGACGCAGTTCAACCCGAATTCTATTTCGGTGTTGATTGCCTTTGCCTGCTATATGCGTCGGGAGTGCATTGAGTTTAGCTTGACGGTCTTCCGCAAGCTCTTCATCTATCGCGCCAACGCTGACGGCATCTCGTACTTCACTGGCCAAGGGCTCAAGGTGTGTGAGATGCCTAACAAGAATCACCATTGGCTCATGAGGTTCGTCTTCATCCATGGCGACCGTGGTTACTTCGGGGGCATCCCACTCGCGTCGGTGTCTCCTCCAGAAAGTTTCTATGCCACTCTACAGGTCAGCGGCCCAGAGAAGCTGTTGTATGAATATTTCGTTGGCAAGAACTTCGAGGTCAACTACTTGTGGTGAGACCTCGACTCGCTTCCTCTAGTTCTCCCTGGTGAAGGTACTCTCGCTCTCTTGTCTCGCACTTCGTTCTTTTCGTCTAGCCATCTTATCACTTTCTTGTTTTCAAGGGGAGCGAGTGGTCCCAGTCCACTCTCCATATAAAAGCAACAACCACCTCTCCAAGGGCCTTGATCTCGCCAATGCGGCAGCTGAGGCGGCAAGAGAGTCCCTGACTCCTGCCCCTCTCAAGAGGCCTCCAGGCGACATGGTGCCCTCTCGCTCCAGCCCTCCAAATAGAATGAAGAAGGCTGTGGTGGTCTCCAAGGGGAAGAAGAAGATGACCTCGAAGGAAAAAGAGATATCGGGGTCCTTGAGCCCTATCTCTTTGGGGTCTCAATCGCCCCGCTAGCCTCCTCGATAGGTCGTCTCGCCGACTCGCGACACAGTACTTCCCAATCAGCCTGCTGCTGCCTCCAATCAACCAGCCGCTATCGCCTCTCGCGAAGGCACTTCCTTCAGCCGTCCCGCCCCCTCTTCCCACATGAATTATAACTTGGGTCCCACGGTTTTCGATGCAGCTGGGGACCCTGTTCTGCTGTGGGGGCGGGACGCCAACCGCGTCTCCATCTCCACCCACCTTTCACCTTGGAAGGAGCAGGAGGAGCCCACCAGTCATGCTTTCGCCGTGGGATACATCCTCTACGGTGGTCTCGATGCAGTCTCCCCTGAGAGCGAGTCTACGCGAGATATCGTCATGAAGTCCTCTCATGCCCAGATGCACGTCTTGGATTTCTTGCACCGCGCTACGCGCCGTCTGATATATATCAACAAAATATGGTTGGAGAGCGAGACGAGCCTGGCGGCGGAGCGAGAGAGATCTGAAGACCTCACAAAGAGGTTGTTTGATGTCGATACCCTCCTTATAAAAGCCCAAGGCGGTGTGGTAAAGCATCTTTACTCTTTTCCTTCAAAAAGCTGGTCCTAGAGCAGGATGCCGAGACGGTGGAGCAGCTGCAATCGCGAGTAGCGGCCCTGGAGGAGGAGGTCAAGGGCTTGAAAGCCCAGAATACTTGCCTTCAGGCCGATGTTGCTTCAACGTCTCGCTGTGAGCCCTTTCGGACACCTCCGTTGTACTACTCTTTTGACGAGGTTGAGGAGCAATGCCGAGATGCTGGCATCCGGGCGGCAGAGCTGGTCCTGAAGATGATGAAGGACCTAGGGGTTGTGAAGAATGATTCAGAAACGGTGACCGTTCATGACCTGGTCCCCCAGTTCTACCGCGAGGAGAGCGAGGATTCTTCTTCCAGTGAGGAGAAATGAAGGGCCAACTCCCAAGATCTAGAATCCATATATCCTCTTCCTTCTGCTGTTGTTTGTAAAACTTAAGACTGACCTTTTGTCCCCAATTTTGTGATACATAAAGATGATCAAATGTATATGTTATTTGTTGTTGTTCTTTATTATGCGAAATGAATTACTGGTTTGCTTTGTCTTGCAAGACGGTGATATCCATCCATCTTGCAGCCTTGTCCTTACTCTTTATTTTGCTTTACTTTGCTTACTGCGATACGATCCTCCGATGTGCTTACGCACGCGAGGTGGTGTTGCGTCTTGTCTCGCAGTCATGCCAGAGAGTTGGCCCAGGTCGCGAGTCGTCGCTTTCCTTACCTTTGCGTGTGAGATCTGACTGGTATAATCTTCTCACCTTGCCTTTAGGTATTCTCTGTGCGAGTGGCTCTTGGTGATGCAACCTGCCCTCCGATTATTATAGTGAGCCTTTCGTCTCGCGCGAGTGCCCACTCGCCGTGAGCGAGACCATCCTTGTAACTGCCATCTGTGAGTGTCTTAGTTTATTTCTTTTATTCCTAAGTGTAAATGGGGATGTTGTTTTAAAGAGCTTTTCCTAACCAATATGTCACCGAGTGAGTTTACTGCCTTTCTAGTTTGATGAGAACCTGGGCGACGGGTCCACCGGGGACCGGGTCGAGCTAGAAGTGGTGTAGAATTCCCCAGAACTTAAAACCATACACAAGAACCAAGAATTAAAACTTCAAGAACCAGACCTTTCCCCGACAGGCGGGCCTTCGGACCTGCCAGCTAATGAGAGCCTGCGCAGCGGGTCTACCTGGGGCTGAGCTACGCTCGGGGTAGTGCAGAACCAAGAACCAAGACCTCTCCCCCACAGGTGAGCCTTCGGACCTGCCAGCTAATAAGAGCCTGCGCAGCGGGTCTACCTGGGGCCAAGCCGCGCTCGGGGTAGTGTAGAACCAAGAACCAAGACCTCTACCCCACAGGCGAGCCTTCGGACCTGCCAGCTAATGAGAGCCTACGCAGCGGGTCTACTTGGGGCCGAGCCGCGCTCTGGGTAGTGCCTAACCAATGACCAAGACCTCTCCCCCACAGGCGAGCCTTCGGACCTGCCAGCTAGTGGGAGCCTGCGCAGCGGGTCTACCTGGGGCCGAGCCGTGCTCGGGGTAGTGCAGAACCAAGGACCAAGACCTCTCCCCGACATGAGAGCCTTCGGACCTGCCAGCTAATGAGAGCCTACACAGCGGGTCTACCTAGGGCCGAGCCGCGCTTGGGGTAGTGCAGAACCAAGGAACAAGAACCAGACTTCTTCCCCATAGGTGAGCCTTCGGACCTGCCAGCTAATGAGAGCCTGCGCAGCAGGTCTACCTGGGGCCGAGCCGCGCTCGGTGTAGTGCAGAACCAAGGACCAAGAACCAGACCTCTCCCCCACAGGCGAGCCTTTGGACCTGCCAGCTAATGAGAGCCTACGCAGCGGGTCTACCTGGGGCTGAGCCGTCCTCGGGGTAGTACAGAACCAAGGACCAAGAACTATACCTCTCCCCCACAGGCAAGCCTTTGGACCTGCCAGCTAATGAGAGCCTGCGCAGCGGGTCTACCTGGGGCCGAACCGCGCTCGTGGTTGTGCAGAACCAAGGACCAAGACCTCTCCTCCACAGGCGAGACTTCGGACCTGCCAGCTAATGAGAGCCTGCGCAGCGGGTCTACCTAGGGCCAAACCGCGCTCGGGGTAGTGCAGAACCAAGGTCCAAGAACCAGACCTCTCCCCCACAGGCGAGCCTTCGGACCTGCCAGGTAATGAGAGCATGTGCAGCGGGTCTACCTGGGCCCGAGCCGCGCTCGGGGTAGTGTAGAACCAAGGACCAAGAACCAAACCTCTCCCCCACAGGCGAGCCTTCGGACATTCCAGCTAATAAGAGCCTGCGTAGCGGGTCTACCTGGGGCCGAGCCGCGCTTGGGGTAGTGCAGAACCAAGTACCAAGACCTCTCTCCCACAGGCGAGCCTTCGGACCTGCAAGATAATGAGAACCTGCACAGCGGGTCTACCTGGGGCCGAGCCGCGCTCGGGGTAGTGCAGAACCAAGGACCAAGAACCAGACCTCTCCCACACAGGCGAGCCTTCGGACCTGCCAGCTAATGAGAGCCTGTGTAGCGGGTCTACCTGGGGCCAAGCCGCGCTCGGGGTAGTGCAGAACCAAGGACCAAGACCTCTCCCCCACAGGCGAGCCTTCGGACCTGCCAGCTAATGAGAGCCTGCGCAGCGGGTCTACTTGGGTCCGAGCCACGCTCTGGGTAGTGCAGAACCAAGGACCAAGACCTCTCCCCCACAGGCGAGCCTTCGGACCTGCCAGCTAATGAGAGCCTGCGGAGCGGGTCTACCTGGGGCCGAGCCGTGCTCGGGGTAGTGCAGAACCAAGGACCAAGAACCAGACCTCTCCCCCACAGGCGAGCCTTCGGACCTGTCATCTAATGAGAGCCTGCGCAGTGGGTCTACCTGGGGCCAAGCTGCGCTCGGGGTAGTGCAAAACCAAGGACCAAGAACCAGACCTCTCCCTCATTGGCGAGCCTTCGGACCTGCCAGCTAATGAGAGCATGCGCAGTGGGTTTACCTGGGGCCGAGCCATGCTCGAGGTAGTGCAGAACCAACGACCAAGACCTCTCCCCCACAGGCGAGCCTTCGGACCTGCCAGCTAATGAGAGCCTGCGCAGCGGGTCTACCTGGGGCCGAGCCGCGCTCGGGGTAGTACAGAACCAATGACCAAGACCTCTCCCCCACAGGCGAGCCTTCGGACCTGCCAGCTAATGAGAGTCTGCGCAGCGGGTCTACCTGGGGCCGAGCCGCACTCGGGATAGTGCAGAACCAAGGACCAAGAACCAGACATCTCCCCCATCTCTCCTTCCATCTCCTCCCCGAGCTCCTCTCCTTCCTCCTCTACCTCGACCAATCTCAATTGCCTCTTGCTGATGATGGAAGAGATCCCTCGGCCCATGCCTCCATGCCGGCTGATCGTACCTCCTCGGCTCACGGAAGTTATCCCTTCCCTGAAAGCCTCCTCCTAGCCCTTGGGGGCGACCCTCCTGAGGCCTCCAACCTATCAGGCTGTTTGGCTCCGGGGCCCCCCGTCCTTGATGCAGTCCCTGCTACCCCTGGCCAGGGGTTCCTCTCTCCTCCTCTCTTCTCTCTGCTCCCTTCGCCTTCCTACTTCTGGCTCCTTCACATCATCCTCTGCCAACCTGGTCAGCTTCCTCGCAAATGCTGGATTGGCCCTCTCGAAGTCTTTCTCCTTTGCCGCCCTCTCCATGAGCTCCTCAAAAGAGAGGGGGGCACCCTCTTCAACTCCATACTGAAGAAACCCGGCCTTAGTCCCAGAGTAAGCGCGAGCATCAGCATATACCCAGGAACTTCCTGGACCAGGAGGACCTCTTCCTGAAACCAGTCCACGTAATGTCCTAACGTCTCGTCCTGCTTCTGCCTCACCGCAAACAGGCACTCCGCCTCCTTCTTATGCTTCTTCGATGTTGAAAACCTCAACAGGAAACTCCTTCGCAGATCTTCGAAATAGTAGATCGACCTTGCTGGCAACTGGTGGAACCGGTCCCGAGCCTTCTCCTTCAACGTGATAGCAAAGAGCCGATACTTGAAGGCATCCGTCATCTATCTTATCAAAACGACATCTTCAAACCACTGTACGCGCTGTACAGGGTCATCCTTCCCCGAGTATTAGGACAGGTCGGGCTCCCGGAACCCCTCCGGCACCGGAGCCGAGATGATGAGCTCACTGAATGGGCTCTCGCCACCTGCCTGCCGAGAGGGCAGGTCTTATGGCCTCGGCTGACTGGCCCGATCCGCGAGACCGTGCCCAGGGAAGAGCTCTCGCATAGCAGCCTCCCTCTCGCCAACTTCTATCGGAATCTCCTTCCCGGGACGCTGGCCTGAGAAGATCTCTCTTGCCGCCACGTCCCTCTCTCCAACCTCCGCCGGGACCTCCTTCCCCGGGCGCTGTCCAGGGGCATTCTCGCCCAAAAGCGGGACCTCCTCTATTGGGACCTGGGGGGTGGCCCACTCGCTTCTGGCCGAGAAGGCTAAGCTGATGGTCTGCATGACCTCTCGCCTGAAGTCATCCAGCATCTTCCTTGTAGCCTCTTCTCCCCGGGAGGGGGAACCTCCTGAACCAGATCCTTCACCTTCACCTCCTGCCATCTGACTAAACTCAAGCTTTTCTTGTATCAGCTACCTTCCACGCTCACCACACAAGAACTGTTGAAGCCAAAATCTGACTTCGACAAGAGTTCGAAAAATAGGGGCGTAGCCAACACCTACTCGTCCCAAGCTCCGACCTCCGACTGGTCGTGAAGGACTAGAAACTTACCCAAGGCCTCAGCAGGGAGGTCCCACCGCTTACCCGGAAGATCTCTGAGAGCTTCCCCTCCAAAGCCAAAAGCTGGGCTCGGAGCTCCTCAGAAAGAACAGAAAAAAAGCCTCTTAAGTCCCGGGAAAGATGTGTATATATATGTCTGTGCTTCTGAAGAACCACTCTGGGTATATTTATAGTTTTCTGAATTGGATCTGCAAATAACCATACTGGGCTGACCTGAAAATACCAGAATACCCCTGGTTGGGTCTGCCAACAGCCAAACTCCGCTGTTCTGAGGAGTTATATGCAGACCACCAAGGGCAAAAGGGTAAAATTACCCGGGGTAGAAGAGTAAAAACCCCCCTTGGGTGTAGAAATGTGAAAAAGGTCATCTCTCTATATGGCAAGTGGGAAAAAACTATCGACGAGACGAACCTTCCTCCCGTCTCGTCAACCTTATATGTTGTGAGCCCTTCTCGTGGCCAAAGGCCTTCTCGCGCCCCTAGGAGGGGCGTCTCACCTACTGCAGCGACTTCTTATCTCGCCAACTGCGAGTGGACCACATGGTCCCACTCGCCCATCAATTCCACTCGCCCTGCCTCATCTATCTCGCGCTTTTGAGGTTCTCTCGCGAGCCCGAGATTGTACACCAAGGAATGACGATATATTTGATCAGTTGGTTGGCTCAACAGTATATTTGAAGTTAGATCTGAAGTCCGGCTACTACCTATTAAGGATAAGGAAAAGTGACATCCCAAAGACAGCATTCAGCACGCGGTTTGGGCATTACGAGTTGACGGTCATGCCGTTTAGGTTGACCAATGCGCCATCCGTGTTTATGGATCTGATGAACAGGACGTTCAGAGAGTACCAGGATCATTTCGTGATTGTATTTATCGACGATAACCTGGTGTACTCGCAGTGTGAGGAAGATCACTACAAGCATCTACATATGGCGTTGGAGACGTTGAGAAGAAATCAGTTGTATGCTAAGTTCTCCAAGTGTGATTTTTGATTATCCTCTGTAGCGTTCCTTGGTCATGTTGTTAATGGAGAAAGGATAGCGGTGGATCCGACGAAGATAGTGGCGATACAGGAGTGGCCTGTATTGACTACAGTGGTGGAAGTTCGGAGCTTTCTGGGGCTTGCCGGCTACTACAGGCGCTTCGTAGAGAACTTCTCGCGGATAGCGCTACCACTTACGATGTTGACAAGGAATGATCAAAAGTTTGTGTGGTCGCTGGAGTGCGAGCAGGCTTTTGAAGAATTGAAGAGGAGGTTGACTACGACGCCTATTTTATGTTTGCCGAGTGGGACTGAAGTGTTCAAAATCTATAGTGATGCTTCAGGCAATGTTTTGGGCTGTGTTCTGCTACAGCATGGGAGCGTGATAGCCTATGGTTCACGACAATTGAAGGTTCATGAGCGGAATTATCCGGTCCATGACTTAGAGTTAGCGACCGTGATATTTGCTCTAAAGCCGTGGAGGCACTATCTGTACGGTGCGAAGGTCGATTTCTACACTAATCATAAGAGCCTGAAGTATCTGTTGGATCAGAAAGACCTGAACATAAGGCAGCGGAGGTGGATGGAGTTCCTGGGGGACTACACCTTCGAGATACATTATGTGCCTGGAAAAGGAAATGCAGTGGTGGATGCGTTGAGTTGCAGGGTTCCTGCGCAAGCAAACTGGTTGTCGGTACATGATGAGAGATTGGTCCGTGATTTGGAGGCATTAGAGATAACTTGCGTCGACAAGCAGTCTAGTGCCGAGCCAAAATTATTTTGGACAGAAGTGCAGTATGACCTAGCTGATAGAGTTAGGCGGGCTTTGGTTCAGGATAACAGCATGAAGCAGATCTTAGATGAATCTTTGGATGGGTCGAATTCCCAATTTGCTGTTGAGGATGGACTGCTAAAGAGGGACGGTCGCCTATGAATTCCTAGTGCGGATAATCTTCGGGAGGAGTTGATGTACGAGGCTCATCATACAAAGTACTCAATCCACTCGGGGAGCACGAAGATGTATAAGGACATGAAGAAGTTGTTCTGGTGGCAATGATTGAAGAAGGATGTAGCACTATATGTGGCCAAGTGCCAGACGTGTGCCTTGGTAAAGGCGGAGTGTCAGAAGCCCAGAGGTTTCTTGAAGTCCCTACCTATCCCAGGGTGGAAATTCGATGACATTTCTATGGATTTTGTGCATGGTTTGCCAAAGTCGCAGAGAGGAAATGACGTAATCTGGGTGGTCGTAGATAGATTGACAAAGGTGTCGCATTTTATTCCGAACAGGAAGGAAGATCCGGTGGAAAAGTTAGCCAAACTCTATGTGAATAATATTGTTCGATTGCATGGTGTGCCCCGCAGTATTGTTAGTGACCGAGATGGACGCTTCACGTCGAATGACTGGAGGCTGGTGCATAGTCTATTGGGAACTAAGTTGAGTTTCAGCACAGCCTTTCATCCGCAGACGGATGGTCAGACCGAGAGGGTCAACCGGATGATGGAGGACATGCTTCACATATGCGTCTTTGATTTCAAAAAGCAGTGGGAAGATCACATATACATGGTGCAGTTTGCATATAACAACAGTTATCAAGCGAGTATTGGAATGGTGCCTTTCGAGACCTTGTATGGGAGAAAGTGTCGCACACCGCTGTCTTGGTTGGAGACAGGCGAATCGAAGCTATACAAATGTCAAGCGGTAGAAGACGCCACTTCAATGATACGTATATTTCAGGAATGGTTGAAGATCGCTCAAGACAGGCAGACAAAATACTATAACGCCAAACATAGGAACATGGAGTTCGATGTTGGCGATTGGGTGTTTTTGAAAATCAAGCCATTCAAGGGTGTCTCGCGGGTTCGACGCTTGAAGAAGCTGAGTCCGAGATACCTTGGACTGTTTGAAATCCTGGAGCCTGTTGGCAAAGCCGCGTATAGTTTGAAGCTGTCAGTGGAGTTGAGTGGGCTATATGATGTGTTCCACGTATCGGTGTTGCGGAAGGCGGTGCAAGAGCCTTTGTAGGATCAAGTGCCGGTTGATTACGGGTTGATGACGAAGGTCAAGCCGGTACGCATTGAAGATTTTGAGGTTAAACGACTCCACAATAAGGAAATTCGAATGGTCAAAGTCTGCTGGGATAACTACGGACGTGAGGAGCTTTCCTAGGAGCGAGAGCAGACTATGATGGAAGAGTACCCCGATTTATTCCACTCAGGTAACATTTAAATTTTTGTGTACCTTTACATAATTTCGGGACAAAATTCTTTTAGTGGGGGAGATTTGTAACGTCCCGAAAATCGTAATCGAGCTGGTCGTGTCCAAGAGAATTTTTGGTTCCTGTATAGGGGTACACGGCCTAGGACACGGGCATGTCCAAGGCCGTGTGGTTCTTTGTGTTGGCCGGCTGTGTCCAGAGAATGACACGGCAGGAAACACAGCAGCGTGACACGGGCGTGTCAAATGACACGGGCGTGTGCATACCCGTGTCACCACCCGTGTTCCCAAGAGTCGTGTCGGTTGGTGTGGCGGTTACTGGTGACACGACCCTAGTGCACGGGCATGTCGGAAACCGACACGGGCGTGTCAGGTTGAGACACGGGCGTGTCTCGACACATGTCCTCTTCTCTGCTCGACGATCGTGTCTGGATCGAGGAAAACGACCTGGGACATGACCGTGTGTGAGGCCGTGTTCGGCCCAGGTTTGAGGATTTTTGGGCAGATCTGAGCCGTTCATTTTCTTTAATTAAGATCCAACGGCCCAGATGTGCTCCTGCTCTGATAAGGCCGGTAATGGAGGTTTAACTCCTCATTTGCTCTTTACCATTCTCTTTCTAAGAAGGTGGAGAGCGGAGGAAGGAAAGGGAGGATTCCGGCCACCGGCGGAGCATCAGAGCACCGTTTTGAGAACCGAGAGCGGATCCGCGAAGGAAATGCCATTGCGAAGCCTTTTATCTGTATAGTTTTTCTATGACACAGAAGCGTACTATAAGGGTAACGATTCTCTACTTGGGCATGTGAAG
Source organism: Platanthera guangdongensis (assembly GCA_039583875.1). NCBI lineage: Eukaryota > Viridiplantae > Streptophyta > Magnoliopsida > Asparagales > Orchidaceae > Platanthera > Platanthera guangdongensis. The sequence continues at coordinate 111,651,783 of CM077150.1, read as the reverse complement.
CTCTCCTTCTTTTGCATAAGGAAACCCTCTCCCGCGAGTGTGCAGTGAGTGTGCGGTGTTCCTTGGGGTTGACAGGAATAGTCCCCCTTGTGTTGCATATAGAGTCCAGAAGCGAAGTATGTACATAGGCATTGTGTTTGAAGCCTACACGGTCATGTTGGTCTGGATCGGTGATGTTGCATTTTGTATGGTTTACCGGAGAAGACTCCGTGTTTTGTGTTTTCGGGTTTCTACACGGTAGATTGCAGCAGAAATCCTTGGGGATTAACTCCAAGGCGCACCCGGAAAACTGAGCGGAAATGTAATTCTGCTAATTTGGCGGCCGGGGAGCCAGCCTTGTACATAACTGGGTTATGTGATGTTTGGAATTGTGGCGGTATCCGAAAGAAGCTTGGCTCGTGCGTACGTCTTAAGGTGACTACGTGGTGTGAGCAACGAGCAAGTGGAATCGAACCCGGGCTATGTGGTTTGGTGCGAGAGACCCATAGAGGGACTGGCCGTTGGCATAGTCGGGAGCCTTAGACGTTGGTCAAAAAGGCTATAATGCTCCCGTTGTTGTCATCCCGGGGATGGTGGTGAAGCCACAAAATTGACCGGATTCATCGATAAGGTGCCCTGAGTGCACGTGGTGTTTGGGCCGTGAGAGCCTACACCTGTGGTGTATTATATTTGCACTTTTATTATTTAGCTAGGCTAATGAAATGCAGGGAAGGAGCTTCGCCGTCCCGAGTAAGCGGCGGGGTAGTTATAATTTGGTCGGCTTTGGCTGACCGTTACTTTGTTTGCCACCGTGCGGTGGAATGTTGCTTGCAGGTGCTGCGAAGCCGAGTACCAATAGCGGGCCGAAGCCCAAGTTGCTGAGCTGACCCTCGAAGGCCAAAGCGAGTAGTTGTATTTTATTTTTGTCATGTGTGGCCGGCCTGCGAGCCGATGTATGTAAGACACTATTTTGTTAAGTGAAACTCTTGTAAGGCCATAAGGCCAAGTACTTTCAGTGCATTTGTTATTTCATTCATGTGGTAGTTGTGGACATTCATGATAGTTGATATTTCAATTATGAGTTCTTTATAACTGTTTAAAAGCTTCCGCTAGAATGCTCTGTGTAGGGTGAGTAGTAATAGTTGTATGGTTTCGATATTCTTATGTAACTCTTCCGACTGTCCGTGGTATATGGCGTCGTGTTCCAGCTGGACCTTCTGTTATACGTCATACGATGGATGAGGGTGTTACAGCATGTGCACGTTACTATTGTTTAATGATGCTTAAGTCTTGGACTTATGATGTGTATGGCCCTAAGGCCATTTTGATACTCTTGGTTTGGTGGATAACTTCTAGTTTTGATTCTATGTTTTCGCTATTGATGTCTGAGTTTTGAGTTTGGGTAGTTTACATATCATCTTTTAATGCTGAAGCTGTGAAGTCTGTATGTTGTGGGGCCCCAGCCGGACCCATATTATACGGTCATTATAGGGGATGTGTTACACCAGCAGGGGCAAAATGGTAAAAAAAACATCATAGATAACTGGGGCGAGTGACCCTCTAGAAGTCTCAACTCGCCTGGGGAGGCGAGTGCTCGATGGAGCTGGCACTCGCCGCCTCTCGCTGGACCTTGGCGAGTACGTGCCCGGCTGGCCCTACTCGCCTACCGCTTGCCGAGTTCCCCTGGGGCGAGTGCGAGTCCTCCAGCTCTACTCGCCCCCCGATGATTCCACCCCACCCGGACGAGTCGTGGGCTGCTGAGCTCTAACTCCTTGGGTGCTCGCCCGGGACTTGGACTACTCGATCCGGCCGATCTGGCTCCTACCGAGCCCACTCGCTGGATACGGGGTTGTACAATCACTGCCATCTTTTACAATAGGTGAGAATATGAAGTTAAATTCATACATTTAAATGCTGTTTTTTTATAATTACACGTAAATTTTGTATTTTTTGCAGGATTTGAAGACTTCATGTAACTTGTAATCGACGAGGGTCATGATTGTTGACCGGCGATGGTGATGATTGTTGATCGACGAGGGTCATGATGACGAAGATAGATTGATCGATGTGTTTTTATCAATGTGGTCTACTATGTGTTGTTATCAATGTAGTCTGTTATGTGTTGTTATGGTCTACTATGTTATTATCAACATGGTCCACTTGTGTTGTTATGATCTACTATTTAATATTGTGTGTTATAATCAATGCATTTTTTCTTTTTTGATTAACTTCCTCGCATATGTATGAATCATTAACGGGTGCACTACTCAATTCATGTACAAAAGAGTGCACGAGATGAAAATTCTGCTTTTTTTTATATTTTATACATATACAAAAGAAAATATCTTAATCATTTTTTAAAATAATAACATTGCACATTATTATTAAAAAATCACTCATAAAATTATTTACAAAGGATAAGTTATTTTCAAAATAAATCTCAAAATTTGACAAAATTCATCCTTAGGCTTCAAACGGAGCAGAATAACCGTTAAATTGAGCCATTGATTTGCAAATAGTGCCGAAAGACATTTAAATTGGGCTGCCCAAAATACAAGAATTCAGATGTTTGAGTAAAAACATCAAATTCAGGAATATTGCATTTTGATTCCCTAATTTCGGTCAAAGAATATTGCATTTTGAGCCCTTGGTCCAGAAATATTGCCGAAAATACAGGAGTATTGTCATCAAGATTCCATAGCTTACTTGGTCTGCATATAATGTTGAATAAAAGTTGTAAAACACGTTTGAAATTACCCAGGACGATAATGCCCCCCATCGATTTTAATAACTGATATAATAAAGAGGAATACAAACCGAAAATTAATTGAGGGTGCAATGTGTTCTCAAAATGAATTTTTAGGATGCAAAATGCTAAATATTCAAACTCCGGATGCAACGTGTCAAACAAATTATTAAACACAAATCAAATTTGAGTATACGCAAATCATTGTTAATGACAAATTATATATTTTGAAAAATACTCTGTTCAAACCAAATTATTAAACACAAAACAAAATTGTTAACAACAAAGCTACACTAAAAATTACATAATCAAATGTTTTAGACAAAAAAATCATTTCATGAGAAGCCCGACACAACAATTCGACAAAATAATACGTTTATAACATACAAACATTAAATTTATGACATTTAATATATGCTAACTGTCACATCTACTTCAATGAAAAATTGTAAAAATTTATAGACTTCTATTATCAAACAACACATACAAAATTCATAAACTTGATTAATTTAAATTTCAGAGGTCAACCGTGAAAATGCCTGTATACAATGAAAATGTTTAGAAGTTTCTGAGTTTGATTCCAGTATCTGAAATTAGGAATAAAAAAATGAAAATTTAGAAATGAAAAAATTGACAGTAGTTTTTGTAAAACAAATGAAAGTATGAACAACAATAATCAACTTCATTTGTTACAACAAACAATAGACTTATGTTTTCGCCTATTTATAAAATACTATAAGGCATAAAAGACTAAAAATCAACCATCCAGCACCATTATCTAATTACAGCACGAAGACAAAAACAAAAACGAAGAACAAAAAAACGTGCAGAATCCATATGCAGAATCCAAAACGAAAAATTAGCTTCTCAATATGCTGAAAATGAAAGAAGAAAATCTGTATTAAAAATTTCAGATGTAAAATCAAATCGAAAATGTAGAGAAGCGGTGACACAACTTCAAAATCAACGGAAAAAAATCACTGCCCACCACGGAAGAGACAACGAAAACAAATAACCAACGTGCGCACCTTCAAAATCGTTTGACTGTTGTACGTCAAACCGAAGCCTCGCAACCTACCGACGACGAGAGATGCAGTGATAGACAGGCCGGGAAATGCGGTGGGAGCTGCAGCGGGAGAGGAGGCGGAAAGGGTGATGGGAGAGACAACGACAGAGAGGCCGAGAGATGCAGAGAGAACAGTGGTGAATTTGGTTTGCCTATATCAAAATTGATATGCATAGAAAAAAACCACCGAAAAAAGGCCTCATTTTAAGATTTTAATTTAGTTATATCCAAATTAAATTTGCTTTAACAATTCCGTTTATGATTACCGGACTGAAAGGAAACTAAAATCCTTCCGCACTCAGCTTTCTCCCACTTCTCTCGGGTTTTCCTTTCTGCTCGGTTCTACATTGAGATCTGAGTGTCTTTCGGCCACAGTAATGCGGAATCCGAAGGTGATTTGAAGTGTGTTTCAACGGTGGTTCGGAGTTTTTCCCGATGGATCCTTCGCCGCTGAAATCACAGAGCGTGATACCGGAGATGCGGCAGTTTCCGATGATCGGGGTGGCCTCAGCAGTGAGAGCCCCGGCTGCAGGAATGAGCCGCCTTGACGCGTCGGCTGGGGAATCGACAGTGACGGAGCAGAGCGGGGGAAACCGGAGCAGGAAGAAGCGCTGGAATTCCAGGCCTCTGGCTGCTGTGACGGATGCGGTGTCAGAGGAGGATTCTTCGAAATATGTTTCCACGAGCAGAGGAGGCGTTGATTTGGTATTTAGCTCTGTAATCCTTGACGTTTGGTTTGTGCATTGCTGCTTGATTTTCATGATCTGAGTTTAGTTTGATTGCGGATATGGGTCTGCTAGATCTGGGGGAATTTCTCGACGGTGGCCGTGTTCGAGTATAGAGGAATTTTTTGGTCATTAACTTACTTTTTGTGATTGTTAACCGCAACTCGTTATTGGTTAGTCACATCTTAAAATCTCCTAATTATTTGCATTTTTTGAAATACGTCTTGTACATGCAATTTCAGAAAAAATGTTCAGCACGAAATTTGTAGATATCGGCGAGATTTACAACTTTCATCGTGAACACTTTTCCTGAAATTGCATGTACAATGTGTATTTTTAAAAGACGCAAAACCTGGGCATATTTCCAAATTACGTCTTGTACATGCATTTTTAGGAAAAATGATCAACACAGAAGTTGTAGATCTCGAACTTTCTCGTTGAGCACTTTTCCTAAAATTATATGTACAAAACGTATTTCAAAAAAACACGAAAAATTACGAGATTTTGAGTTACGACTAGGCAATAACTATTGCGGTTAACAATCACCTAGATTTTTTTGAGTTTTATTTTGTATTCCTGCTTTGTGGTTTAGACTTTAGATTCACAGATCTGTGCGACTGTGCATGATGGTGACCGATGCTTGATCTTTTTTTCTTGCAGCTGCTTTTGTTTATGTTTATAATGTTGGCGTTGTCCTTGCTGATATTTAATTCTGGAAGTCAGAAGAAGCTTTATCGGCTTACAGCCGGAATTACTGCCCTGTGACATTTTCCTGCTTTGCGGTGTTATTGGGTCTCCATACTCCCCTACAAATCCTCACTTCCTCTCTTCTCTTCCTTGTTTGTTCGGAGTTGGCTAGCATCCATACTGGTCATGTGATTGCTTTAGGTGAAGCTCGCTGAACAGGTATCCTGGCTAGATTGATAGCTTAATGGTATAAAGTTTGTGCTGTCATACAAATAATTATAGAACTCAAGGGAGAAAAGGAAATTTTGAGAATATAACTATCAATTGTACTTGATGATTGAGTAAAAAGTTAATGAGTGGGTTCGTTTCTGTATATGTTAGACATGCCGTATATGTAAATACTACCGGATCTTGATTGAGTGGGTTCGCTTTTGTTATTATGCTAGTTGTTGGTTGTGTGCTATATGGATGAATTAGGGGTAGCTTGGGGGAAAGCCCTTTCGTTATCCCCAACAAAGAAGGAGGGGATTGTTGTGACCGCTGAAAACTTGGTTTCTAATTCCGAGGCAGTGCTTGTCTTGGTTGTCCGGGTTCTTTCTGCAAGGTCTCCCAATTTTGAGGTGTTGAAGCGTACCTTGTCTTCTTCCTTCAATACTATCATGCCAGTCTCATTCAAGCAATTGGGGATGGATAGATTTGTATGCATTTTCTCGCATGTGCTGGATTTACAGCGAATCATGGAGTGTAGTCCATGGAATTTTGACAAGAATTTCATCGTTCTTGCTGAAGTTACGCCTCAAGATAACCCGTGTAGTTTGCCTCTGATTTGATGTTGTTTCCGTGTTCAGATTTAGGAGGTCCCTTTGCAGTTTATCACGAAAGGGGTGGCAGCCATGATTGGGAATAAGATCAGCCAATTTCTTGATACAAAATCAGACTCTTTGGGCGTGGTGTGGGGGTCTTTTTTATGGATTTCGGTGCTCGTTGATCTTCCGTTGTTTCTGGTGGTGAAGCTCAGGCTTGCAAATGAAGAAATATGTTTGGTCGCCTTCAAATATGTGTTGAAATTTCACAAAATGATCAGGGGATAGCTCTGATAGCAAGTAAAAACTTCTAGAGCTATCAAGCTGACAACTTGATCAAGCGGAAAGCGGGAACCAGACGCATGACCACTCCAACCATAAACTGAGATAAGTAAATCAGAGACAATAGAAGACAACAACAAGTCTTGTATTATCAACTATCTTCTTTACATGACTAGGTATACGTGACGAAACATGATTTCGCCATGTACAATAGATAAGCATAAAAGCAAGCAAGAAAATCAATTCGGGCGGACTGCCACAGAGACCGCCAAGTCCTCTGAGACCGTCAAGCTGCTGCTGCACCAACTGATCTACGGAGTCCGCGAAGTCTGCGGACAACCCGTTATTCTGCTTAACGACCGCTCTGCAAGCCGCCGCCGAACTGAAAGAACAGACCGTCTAGACCGCCGAGACCAGCGGACAGGTTATTGAACGAAATTGCTGAACGAGAGAAGACTGGCTGGCCGCAAATGCGACCTGCTGCAAACCCGCCGATTGTTGACTACAAGCTCCACTGTTCCCTGACCGCAGTCAGAACCATACTCCTGACTTCTCAGTGCTAGTCGCACAATCTGCAAACAGCAGCCAGTTAAATCTTCTCAATCCGCACGGACAAGAAAACCGAGGCTGCAGCAATTAACCCACGCTCAATTTACTGTTCATTCAGTTACTGTTGATGTGACGGGGGATCCTATTTATAGGTGCGAAGAGGAGTGTGGTCACCGCCCTAGTAGATAGAGTTACCACCCCAGCCTGCAGGTAGCACCAAGCAGTCCGCCCAGTCCGCAAAGACAAAGCCGGACACCAGCCAATCTGCCAGACATCAAGGAAGAAAGCCAGTCCGCAACCAGACGGACACCGTACCAGTCCGTACGCTGTAGCAGACACAGCACCAGCCCGCACAGCCCGCACAGCCCGCACAGCCCGCACAGCCCGCACAGCCCGCACAGCCCGCACAGCCCGCACAACCCGCGAACAGCGCAACAGCCCACAACACAAGTCCACGACCAACAGACATGAACCGCCCGGTCAACCAGCGGACATTGCGGACTCTGCGATCAACCTGGACTTGTCACAGATTGTGACCAAGTTCAGCAACCAACCAAAACCTGACACGAGCTCGGCGGATACGAACATCAGTCCGCTTAGTCCGCCAGACCTGATCCAGTTCGCCTAACCGCGAACTCCGCGGATATCTTCAAACCGCACCAACCGAGATCAAGGGCAACAGCCGAAGCCGATCTCGCGAGCTCCAAGAGCAGTCTGCAACAAGCGGACTCCGCGGACTCAGAAGAGTCCGCCGCTTCCCTGCGGATACGCCACCTATCCACACAGTTACACCAAGGAACAGCCAATTCCAGAGCCATAAGCAGAACAAGCAGGTCGCCACCACCAGTCCGCCACATCAGACCGCCCAAGCCGCACCATCAGTCCGCCAGACTCCGCCCAGGCCGCGCGGTCTGCCTGATCAACCCCCACTTTTACTTCACAATTTTCAACACTCCCCCTTGAAGTGAGAAGTGGTGACCAAACCCAGCAATCCCCGTAACCATGTAAATGACACCTTCGACAACGACTTCGTGAAGATGTTCGCGATGTTGTCTTCACTCCCCATAAGCTCCACCATAAGAGATCCCTACAACACCTTCTCCCGAATGAAGTGATGCTCAATCTCTATATGCTTGGTCCGTGCGTGACAGACTGGATTATTCACCAGTTTCAGGGCACTTTCATTGCCACCGCACAGCAGAGTTGGACCGCGCACTTCTTCGTAGACGTCCTCTACTAATCTCCTGGGTTAGATGACTTCCCGAGCAGCCAAGGCCGAAGATTTGTACTCTGCTTTCGTAGTAGAGACGGACACCGAGTCTTGCTTTTTGCTACACCAAGAGATACTGGCTGATCCATATGTGAAGACATAACCAGATGTTGACTTCCGGTCGTCTGAATCTCCCCTATAATCAGCATCCGAGTATCCTTGAATAGTAAAACCCGTGCCTCTCCTATAAAGGAGACCCATATTAGAAGTGACCTTCACGTACTTCAGGATGTTCCTTGCCGCCATCTGATGATGCTTCCTGGGTTCCGCCATATACCGACTTACTCGGCCAACTGCGTAAACAATATCTGACCTTATAATCGTCAAGTAAATAAGACTCCCAGCCAGAGCCCGAAACACCAAAGGATCTGTAAGAATCCTTTCCTCATCCCGCCGAAGTTTGATGCCCGAATCAAAAGGAGTAGAGCTACTCTTCCCCTCCCGCATGCCGAATTGCTAAACGATCTGTTCCGCATAGCCCTTCTGGGACACGAGTATGCCGTTCTCTTTCCTTTCCACCTCAAGTGCAAGGAAATGGTGGAGCTCACCTAAATCCTTCATCTCGAACCTTATAGCTAGCTCTTCCCTGAGCTTAGCTACCTCCTCCTTGGAGTTTCCCGTGATGATTATGTCATCCACGTACAACAACACCAAGACTAGAAGCTCCCCCTTCTTCTTGACAAATAAGCTCGAGTCTGAATTTGAAGCAAGATAACCGCAGAACTGGAGGTATTATGCAATCTTCCCATACCAGGCTTGAGGAGCCTGCTTCAAACCATAGAGGGCTTTCCGGAGCTTGCAAACGTAGTCCAGATGTTCTTCAGATACGTATCCAAGTGGCTGATCCATGAAAATGTCTTTGTCGATCTCCTCGTAAAGAAAGGTGTTCTTTACGTCTAGCTGCCACATCTTCCAGCCCTGACAAGCTGCCGAAGCCATCACCACCCGAACTGAAGTCATCTTCTCCACGGGACTGAACGTCTCCTCATAATTTTCGCCGTACTGGTGTGAAAAACCTCGAGCTATAAGGCGTGCCTTGTACCGTTCAATGCTTCCATCCGCCTTCTTCTTCACCTTGTAAACCCACTTGCAGGTCACAAGAGTAACGACATCAACCTTGGACACAAAGTCCCAGATCCCGTACTTCCTGCAGAAGTTAGAGATCTCAGATGAAACAAACTCACCTCCATTGTCTGTTCTCAACTTCTTGATCCGCAGACCAAACCGGCCCTCCACCAGCTCCTTGAACTCCACGAACAACCGGAAAGCATCCGACTTATCGTTCATGAAGTACACCCAAGTGTACCTCGAATAGTCATCAATCAGAACGAGCATATACCTGCTCCCTCCAAGGCTAGCCGTGACCATTGGTCCCATCAGATCACCATGGATGCACTCCAATGGTGCTTTACTTCTAGTTTGTGATTTGTCAAACGGAAGACGATGTGCCTTTCCATATTGACATCCCGCACAAACATGACCATCACCGTAGGATGACAACTTAGGCAAGCATTTCACAAGGCTTCTCACCGCCATGGATTTCAGCTTGTCCATCCTTACGTGCCCCAGCCTTTCATGCCAGATAGCCGTGCTATCGTTGACACTCATCCGATCAACATAAGAACTTGTTGATAAGACAAACAAATCTCTTACTCTTCTTCCAACATGAGCAACATCGGCCTTTACCGCTGATACGTTGCGGAGAAATTTTACTTCTGTTTGGCCAAACAGAACATGATAGCCCGTGTCAACTGCATTGGTCACGAAGAAGAGGTTCTTCTTCATGCCAGGTCGTGATACACACTCCATAACGTGAGCGGACCCTGAGCACTATCCAAAGAGACAACACACTCCTCTACAGTATGAACAGAATCATCAGCTGTAATAATAGCTTCATTACCTGAGAACGTTTGCAGCGATGAGAAGTTTGACTCGTCTCCAGTGAGGTGATGACCACACCCCGAGTCAACTATCCAGTTATCTTGGTAGTCGACGGTGGAAAGAGGACGAACACATGTGCTCGTCATGAAAGATCCTCCCCACCCGGCTTCCTCAGCACTGGAACCAGCTCCCTCCTTATCTGCAACATGCCCAGGCTGCAGCTTGACCTTGCAGTCGCGCTTGAAGTGACCCGACTGATTACACCTGTAACACTTCAACTCCTTCTTCCAGTTCTTCTTAGGAGCAACGCTCCTCTCTTGCTGATAGGAAGTTGAAGGCCCATCCTCAACAACAGTCTTATTCTTCGTCTCCCATCTCTTTTTTTTCTTCTTATCAGTGAAGAGAGCTTCACTACCTCCTTCAGAGATAGTCACCCTGGCCATCTGCCTAGCCAAGCTCTCCTGTGACGCCAGCAGATTCTCCAGCTCCAGCAAGGATGACTGAGTCGCCCATCCTTGAACAGAAGTCACAAAAGCCATATATTCCTTCCGCAAACCGCAGATTATGTGCCTCTTCAACTTAGCTTCAGAAATGGGCTTATCAGGATCCAATATTGATATTTCAGCGCACAAGTTTTTCATCTTAAGGAAGATTTTTGAGATGGGCAGATCTTCTTGAGTTGCTTTAGCTAACTCATTCTCTAAGAACTGTAGCCGCACTACATTCTTCCTGTTGAACAGTCCATCAATGGTTGTCCAAATCTCAGCAGCAGACTCACATCCTAAGATGTGATCAAAGAGCTCAGGCGAGATAGCCCGCTTGAGAGCAAACCCCGCCTTTGCATTGACCTTCCTCCAAGCTCTCACCTGATCAGCAGAACCAATTGCAGCAGTCACTTCTTGCTTGTCATCACCACTGACGACTTCGCACAACTCCTCACCCAGAAGATAGCTCTTCATACACGACTTCCACTTCTTGAAGTTAGTCGATGTAAGAAGTTCAATATCAAGACCGCTTGCGTAAGCTCCTTCCATTGCAACAACCACCGATCACTAGCTTCTAGAAGCGCCGAGTACAACTGAGGTTGATCACTGCTCAAACCACTGTTCCCTCTGATACCATGTCGAAATTTCACAAGATAATCAGGATATAGCTTTGATACCAAGTAAAAACTTGCAGAGCTATCAAGCTGACAACTTGATCAAGCAGAAATCGGGAATCAGACACAAAAACACTCCAACCATAAACTGAGCTAAGTAAATCAGAGACAATAGAAAGCAACAACAAGTCTTGCATTATCAACTATCTTCTTTACAAGGCTAGGTATACATGACGAGACATGATTTCACCATGTACAATAAAGAAGCATACAAGCAAGCAAGAAAATCAAGCCGGGCGGACTGCCACAGAGACCGCCGAGTCCGCCAAGTCCGCTGAGACCGCCAAGCTGCTGCTGCACCAACTGATCTACATAGTCCGCGAAGTCCGCGAACAACCCGTTATTCTGCTGAACGACCGCTCTGCAAACCGCCGCCGAACTGAAATAACAGACCGCCTAGACCGCCGAGACCGGCGGATAGGTTATTGAACGAAATTGCTGAAGGAGAGAAGACTGGCTGACCGCAAATGAGACCTGCTGCAAACCCGCCGATTGTTAACCGCAAGCTCCACTGTTCCCTGACCGCAGTCAGAACCAGACTCCTGGCTTCTCAGTGCTAGCTGCACAACCTGCAAACAACAACCAGTTAAACCTTCTCAATCCACGCGGACAAGAAAACCGAGGCCGTAGTAATTAACCCACGCTCAACTTACTATTCATTCAGTTACTGTTGATGTGACGGGGGGTCCTATTTATAGGTGCGGAGAGGAGTGTGGTCACTGCCGTAGTAGATAGAGTCACTACCCCAGCCCGCAGCTAACACCAAGCAGTTCGCCCAGTCCGCAAGGACAAAGCCGGACACCAGCCAATCCGCCAGACATCAAGGCAAAAAGCCAGTCCGCAACCAGGCGGACATCGTACCAGTCCACACGCTGTAGCGGACACAGCACCAACCCGCACAGCCCGCGAACAACGCAACAGCCGGCAACACAAGTCCACGACCAACATACATAAATCGCCCGGTCAACCAGCGTACATTGCGGACTCTGCGATCAACCTGGACTTGTCACATATTGTGACCAAGTCCAGCAACCAACCACAACCTGGCGCGAGCTCGGTGAACACGAACATCAGTCCGCTTAGTCCGCCAGACCTGATCCAGTTCGCCTAACCACGAACTCTGCGGTTATCTTCAAACCGCACCAACCGAGATCAAGGGCAATAGCTGAAGCCGATCTCGCGAGCTCCGAGAACAGTCCACAACAAGCGGACTCCGCGGAATCAGAAGAGTCCGCCTCTTCCCTGCGGATACGCCACCTATTCGCACAATTACACCAGGGAACAGCCAACTGCAGAGCCACAAGAAGAACAGGCAGGTCGCCACCACCAGGCCGCCACATCAGACCGCCCGGCCACACCATCAGTCCGCCAGACTCCGCCCAGGCCGCGTGGTCTACCTGATCAACCCCCACTTTCACTTCACAATTTTCAACAATATGAACGTCTTCCGAATTTCTGTTATTTTTGTGATCTTATTGGTCATCCTCCAAATTATGTCCCTTCCAACTTGAAGAAAACTTTCGTGATTCGGGTGATAATCCGCCCCCTTGCTCCATGGCTTCGGGCGACCAATTCCACGTTGAATTAGTTCACTTCAAAGAGGTCCACGGGTCCAACCTTCGCTCCTCCATCATCTTCCTCTTCTCCACAGGAAACTCCATCCGCAACCCCTCCCCCTTCTCCAAGTTTCACCATCCTGTCTATAACCTCCACTCTCCATTGCCTCGTGTGGCCTTAACTACCACTCGTTCCCTTACATCATCATCATCTCATACATATGATTCTCTTGAACCCGTTCTCCCTCCATCACCCCTCTCCTCTACATCTCTTAATTCGCCAACCGATTCCATTTTGCATATTTCACCACTGCCCTTCACTTACTCCCTTGACTCATGCGCTTTACACCATGTAATTTCTCTCCCATTATCCACTTCATCTCAAATGAGCCCACGAGCTTTTTGTGAATCGATCGCCCCTCCGGCTTTCAGGACCATCTCTCCCATCCCACCTCATCACGACTGATGGGCTGCCCACCCATTACCATGACTATGTCGTTACCAGATACTCCTATGCGTGCGGCACGACGTGGCCGTCCACCACGAATTAGAGGGTCTTCACGTCGGGTGGCACATCACCATCCTCGAAAACGACCGGTTGCTACTGGATATGGATATGATTGTTATTTCCCTCATGTGGATAAGAAGGGCAAAGGGATGGTTGTTGATAAGGAGCTCTGTTTATTGGCGGGGTCTGCGACGCAGCCCTGCCGCTCGCCATGAAACTCTTGTGCTGGAACTGCCAGGGATTGGAGGGCACCTGCACAGTTCGCCACCTTGGTGAGATTATCAGGTCTCATCGGCCATCCCTAGTCTGTCTCAGAGACTAGATTATTGTGTATCAAGACAGATCGTTTAAAGACAAGATGGAACTTATATGGAATTTTGGTGGCGGCTCGTGGAAGCAGTTGGGGGGATTTTATTATTCTGGGAAAAAAGTTTGGATATCCAGCTGCTACCGTACTCCACATTTCACATTGATGTTATTACTGGTTGTGATAATTTGTCGGCACCCTGGAGATTCACAGGTTTTTATGGTCACCCGATGGTTTGCTACAAAAGGTATACATGGTCTCTTCTTCAGTCTTTGGCTTCAACATCGTCCTTGCCTTGGGTGTGCGGTGGTGATTTTAATGAAATTCGTTCTCAGTCCGAACTGGATAGTCGGGTTCGGCGTCCCAGATGGCAGAATGAGGCTTTTCTCTCTACTTTGCTACAGTGTAGGCTTTCGGATTTGGGTTTTCGGGGTGACAAATTTACCTGATTGAACCGGTGGGTGGTCCCTTTTTCGGTCCGAGCTAGGCTTGATCGATTTTGTGCCTTAGCATCTTGGAGGCTGCTATTTCCTGGAGCTTTAGTCAAGCATTTGCGGATGATATATTCCGAACATCACCCTATTTCTCTTAAGCTGCAGGCCATGTCTTACTCATCCCATGGGCGTCGTCCTCTCCGATATGAGGCTTGGTGGGGCCGGTACTCGGTGGCCGCGTATTTGGTTTCCCCTGCTTGGGCTGACATTTGTGATCCGGAACCGCATTTGGGATCGACACGGGCGGTGCAGGGATGTCTTTCCTCTCTTTCTGGGTGGATTCAGGGCCGCTTTGGTCGCATTTCTGATGATATCCGAAGGCTAGAGTTGGAAATTGTGCAGCTTTGGCAGGATCCTCTGACTGACGCTTCTCAGCAGATTGAAGCATCCCTTCAGGATTCTCTTGAGGAGCTTGTTCAGGATGAGGGCACTAGATGGATTCAACTTGGCAAGGCGGCATGGTTGCAGATGGGGGACCGAAACACAACTTATTTTCATGCTCGTGCTTCATCCCGAAGACATAAGAATCTTATTGACTGGTTGCTGGATGTGCATGGGCTGCTTGTCTAGTCGAAGCGGGACATTTAGTCAATGATTGCTTCGTATTTTGGTGAGCTGTTTTGTTTTTCTAATCCTATTGGGGAGGAGCTTGACTAGGTAATATTTGGGGGTCCTCGGGCCGTTTTGGATGACATGAACGATGCATTGGGTCAACCTTTTACCTCCACTGAGGTATATTTCGCTCTTTTTTCAATGTCTCTTAAATACACTGGACCAGATAGTCTCCCTCTGATTTTCTTCCAAAACATTTGGCTTACGGTGGGGGCTAAGGTCACGACCTTAATCCTTAACTTTATGAACTTGGGTGTGTTCGCTCCCTCCTTCCACAATACCAATGTGGTGTTGATACTGAAGTGCGACATGCCAAGATCCTTGAATCTCTTCCGTGCTATTAGTTTGTGTAATGTCGTTTATCGAATTGCCGCCAAATGTTTTGGAAACCGCTTGAGATCGTTGATAGATTTGATTATTTCACCTCTTCAGTCCGCTTTTATTCCTGGGACGCTCATTACTGATAATATTTTTGCTTTTGAAATTAACCACTTCATGAACACTAATCCGAGGGCTTCTGCGTCTAGTCTTGCCCTCAAGCTTGATCCGCCCAAGGCCTATGACCGGGTTGAGTGATCTTTCCTTGCTCGGTCATTGACCTCTCTGGGCTTTCATGACTGTTTTATCATTCTTATCTTGAGGTGTATTTCTTTAGCCCGATACTCTTATCTTTAATGGGGAGACGTTTGGGAGCCTTCTTCCTAACCAGGGGCTTCGACAGGGTGATCCACTCTCCCGGTATCTATTTCTGATATGTTCCGAGTTTTTCAGTAGACTGTTGGTGTGGGCCGAGCGGGTGGGGAGTTTGAGGGGTGTGGCGGTTTGCCCTTGTGCTCTGCGGATCTCCCACCTATTTTTTACGGATGATACTCTGATCCGCCTCTGCTTCAAGTATATTTTGGACCGGGTGTGGAAAAGAATTAAGGGATGGAAGGTTCACCTTCTCTCTCAGACGGGGCGTGAACTTCTCATTAAGGAGGTGTTGACGGACATTCCAACCTTCGTTATGAACTGTTTTAAGTTTCCACGCTCATTGCTCTTGCAGATGGAATGCATGATTGCGTTTTTTTTGGAGGTAGGGAAGGGTTCAACTGGGAGCTTGTTAGAAGTCTTGGCGATCATTATGCATGCCAAAATCCGTGGGCGGGTTGGGTTTTCGGTGTCTCGAGGCTTCAACCCTGCCCTTTTGGACAAACAGGAGTGAAGACTGCTGACGAGCTCTCATTCTCTGGTGGCTTAGATTTTTAGGGCCCACTATTTTCTTGATGGGGATTTCTTTATGACCTCTTTGGGGACTCATCCGTCATATTGTTGGAGTATTTTTCAATCCCGGGCTGTACTTTTGGAGGCCTCTCGGAGATTTGTTCGGACGGGTTCCAATATTGTCATTTTGTACGATCGTTGGCTACATAGACCAACTTTTTTCAAGGTTCAGACGCCTAGGCCTGTTGATGGAGGGCCTTGTTTACCCAGAAACCCGCTCCCAGGTTTTTTCCCAAATCCGGGTGGTTAGCCCTGGTCTATCCGCCTAGCTGCAGTACTCTTCAAGCTGTAAAGCTGCCGGGGAGAGGCTGTCCAAACTCAGAATTGACCACCTAACCGCGCGGTCAGGTGGCTGCCCCTTTTTATTCGCCCCCTTGTATCTCGTCATCGCATCCCGTTTCTCCTGTACCCCGGGCTGCCGGTAATCTTAGCCCTGCCCATTTGGGCAGGCCCCCAAGCCTATGAATCGGGGTGAACAGTACTATCTAGGCAGACTGATTCGAATCCTTAAGCTTGCCGTCTGTGGCAGCGGTCTCGAATCTAGTGCCTGGCGATCTCCTATTCGCTCAAGCTCCTCTTTTCCTTGACCGATGTAATCACTTTTCGATCAAAGGAAAGTCCGCTGCAAGAGAGACATTCACCGCGGCGGGCAAAGTCTGGGGTTGCCATTGTCAGCGTCTTTCGCTGTCCGCATTTTCTTAACCACCAATAACCGGCTACTCTTTCTCCCTCTAACTCCCCCCTCGCAGCGTGTTGTTGTGAAGGTACTTTTTCGGTACCAACAGTTCGAACACGCGACCTTCAGATAACGAGACGTCGGTGAAGTGCGCGGTTAGAATTTCCTCCCACATGGACTTAGCCATGTCATGATACATGACCATACTGTATGGCTCGGTATCCATGAAGTTGAGAAGCCAGGATTGCACACGACCGTCATCACGAAGCCACTCGTCAGTAGGAGGCGTAGGAGTAGCCCGGGTCAAGTGATGAAACTGTCCTTTCATCTGGAGCATCTGACGAACTGAATGTACCCATTCCACAAAGTTCCTTTTACTAGTGAGAGATATAGTGGTAATCCTGAGTTCATCCCGAAGATCAGTAGCAGAGGAAGCAACCCGAGGTGGTAGAGATGAAGCACCAGCGGACTTGCCGGAGGCAGTGGTAGAATCCATGAAATCACAGGAAGAAACTAGCAGCAGCGGACAGAAGACTGCAACAGGGAGAAACCGTAGCGGACAGAACTAGTCGCGCCCGAAAAGGTGGCCGAGCGAAAAGGGGCAACCCGCAACCTGAAGAAAGCGGAGCGGAAAAGAAGAGAAGCCACACGGTCTCTGTGTCACTACTCCAGCGGCAAGAGGCCGCGACCAAGATACGCAACCCGCAGCGGGTAGGGAGGCCGCATCGGCTAAGAGAGGCAACCCACAACCTGAAGAAAGCGGTCAGAGGAGAAGAAGAGAAACCGCATGGTCTCGGTGTCAACACACCAGCGGTAAGAGGCCGCGACCAAGATGCGGAGCCCGCAGCGGGTAGAGAAGCCACAGCGGCAAGAGAAGGTCGTGCGAGAAGCTCGCAGTGACCAGGAAAAAGATAGGAGCGGGAGGGAAAGTCGCACCGGGTAGGAAAGCAGCAGTGGGAAGGGATGCCGCAACGACTTAAGCAAGGGAGACCGCACGGTCTCGGTGAGAACACTAGCGGCACAAAAAGTTGCCGCGACCAAAATGCGGTTCCCGCAGCGGTTCGAAAAGCCGCAGTGAGAAGAAGAGGTCGCAGCGACAAAGGAAGAAGTCGCGCGATAAGAAAAGTAGAAAGGAGAGACTGCGGGTAGAAGAAGAGACCGCAGGAAGAGGGCGGGAAGCCGGGCGAGAAGATAGAAGAAAACAGTTCGGTTAGGGGGAAGGGGGGCCAGAGCGAGAGGTTTATAAAAACAGAGCGGGGGGGGGGGGGGGGGTTAAGAAGAGGTGGAAGCCACTAGAGATAGAAAGAGGAGCGGCAAGAAAAAAACTGACCGTGCGGGAAGCCGCGGTTAGAAACAGGGAAGGCCGCAAAACAGAGCGGATAAGCCGGAGACCAAACCGCCCTGTTAACAGGAGAACAAGGCAGACATAAACAGTCAAAACGGACCGTATCCCTCTGATACCATGTAGAAAAAGAGAGCAATGAATCTTATGGGTTGTATTTTTTGTATAAACTTTAAGTATGAGTACATATATATAAGAAGAGAGGAAGAGAGAAATCCCAAAAAAACAATGTGAGACTAAATCTAAGACAATCTTGGGCTCATAAATGGGACACAATTACAATGAGCTTTTACATGCTTTTCTACTATCTTCTAACAAAACCAAACAAAGTCTGTGTTTAAGTGTAAAATTTCCATATTTCCCCACTGTAGGTGGATGATGAAAAATATAGATAGGATTTCAAATTAACATATTTTTACCGAATAAGACAATTAGTTATACATTTCCCTGAGTTTACACCATATGCGGATATTGAATTGAGATACCTGTTAGAGTATCCTTTATGTTTTTTAACTTTGTTCCTATGATTGTATTCACCACTATATATATAGGTGGGCTTCTTGTAATAGAATCAATCCAACATTTTTACCCGGTTCAACATGGTATCATAGGGAGGTTCCGATCCTTCAACCTGTGGGTTATGGGCCCACAGGTTGGAGGATCGGAACCTCCCTCTGATACCGGGTAAATGGGTGTTCACTTTGAAACAAAACTCACAAGGGATTGTTGAAAGATGCAAGGCTAGGTTGGTGGCAAGGGGTTATACGCAAACCCTTGGTATTGACTATCTGGAGACGTTTGCCCCGGTGGCAAAGATGAATACTATCAGGGTCTTGTTATCCCGTGCTGCTTGCAAAGACTGAGAGCTCTTGCAACTTGATGTGAAAAATGTCTTCCTCCACGGTGATCTAGATGAGGAGCTTTACATGTCTATTCCTCCGGGCTTCATTCCTACAGGTGTTGTAGGAAAAGTCTGCAGATTGAGAAAGGCTTTATATGAGCTGAAATAGTCTCCAAGAGCGTGGTTTGAGCGGTTTCTCAAGGCCATGTTATCTTTTGGTTTCCATCAAAGCAATGCTGATCATACTCTATTTATTAAACGAAGGATTGGAAATCTCACTGCACTTATTGTGTATGTTGATGATATAGTCATAACAGGGGATGATATCGAAGAAATCCCGAGGTTAAAACAAAAATTGGCTAGAGAATTTGAGGTCAAAGATCTGGGTAAACTCAAGTATTTCTTGGGTATTGAAGTTGCTCGATCCAAGCAGGGGATTTTCATCTCCCAGCGTAAATACACTTTAGATCTCCTTGAGAAAGTGGAGATGAATGGATGTAGACCAGCTGACACCCCGATTGAAGCAAACCACCGATTGGGGCGCGATGATGGAGAAAAAATTGTTGATATCTTTGAGTACCAAAGATTAGTGGGAAGATTAATATGCCTATCCCTCACTCGTCCAGATATTTCCTATACTGTGAGCGTCGTTAGCCAGTTCATGCATGCTTCTAAAACTCGTTATGTGAGTGCTGCTCACAGAATCCTCCGGTACCTCAAGTCTACACAATGAAGGGGTATCCTGTTTGCTCCCAATATCGATCTAAATATTGAAGTCTATACTGACGCTGATTGGGCCGGATCTGTTGATGATAGACGATCAACCTCAGGATATTGTACCCTAGTTGGGGGTAATCTTGTTACTTGGAGCAGTAAGAAGCAACAAGTTGTGGCAAGATCTAGTGCTGAGACAGAGTTTAAAGCTATGGCTCACGGGGTCTGTGAAGGGTTTTGACTTCGCTCTGTGATGAGTGACCTTGGTCTTATTGAAGCAGGGCTCATCCGGCTGTATTGTGATAATAAGTCAGGAATCAGTATTGGTCACAACCTTGTGCAACATGACCGGACTAAACACATCGAGGTGGATCGACACTTTATCAAGTAGAACATTGAGAGAGGAATCATATGCACACCTTTTGTGCCCTCCGACCAGCAACTAGCTGTCATTTTCACCAAAGGATTGTGTGGGAGCGTATTTAACAATATTTTGGACAAGTTGGACATGGTCAACATCACACGCCCAACTTGAGGGGGAGTGTTAGATTATCCTTTATGTTTTTTTAAATTTGTTCCTATGATTGTATTCACCTCTATATATAAAGGTGGACTTCTTGTAATAGAATCAATCCAACATTTTTACCCGGTTCAACAATACCATAAATGAAAAGAACATTTTATAATTTCTTATCTGTATCTAATTTGGAAAGATTACATTTCAAGGTTTTTTCTTGTAACATTAGAGTGGAACAGTTCCTATTTGAATGAACAGTTCGACACCTAGTTCACCCACTTAAGGCTGTGAGATCCGCACCTAATTATCTGTTTTCTTGGGCATTTATCCAGATTGTAGAAACGTAGAGTCAAACTTTGTATATACTGTCATGACAAAAATACAGGAGAGAGTACAAATATATAGGAGAAGAGAAGGAGAAAGAATCCTATACAAGAGATGTGTGACTAATAGAAGAAAGAAGGAGGCCTATAAATGTGCCTTATACATGAGCTTTTACATCGTTTTCCCTCATATTCTCTAACACTCTCCCGCAAGCTGGAGCGTACAAATCGTAGGCACCAAGCTTGGACAAAAATTGATGACACAATTTCTGAGGTAATGCCTTGGTAAGAATGTCAGCAACTTGTCCAGAAGCAAAAAACATGCTCAAGCTTTAGCATCTTCGATTGGAACTTTTTCTCGAACGAAGTGACAGTCAACTTCAATATGTTTGGTCCGCTCATGGATCACAGAATTCTTTGCCATATGGATTGCAGCCTGACTGCTACAGAACAAAGTTGAAGGTGAGGATAATTTAACTCCCAAATCCATAAGAATACTTTCCAGCCAGGTTAGTTCTGATACAATGGCCGCCATCGCACGGTACTCAGCCTCAGCAGACGAACGAGCAACCACAAATATCTTCTTACTCCGCCATGTCATAAGATTTCCTCCAAAGTAAGTACAGAAACCAGTTGTAGATCGTCGGTCGTCCAGCGAGCCCGCATAATCTGCATCAGAGTAAGCAATAAGAGAAAGCTCCAAAGATGGTTTATACACAATTCCTTGTCCAGGAGCATTCTTCAGATATCTGAGAATGCGTTCCACTGCCTGAAGATGGGAAACACGTGGAGTGTGCATAAAGCGGCTGACCACTCCAACCGCAAATGAGATACCTGGTCTTGTAATTGTTAGGTATATCAATTTTCTCACGAGACGCCGATAATATTCCGAATTTGGAAGTAGAGAATCAGACTCAGATCCCTGAGCACATAGATTGTGGTTTACTTCCAACAGGGTCTCCGCAGGTTTGCATCCAGAGAGGCCAGCATTTTGCAGAAGGTCATTGTAATACTTGCGCTGGGATAAGATAAGGCCATAAGGTCGCCGTGCAACCTCTCCAAGGAAATACCGAAGGTTTTCCTAATCTTTGATTTGAAAGACAGAATTTAAATGTTGCTTAACATGTTGTATCCCAGCGGAGTCATCACCCGTGATCAAAAGACAGAATGAAAAGAGAGATCTACGGAGCTTCGTTTGAAACCCACCTCACGAACTGTCTTGCTGAATTTTTCAAATCACGCCCGAGAAGACTGTTTGAGACCATAGATAAATTTTCGAAGCAAACATACACAAGACTCCCCCGTGGTCTCAAACCCGGGCAGTTGATCCATGTAAACAGTCTCTAGAAAATCACCATTCAGAAAGGCATTTTTTACGTCCAACTGGTGGAGAGGCCGCTGACGATGAACAACTAAGGTGAGCAGAACCCGAGCCGAATTTAATTTTGCGACAAGGGAGAAAGTTTCATCATAATCAAAGTCGTATTGTTGAGTAAAACCCCGCGGCACAAGTCGAGCCTTCAAGCCATCAACTGTCCCACCCGCCACATGCTTGATTGTAAAGATCCATTTGCAACTGACACAACTTTGACCAGGAGAAAGAGAGACCAGTTCCCAAGTATGATTGCCCCATAGAGCAGTCATTTCTTCATCCTTGGCTGCACGCCACCCCGGATGTTGGAGAGCTTCCTGCACAGAGTTAAGTATAGAGATAGAGGAGAGAGAGAGCAAATGTAAGGAGGGGTGGAGAGAGCCGATATAAAGAGACATAATTGTCCAAGGGATAAACCGTCGAAGGTGATGCCGAATCAACAAGCCGCTAGGATACATCGGTAGTGGGAAGCTGCTGCAGTGCATCTGGACGTGGAAGACGACGAGTGTAAACCTAAATGCTAGGAGGTTTGGATGGGACATGTGTTGGTGTAGGAATTGGTAGCAGAGAGGGAGTAGGTAGAAGGGGTGGAAGCGGGGACGTAATTGGAACTGTGGGCCGAGGTAGCGGAGGAGGAATAAGAGGATCAGTAGGACTGATGTGATATGGTTGTTCTTTATGAAAGGAGACATCAGCAGAGACAACCACCTTCCCGGTGGTAGGGTAATAACAGACATACCCCTTCTGAGTGCGAGAGTACCTGACAAACATAGCTTTTGTAGCACGAGGGGCTAACTTGTCAGATGGAGGATCAAGATGATGGACATAACATGTACATCCAAATACATGAGAGGTAAGTGAGAAGAGCATCTTAGATGGGTAAAGGAGAGTGATGGGAGCCACAAAGTGGAGGATGGACGAGGGCATGCGATTGGTGAGGTGAAAAACAGTGGAAACCGCAAAGTTCCAGTAGAGAGGAGGAACCTACATTTGGATCATTAGAGATCTGACAACATCAAGAAGGTGACGATTTTTCCGTTCCGCCATGCCATTTTGTTGTGGGGTTTAAGGCTCTGTTTGGCGCGGCTGCAGCGACTGGAGAAGCAGTGGTGAGAAGCAGTGGTGAAATAATCAGCTGTTTTGCAGAGCGGTGACAAAATCTGTGAATCTATTTGGAAGAGCAGCGTTTGCAGTGCTGTCTATATACATTATATAACATAATATTTAATATAATAATCATTAATAATAATATATATAACTTAATATTTAATAAATTTAATATTTAATAATATTAATTTAATAATAATAATAATAAAAAGGCAGTAGCACTGCAACGATTTCTGAGTCGCGGAACAGGTTCCGCGACTCAGAAATTGCGGGCCACCGCTATTTTGAGCGGTGGCTGATGCCACCGTGGTCCCCCTCACATATTGTTTGGCGCGGCGTTTTGAAAAACAGCGGCACCCCAACCCTAAAACGCCGCGCCAAACAGAGCCTAACTACACGAAGTCTGATGAATAATACCAAACTCAGCACATAGATTGGAGAAGGTGCGACCAGTATACTCACGAGCATTGTCAGTATGGAGAATTTTTACACTTGTTGAAAACTGGGTACGAGTTTCCGTAAGAAACGTACGGAACATGGAGGTGAGTTTGGTACGATCACGAAGTAAGTATAACCAAGTAACCCGCGAGTAATCATTAATTAATGTTACAAAACAACGATAACCAAAAACACTATGGATTTTATATGGTCCCCCGATATCAGAATGCACTAAATATAAAGGGGTATCACTTCGAGTACTAGGAGAAGTAAAAGATACACGGTGTTGTTTGCCAAAAATACATGATTCACAAAAAAACTCCTGAAGGGGAACAATTCGAAGAGCTTTCTTTAGAATCGGAAGAGGACATGCCCAAGACGACGATGCAAATCAGTGGAAGAGACAATGGTGAGAGCAGCGGGAGGAACATCGAGAAGATACAGCCCGTTAGACAGTCGCCTCCTACTAAGTATATTCTACGTTAGTCGATCCTGCACTACAATGGAGGAGCGTGAGAAGGTAACACAACAATCAAGTTCCTGTGTAAGACGACTAACAAAATGTAGATTGAAAGGGGATCCTGGAACATGAAAAACCGAGGATAAGGAGAGGGAAGAAGTAAGAGGCAGATGAGCAGTGCAAGAAACCGGGACCGTGTCACCATTAACCACAGTGATGAACTTGGGATAAACAGAATCTAAGTACTGAGGCGGCTTCTGCGGAGAGAGATGATGCGTAACACCCGAATCCACAATACAGGAAGGGCTGTGTGAGAAGCAAGATATACCTTCATTGGATATCGAGGCTATGGAGCTAGATGAGTGACTAAATACCCCTTGAAGCTGATGGAGTTGAGCACGTAGAGCCACAAAATCCTCACTAGTGGCAGAGGGAGGTAAGGGAGTAGCCGAAGCACCAAGGTGAGGGGGCAGACCATGCTTGCGGTAGCAGGTGGCCTCCAGATGACCATCCCTGCCGCAATGAGAGCACTTGAAGAGAGTACGGACACCACAAGCCCATCCCTGATACTGACGACCTCCACGAGCCGGATGACTGCAAGGAGAAGGAGCAAGATTAGCCACAGGTTGCTGAAGGAGAGTTGGGGAGAGAGGTGGAGCATTCAGAGGAGGGGTAACTTTCAGAACCATCGAGCAAACGTCCGAGAGTGACGGAGTAACAACGGAAGATTGGATATGAGCGCGGACACTATGAAGATGTGGTGGAACACGGTCCATCATCATAGCAATCCCAACTGCTTCTTTCTGCTGTCGTTGAGTAACCAAGTCAGTGGGGGTGGCTGATGCTGGACCCAAGCCTCCACAAGAATTTTACCCCAAGCAACAAAGGACGTGAAGTCACCAGTAGCTCCAGGGTCGAGAGACTGAAGATCGGTCAGAATGTCGAATAAGTGCTAAACGCTATCCTTCCCGGGGTAGAGAGAATGAAGGTCAGTCCACATAGTGTGAGCCGTCTCGTGATACATAGCCATCCGATACGGCTCAGTGTCCAGAGAATTGAGAAGCCAAGATTGGACGCGCCCATCGTCTCAAATCTACTCGTCCGTCGGGTCAGTGGGAGGAGGCCTTGTCAGGTGATTAAGGGGACTTTTAGTTTGCAGCACACGGCTAGCGGAGTGAACCCACTTTACAAAATTTGGTTTTCCACGGAGAGAAATGGTGGTACTCCATAATTCATCACGAAGTTCTAAGGGAGCAACATAAGCTGTTCCAAGGAGACCTCTGATACCAAGTTGTTGAATCGGAAGCAGTAGGCGAGATGGAATCCATGCAGACAACGCCAAGAATGGCGACTCCAAAATCTAGCCGCGCGGTTAGAAGGCTAGGCCGTTGCGGCTAAAAGAGCACGCAGTAGAGAGACCTCGGCAGGAAGCTCACGCGACAAGCTAGAATAAGTTGCTAAGGAGACCACCAGGAGAGCAGTTAGAACCAGTCCGCGACAAGAAGGGTAAGAAGAGAGGTCGTGGCTAAGGCAGTGCACGGCGAGCAGAACACCAGGCCACTGCGGATAGAAGCAGCGGATTGAGGCAGCGGGTAGGGAAAGACCGCAACAATTAGAAGAACTTTCCAAGGGCCAGCGGTTAGGCGACACCGCAACGAGAATGAGAGGTTGAACGACCAAACAAATAAGTCAGAAGCAGCGGACAGAGGCAGGGACTAGGAGCAGCAGTAAGAAACAACAACCAGAAGCAGTGGTAAGGAGCAACGACAAGAGGCAAGAGACAGCGAATAGACAATCCGCGGACAGAGGCAGCGGCTAGAAGCAGCGACAAAGAACGGCGATTCGAAGCCGTGACCAGAAGCCGCGACAAGAAGTAACAGCAAGAGGCAGCGACATGACAACCCGCAGCGGCTAGGCAGCCCGCAACGGTTAGGCAATCCACATCGGTAAGGCTATGCAGCCCACAACAGCTAGACAATCCACTGCGGCAAGGCAACCCACAACGGTTAGATGAGCGAACAGCGGGAGGGGGGGTCCTACCGGTCAGAGAGAATAGGGCTATAAAAGCAGAGGGGGGAGGGGTGGAAGCCACAGAGAGAGACGGGGCGGTTAGAAAAGATAAGGCCGCCGAACATCAGCGGGAAGAAGGGAAGAGGCCGCACGAATAGCTGCATTTAGAAATTGGGTAGCCGCCCGAGATCAGATAGGCTCTGATACCATGTAGAAGCGTAGATCCAAACTTTGTTTATACTTTGTCATGAAAAAAATACAGGAGAGAGTACAAATATATCGGAGAAGAAAAGGAGAAAGAATCTTATACAAGAGATGTGAGGATAATAGAAGAAAGAAGGAGGCCTATAGATGGGCCTTATATATGAGCTTTTACATTGTTTTCCCTCATATTCTCTAACACAGATTATTGTTTAGAATGAGGTGAAATTTTTCTTTTTCATGTTATTTTATTTGACGCGTGAGACTGGATAAAATTATGAACGAATGTATCTGGAATAAGACTGGAGTGGAACCCATTGCAGAGATGCGAGAAGCTTGACTAAGATGGTTTGGACACATACAAAGGAGACTATTAGAGGCACCTGTTAGGCGTTGTGAGTCTAGTCACTAGGCATGTTAAGCGAGGGACGGGTAGACTAATAAAGACTTGAAATGAAACTATAAGAAAAGACATGATGTACTTAGGCATTAGTGAGATTATGACAAAAGTTAGGGCACAATGACCACAATGGATCCATATAGCTGACCCCACTATCGTGGGATAAAGGCTTGAGTGTTGCTGTTGTTTGTATATTATTTTATTTGAGGGAGAGGGAATGTGATCCAAATGGCTTAAATTTTTTCCTCCTCGTGGGTCTAGTGACATAATTCTGCCATTGTTAGGTTTTACTAAGCTACTAAAAGTAGTCGTCAAGACTTATAGCTTGTTCTGAAATCCTCTTTCATCAGGGTACTGTTTGATTTATTTTTACTCTTTGGTCTCCATGAGGCTAGCTAGAAAATGTTAATTACAATATGACCCACATAATGGCCATCTTCTAAGAAATGCTGTTTATTTAATTGAATTTATAATGTAATCTTAAAATAAATAACACAATCATAGCTCTTTATTTTTTTCCTTTCTGGTTTCACCTAATCCTTTATGTTTCTCCAAATTGCTCTTGAGCAGGCTGAGAGTGAATCAAAACCCTTGAAAGTGGGAAAATCCATAGATGAATTTTTTGAATCAAAAGAGGATGCTGAAGCAAGTTCGGATGGTAATAAGCTTGATCAACCTTCCGAACCACCGAAGCAGAACTTCATTCATGTTCGGGCTAGAAGAGGTCAAGCAACTGACAGCCACAGTTTAGCAGAAAGAGTAAGGCATACTACCATCTACAAATGTGCATTCTCTTGATTTTATATAGTTTGTACTTGTACTAAGTAGCATGCAAATGAACAAATTATGTGGCAGCATTATTTTGGTAATTTCCGTTGAATAGAATTAATCCTGTATATTTATTTGTGTATATGAAAGGGAGTCTTGGGGCACCGGTTAAGGTGTCACTATGTGACCTTGAGGTCACAGTTTCTAGTCCTGGAAGAAGCCTCTTGGAAAATGCAGGGTAAGGTTTGTCTGCATTTTACCCTTGTGGTGGAATGTTGAAGTTGGTGACCGGGCGGTCTGGCGGTCTGTCTTGACGGGTTGAAGACCGAGCGGTCTGGCGGTTTGTCTCAGCCGGCTTGGAGACCGGGCGGTCTAACGGTCTCCCCTGACATCTCTCTTCTTCTCTTGTGGTAGCCGTGCGGTTAGCCCTTCCTCTGTCTAACCGCGCGGCTTGTGCGGTTTGTTTTGTATAGTCCGCTTAGTCCTGTAAATTTTTAGTCCCACATCTCTTATTTGTATTCTTTCTTCTCTCCTCCATTCTATATAAGGGAGGGCATACCTTTGTAATAGATACCTTTTTCAGATAATAAAGTTTGAGATTAAAACCATTTCTGCTTGTTGTTTGTTCGTTTCTAACATGGTATCAGAGCACACGGTCTTTTCCTTCTGATTGTGTGCGCCCTCTGATTCTCGCCGCTTGTTTCTGCTTCTTGCGACCTGTCTTTTGCGGCTTGTCCTCTCTTCCGCCCGCTGCTCTGTTCGCGCGGCTTGTTGCTTCTTTTCTCTAGCTGCTCTACTTCTTGGTCGTGACCTTCCTAGCCGCACGACCTGTTCTCTGTTCGCCCGCCTTGGTTTTCTCTTCTCCTCTTCGCTTAACCGTTCGGCTTCTTTCTCCTCCTCGCGGCTTGTTCTTGTCGCCGCGGTTTGCTCCCCTCTTGCTTCCATGGCTTCCCCCTCCTCCAGACTGTCCGCCTCGGTGGTCACCTCTTCTGGTAGTGCTCATGTTGTTACTCGCGGACGATGACTCATTGACTCTGGTGCTACAAATCATATGACGGGCAATCCTCAGTGTTTCTCTCTTCTTGACACACATGCACAGTTGCCCCCGGTCATTGTTGCGGATGGGTCTCCCTCACCCGTCCATGGGACGGGCATGGTTCAAGTCACTCCATCTCTCTGCCTAGCTGATACCCTCTATGTGCCCAAGTTTCCGTGCAATTTATTATCGGTTACTTCTTTATGCAAGCAACTACGGTGTTCTGTCATATTCACCCCTACCTCTTGTGCCTTTCAGGATCCGGACTCCCAACGGACGATTGCTACCGGGACTGAGAGTGGTGGCCTCTACTTCCTCGACAATGTTTCTGCTCTCTCCGCCTTCTCCACCTCCTCTACAGATCTTCTCCAATGGCATCTTCGCCTTGGACATGCTCCTCCCCGCATTCTACGCCAGCTCCTGCCCCACCTCCCTCCTCATCATCCTCCTCTCAACTGTGATGCCTGTCAACTTGGCAAACATCACCGCTCGTCCTTCCCACCAACGTAAAGTCGGGGCTTTTCCCGTCCGTTCGACCTCATTCACTCTGACATTTGGGGTCCCGCTCCTACCCTCACCATCGGACGGGGTAGTTCCTATTTTGTCACATTCATTGATGATTTCTCTCGGTGTACGTGGGTGTATCTTCTCAAGTATCGCTCCGAGCTGTTCTCTGTTTGGACCTCATTTTACTCTATGGTTAAGACTCAGTTTGATACCTCTATTAAAATCATTCGTTCTGACAATGCTAAGGAGTATCTTAGCCACGACTTCTCCTCCTTTTGTATTCACCATGGTGTTATTCGTCAGACAAGCTGTGTCTACACCTCCCAACAAAATGGGGTGGCAGAACGTAAAAACCGTCACCTCCTTGATGTCGCTCGCACTCTGCTGACTCAAATGCATGTTCCTCGATCCTATTGGGGCTATGCTATCCTCCTCTCCTGCTATCTCATCAATCGCCTTCCCTCCACAGTTCTCCACGGTGCTACTCCCTTCTCCCTTCTTTATCCGAACAAGGATCCCTTTCCTCTTCCCCTGCACATCTTTGGGTGCACCGCCTTTGTGCACTCTCCCGCTGCCACCCGTGACAAACTCTCACCCCGTGCCACTAAATGTGTCTTTCTGGGGTACTCTCCCACTCAGAAAGGTTACTGTTGCTTTGACCCCGTTACCCGCAAGCAATTTGTCTCTGCGGATGTCACCTTCTTTGACAATGCATCTTACTTCTCTCCCGCTTCCTCCTCTCCTCTTGATCCTACTGCTCATACCGACCCATCCATTCCCTCTGCTCCCACGGCTGTTCCACCATCTCCACCATCTCCACCATCTCCACCTCCTCCACCATCTCCACCCTCTCCTCCACTTTCTCCCTCCACTCCGTTGCCATCTCTCTCTACTCCCGGGCCAGCTCTCTCCACCATGGATACTCCGGATACTGAGGCACCTGCTGACCTGGATCTCCCCATTGCTCTTCGCAAAGGGGTTCGGGCATGTACCCAACACCCGCTTGCTGCAGTTGTTTCCTACGATCGTCTTACCCCTTCTCGCAGAGCTTTTGCACTGGCTATCTCGGCCACTGCCACCCCCCGTTCCTACCAGGAGGCCCTTACTATTCCTCATTGGAAAGCTGCCATGGATGAGGAGATTGCTACTCTCACTGAACGGGGTACCTGGACCCTTGTTCCTCCTCCTTTCAGCACGGATGTTGTTGGTTGTCGATGGGTCTTCGTGGTGAAGTTTCTCCCAGATGGCAGTGTGGACCGTTATAAGGCTCGCCTGGTTGCCAAGGGTTTTACCCAAACTTATGGCGTTGATTACTTTGACACTTTCTCTCCAGTGGCTCGTCTCAGCACTATTCGGGTTCTTCTCTCTGTGGCTGTCAACAGGGATTGGCCCATCTCGCAGCTTGATGTTAAGAATGCTTTCCTCTATGGTGATCTGCAAGAAGATGTTTACATGGAGCAACCTCCGGGGTATGTTGCTCAGGGGGAGCCACGGGTATGCCGGCTCAAGAAGGCTATCTATGGCCTCAAGCAGAGTCCTCGTGCCTGGTTTGACAAGTTCAGTGGCATTGTTTCGGCCATTGGTTTTACACGAAGCTCAGCAGATCACTCCTTGTTTGTTCGGAAAACAGCCTCTGGTCTTGTTGTTCTTGAAGTGTATGTTGATGACATTCTTCTTACTGGCGTTGATCAGGATGGGGTATTGATGACCAAGAAACATCTCCGTCAACATCTGGTCACAAAGGATATGGGCTCCCCAAAATACTTTCTGGGGATTGAAATCTCTCGGAAGCCCGACTCCTTAGTTCTCTCTCAGCGTAAGTATGCCCTTGATCTTTTAAAAGAGACAGGATTGACTGGAGCAAAACCTGCCCGATGCCCCATGGCAACTGGAGAAGACAAAACCTGGACAGATGATTCGCCTCCTCTTTCAGATAGTTCGCGGTACAGGCGTCTGGTTGGTAAGCTCATATATCTCACAGTGACCAAGCCCGACATTTCCTATGCTGTGGGCAAGGTGAGTCAATTCATGCAAGCACCTAGGGAGTGCCATCTACAGTCCGCCTTGCGGATCTTGGAGTATGTCAAAGCAGCGCCGGGGAAAGGATTACTTTTTCAGAAGAATGGTCATCTGAGGATTGAAGCCTACTCAGATGCAAGTTATGCTGATGACAAAGGGGATCGCAAGTCAAACTCAGGTTTTTGCACCTTTGTTGGGGGAAATCTGGTGAGCTGGAAGAGCAAGAAGCAGTGTGTTGTCTCCAGGTCCAGTGCAGAAGCTGAGTATCGCAGTATGGCGTCGACCACTTGTGAGTTAAAATGGCTGCGGGCTCTCATGCTAGATTTAGGAGAGGTCTACAACCATCCTCTACCTATGTTCTGTGATAACAAGGCCGCCATATACATCTCCAAAAATCCTGTCTTCCATGAGAGAACAAAGCACATTGAGGTCGACTGTCATTTCATTCGTGAAGAGATCTTAAAGGAACAAATTTGCACTCCCTTTGTCACATCTGATAAAGAGATGACTGACATCTTCACCAAGCCAGTTTCCGCCTCGTTTCTTCATATTTGCGACAAGCTGGGCATGATCGATATATATGCTCCAGCTTGAGGGGGAGTGTTGAAGTTGGTGACCGGGCGGTCTGGCGGTCTGTCTTGACGGGTTGAAGACCGAGCGGTCTGGCGGTTTGTCTCAGCCGGCTTGGAGACCGGGCGGTCTAACGGTCTCCCCTGACATCTCTCTTCTTCTCTTGTGGTAGCCGTGCGGTTAGCCCTTCCTCTGTCTAACCGCGCGGCTTGTGCGGTTTGTTTTGTATAGTCCGCTTAGTCCTGTAAATTTTTAGTTCCACATCTCTTATTTGTATTCTTTCTTCTCTCCTCCATTCTATATAAGGGAGGGCATACCTTTGTAATAGATACCTTTTTCAGATAATAAAGTTTGAGATTAAAAACATTTCTGCTTGTTGTTTGTTCGTTTCTAACATGGAACCCTTCCCTGGATCCTCACAACGCGGGGATGCTTTGTGCACCGAGCTGCCCTTGATGCACACACACACACGCTCGCATGCGCCACGCACACCCTCCCACACATAGGAGGGACGGTGCATGGGGGCCCCCAGTGCTGCCGCGATAGTACCCCGTCGTGACGGCACTCCCACAGCTCGCAGCCCCCCAAGGGCAGTTGTGTCGAAGGACTGCATTATGAACTCATAGGGATTGCGAGCGGTGGGTTTGTCGTCACGCCGGGGCACTGTTGCGGCCGCACGTGGGCCCCGTTCACTATCTCTCTTAAGAGAATATATTCACATCATCTATAAACTTTATAATAATACATATATATATATATGTATATATACATATATATACATACATACATGCATGCATATATATACGTACATACATGCATATATATACGTACATACATGCATATATATACGTACATACATGCATATATATACGTACATACATGCATATATATATGTACATACATGCATGCACATACATATACATACATACATACGTACATATACATACACACATATACATACACATATATACTGTTATGGGCCTATCTCGGTGTAGGGAGAAGGTGGAGATGACGATGACGGAGATACCGTGGAGCCGGAACCGCGGCTGCGTAGGCGGGGTTGCTCGTTAGAGGAGAGAGCCACCAAGATCGCACAACAAGGGATAAGGAAACTAGAACATTTCATAGCAACCAACATAGAATACCCATGCCTTTATATAGGCTACAACAATATAAGAAGACAAAACACTAATGATCACACCTAATATTAGACCCAGGGCTCGAAGCTCCTACATAATAATAACAACTAGAAACCTAAAAATAATAATTATAATAATATGCATCACGTAACATCCGCATCACGTAACATCTCATCCGCCCTTGAAATCGAGCTTGCCCTCAAACTCGAATTCCACGTGGTGATCAGAGCATCTGGAAACTTGATCTCCTGCCAGAATAATGCATGATATCGTGTAACGACGGCGGCAGCGTCGTTGAGTAGCGGCGGCGCCGTTGGAAAGAAGAGCGGTGTAAGTAATGACTTTGACAAGGTCGGTGGAACGGTGAGGAGCTGCGACTACAAGTAGGTCGGGGAAGCGACGGCCGGCAGAAGGAACAGATCTGTAGGCGGTGAGGTGACTGTCGGGGTCTGCGGAGCGGTACCGGCGGAGCAAATGCTAGAGGAAAGGCGACCATGATGTCTGACGAAGGTGGCCCAAGGTGGGGCGATACCACCACGACAAGTGATGGAGGAAGGACAATTACCGCCAAGAGTGATGCCACGTCAGTGACCGACATAGATGGAGATTGTACGAAGAGATGCGGCGATGGAAGCGGCGAGGACATGGGATGCAGCAAAAAGGCGGTTGTCAGATTCTTAATGTGGTGGAGTGCATCGACATTCCTGAGGAGTGTGTTCATGGAGCTCATCATTTCTCGTAGCTTTGATTGGATGACGGAGGCAGCCGCGACACTCAACTTGGTGTTCCCCATAATAATATGTTGGAATTATTAATAACCAATTAATCAAGAAAATGATTAATTAATTAACAATATTTTCCTTAAGATATAATATTATGATATCACTGCTGCATGAGAAAGAATTAGAAATAAAGCAGTTGGGGAAAGGAGAATTTTTTTTTGATGTGGATTGGGTAGGCGGCTCGAGATAATAAATTGATGTGAGTTCAGGATAGGTGTGGGCTGCTTTGTGAAAGAGTGGGCTGCTGAGTCATTAATTGGAGGGTAGATTTAATATATAATAAATTAATCAAAAGGAAGATTAATAGTTTAAAATTTAAACAGGGCACACTTGTGACGTTGCAGGAGATGAAAAGACTAGTGGGTTGAGCAGAAGATTAGAACAAAATAAACCAGAAGTTTCGGGGCTCGAGGAAAAAAGTATTGGAGAGGAGCGTGCAAGTGCGGGGGATCGAGGAGGCCAAGCAGCGACAAACAATGTGCGGCTCGAGAAAACATCAAGTTAAGAAGATGCGGTGACGTCGACGGCTTGGACGAGGGAAGAAGCCGCAGACGGTCGCTGATCCAGGAGGAGAGGATGCGTCGACGACCGATTTACTGGATGCGTGACTGAGAGCTGGCCGACGCCGTCTGGTGCGGCAGGGACTGTGACCAGGATCGATGGTTGCTGCAGGTTTTGCGGCTTGGGTTGGAACGACAGCGGTGCGGCGATGGATTGGCGGGTGGTGGGGGGGGGGGTGAAGGAACAGAAACGTTGTAGCGAGAAGGATTTAGAAGCTGTCGTCGTGGAGGACCGATCCCTCTGATACCAAGTTGTTATGAGCCTATTTCGGTAGTGGGATAAGGTGGAGATGACGATGGTGGAGATATTGGGAGCCGAATCGCGGTTGCCTAGGCGGGGTTGCTCGTTAGAGCAAAGAGCCACCAAGATCTCACAACAAGGGACAAGGAAACTAGAATTTCATTTCATAGCAACCAACATACAATACCCATGCCTTTATATAGGCTACAACAATATAAGAAGACAAAACACTAATGATAACACCTAATATTAGACCCGGGGCTCGAGGCTCTTACATAATGATGACAACTAGAAACCTAAAAATAATAATTATAATAATATGCGTCACGTAACATCCGCATCATGTAACATATACATACATATATATACATACATATATATCTATAATAAATACTCAAAAGCATGAAAGCTGTCGTAGGAGAGCAGATCTGGAGATGTGTGACACAATAGTGATCATCCAGAGAGGAACCGATGTCTGAAACGACGAGGCAACAGTTGGATCTGACTGTTTAGAGAGGGATCTGAGCTGCAGGGACAGACTGAGTTGGAGGGGCTGGTGTAAGGCTGGAGGATGTGTTGGCGAGAGGTTTGGGTCCAGGAAAATGAGTTATGTGAGGGATGTGACTTCAGGAATAAGGAAAATCAACAGGCGTGAGGGCTAGTTGCGGGTTGGAGATGATCCAACTGTTTATTAGTGAATGGCAGGGTGGGTGGTCGTTTATTTTTTTTGAATCTGTGTGGGATGGAGAAGGCAGTAGGCCGACGGCTGGAAAAGGGATTCATTTTAGGGCATGAGGGAGAAAATGAAGGTTAGGGATAAAATACCTTGGGGATGAAGGAAACCACCCGGGAGTCATCAACTAGGATTTCACGGAGTTGGCACCTTGTAGGGATCATCGGATTTCGGGATTCTTCTCTCTAAAATCTTAAATCAACCAAATGGCAGCCCCCACACTCCTATTTATAATAAAAGAACATTAATGTTGAAGCCAAAATTTGACTTCGACAAAAGTTCGAAAATAGTTGCGTAGCCAACACCTACTCGTCCCAAGTTCTGACCTCTGACTGGTTGTGTAGGACTAGAAACCGACCCAAAAGCCTCAGCAGGGAGGTCCAACCGCTTACCCGAAAGATCTCTGGGAGCTTCCCCTCCAAAGTCAAAAGCTGGGCTTGGAGCTCCTCAAAAAGCACAGGAAAACTCTTAAAATCCCGGGAAAACAGTGCTTCTGAAGAACCCCTGTGGGCCTATTTATAGTTTTTTGAGTTAGAACTGCCAATAACCAAACCGGACCGACCTGAATTTACCAACATAACCTTGGTTGGGTCTGCCAACAGCCAAACTCCACTGTTCTGAAGGGTTATATGCAGACCACCGAGGGCAAAAACGTAAAATCACTTCGGGTAAAAAAGGTGAACCGCCTTCCAACTAAACCGGCGCTTGGCGTGAGAGCCGTCTCGCGGGCGAGAGCTTCCCCTCCTATGGGGCTCGTCTCGCCTAGCGAGGCTCTCGCCTGAGCGACTGGGCCCTATGTTGGGTCCGTCTCGCCTGGGAAGGATCTCTCCTGAGCCGCTGGGCCCTCTCTCTGGGTCCATCTCTCCTGGGAAGGCTCTCGCCTGAGCCGCTGGGCCCTTATCGCTTGAATCACTGGGGCCCTCTCGCCTAGCGAGTCGGCCTTAACCCGGCGAGTTGCCCTTTTCCTGGAACCCACTCGCCAGTGAGTAGGCTTCTGCCAAAGAGTCCATCTTGCCTTACCTTCCCCTCTCTTCGAGCCCGATCTGATTCTACGAGCCCGAGGTTGTACACAATCCCCGCTCTTTTCGAGATTATTTGAAGCTCGGAAAGAAAGTCCAACCGACGCTCGTGTCATTAAAGCGTATTTATGAGCGTATTTATGAGGGAATCTTTGGTGTGGCCCCACACCGGAGCCTATAAATATAGGATTCCTACCCCATAAGGGAAATCCTCCCTTTCACACTTCCCCCTTCCTTGGCCCTGCTGCGATAATGTCTCACAGCCACAGTTTTCGCGAGCGTCTGGCGATGGTGCGTAAGCAGAATAACGCCAACGTGGCCGCCCTGACCAAGACTCTGACTCGTACCCCACCCTCCTTACCGTCCTCTTCGCCTCGTCAGGAGAAGGTAAAGACAGGCGACCCTTCATCCTCGGCCGAGGGGCCATCTCGCTCTGTCCTGGAGACCCGTCCCTCTCCTCCTCCCGCATCTCCTAAAGTGAAGGAGGTGAGTTCTCGCCTTTGCCCCCATGATCTTTTCGTCCATCTGCTTATTTATCTTTTTGCTTCTTCAGGGAGCCCTCGCGCCTCTACACCGACCAGTCAGCCCGTGTGATGACACCGTTGCCCATCGCGAAGAAACTGACTCACCACTGCCTTCTACTCCTCCATCTACTCCCCCTAACGAGAGGCGAGACGACCCCTCTCAGGCCGCTGGGACCTCCCGCCATCCTGGTAAAAAACCTTCCCTTTCGCTTCTCTGTCCCACTCGCTACTCCCACACCCTTCTGCGAGAGCCCCTCTCACCCTGCCCCTGCACTCCTTGCATAGGCGCCCAGACCGACTCGCCCGCTGAGGACCTCTTTAGGCGACTCGCCGTCTCTCCCCCTCCTCCTATAGACAAAATTGAAGACTACCTGGGCGACCCCGCGGACCCGCTGGAGATGAAGCGCAAGACCGCTGAGATGTTTCGGAAGCACGCGCGCATCATCAGCAAGCTGGAGCAGGACAGACAGGCGGCCAATAGGCGAATCGAATGGCTGGAGAATGAATGCGCTCTCCTGTCTTCTGAGGTTGACCCTGGGATAGAAATTGAGGGGAGCGACCCTCAGGCCATTATCGGCGAGGTCGACGCACAGCTCCGTCTCGCGCGCAGTGGGCTTGGCGCTGTTCGCTCTTTCCACTCGCCCAGTAGGCCCCACTGCGCGGGGGCTCGCGGTGGCCGCTGGAAATGGTTCCCGTATTAAGGACTGCTCCTGCTTCGTTCATTCGTCTCGCGGGTTATTCTTTGTTTCTGTATATTTACTGCTGTAATAATTAAATGATACATTATACTGCCGTCTCGCCGGCAATGCCCGAGAATATGATTCCCGCCTTATGCGGGATGGTACGTTTAATTATTTATTGCCGCTTGTTTAATCGTTTAATTTTCATTTAATTTCTTTTAAATTAAACATTCTGTCCTGTGATTGTGATGGGCCACACAAATCGAGGTTTAGGAGAGAGAGTGTGAACCGCCGGCCGGCTCTTCCCCTTCCCCTACTCTTTTCCCGCCCATTTAATCATTTTACGACATCCGATATAAATACTCCTGCACCCCCAGAGCAGAAAGATATCTGTACGTTCATCTCTGCCGCATCCAAGCTTTTGCCCCCTTGTCCCTTCCGTCTCGCCGATCACTCTCGCCTTTTCATTTCTCTCGCCTCTCCTTCTCTCGCCCTTCTCCTCTCGCTCTCCTCCTCTCGCTCTTCTTCTCTTTCAACCATCTCGCCGACATCATTCTCGCCTAACATGGGGAAGAAGAGAGTTGAGGAGGGTGAGGGGCG
This sequence comes from Platanthera guangdongensis, assembly GCA_039583875.1. Taxonomy (NCBI): domain Eukaryota; kingdom Viridiplantae; phylum Streptophyta; class Magnoliopsida; order Asparagales; family Orchidaceae; genus Platanthera; species Platanthera guangdongensis. The sequence goes on along the minus strand of CM077150.1, from coordinate 111,614,317 downwards.
CAGCCGCTGCGGGAAGAGGTTTACCCATTATGACTTCCCTCTCGGCAGGCTCCCTGACGAAGACTATCGCAACTTCGTCCGCGAGTATATGAAGGAGGGGCTTGAATCGCGGCCCCCTAAGGTTGGCGAGTCGATCAATACCTACTACCCGAGAGAGCTCGCCTTCCCCGTCTCGCACTTTGAGGCAGGGTTAAGGTTGCCTCTCTGGCCGGAGGTAAAGCAGGTCTTTAAGTACTTTGGTGTCGTCCCGGCGCAGTTTAACCCGAATTCCATTTCGATGTTAATCGCCTTCGCCTGCTACATGCGCCGAGAGTGCATTGAGTTCAGCTTGACGGTCTTCCGCAAGCTCTTCTTCTACCACGCCAACGCCGACGACGTCTCGTACTTCACCAGGCAAGTGCTCAAGGTGTGCGAGACGCCGAACAAAAATCATCATGGGCTCACCAGATTCGTCTTTATCCGCGGCGACTTTGGGGGCGTCCCGCTCGCGCCCGTGTTGCCCCCCGAGAGCTTTTATGCGTCTCCGCAGGTAGGCGGCACAGACAAGCTGCTGTTTGACTTCTTCATCGACAAGAATTTCGAGGTCCACTTCTTGCGGCGAGGCCTCGACTCGCTGCCTCCGTTGCTCCCTAGCGAAGGTACTCTCGCTCTCTTGCCTTGTTTGATTATTTCTTCATCTCGCCATCTCATCACCTCCTTGCCAGTTTTTTAGGGGAGCGAGTAGTACCAGTCCACCCCCCCCTACAAGAGCAACATCCAACCAAGCGAGGGCCTCAGTCTCGCCAGCGCTGCAGCTGAGGCGGCGAGAGAGTCCTTGGCTCTTGCCCCTTCGAAGAGGCCTGCAGGCGACACGACCCCCTCTCGCTCCAGCCCTCCCAGAAAAAAGATGAAGAAAGCCGTGGTCATCTCCAAGGGGAAAAAGAAGGAGGCCCCGATGGAGAAGAAGGAGATGCCGGGGTCTCTGACCCCCATCTCCATAATGGACTCACAGTCTCCCCGCACCCCTCCCTCTCATGCCGTCTCGCCTGCCCGCGAGACGACTCTACCCGATCGGCCTGCTGTTACTTCTAATCAGCCGGCCGCCGCTACATCTCGCGAAACTACTACTCCCAGTCTCCCGGCCCCCTCTTCTCATCCCAACTTTAACCTGGGCCCCGCGATCCAGGATGTTGCCGGCGCCCCCGTTCTGGTGTGGGTGAAGAACATCAACCGCGTGTCCATCTCCACTCTCCTTCCTTCTTGTAAAGAGCACGAGGTTCCTACCAGCCATGCCTTCTCCGTGGGCTATGGCCTTTATGGTGCTCCTGAGGCGGTCTCCCCCGAGAATGAGTCCTCGCGAGACCTCGTCTTGAAATCCTCCCACTCCCAACTGTGCGCCTTGGAGCTCTCGCATCGCACCGCGTGCCGCCTTATCTATACTAACAAGAAGTGGAAAGATGCCTAGACGGGCCTGGCGGCAGAGCGAGCGAAATCTGATGACCTCGCGAGAAGACTATCTGATGCCGAGACCCTCCTCGCGAAAGCTCAGGGAGGCGTGGTAAGCCTTAAAACTTATTCTTGGATTATCCTTAAATACTCTTTACTAATGACTGGGCGTCTCGCAGGATGCCGAGATGGCGGAGCAGTTGCACTCGCGCGTGGCGGCCCAGGAGGAGATTAAGGATTTGAGAGCTGAGGTCACTCGCCTTCAGGACAACGCCGCGTCGTCGTCTCGCCGCAAGCCCCTCCCGGCCTCTCTGCCTCGATATTCTCTGGATGAAGTTGAGGAGCGGTGCCGAGACGCCAGAATCATGACGGCGGAGCTGATACTAAAAATGATGAAGGAGCTGGGGGTCGTGAAGGAGGACTCCGAGACGGTGACTGCTCGCGATCTGGTCCCCCAGCTCTATGGCGAGGAGAGCGAAGATTACTCTTCCGGCGGGGAGGAATGAACTGCTGCATGCGAGATCCAAGACCCCCCCTCCCCTTTTTCTTTTTTGCTGCTGTATTAACTTAGACTTCTTTTTGAGTTTGTTTTTGTGATCAAACCTGTATTGATGACACTTGTGAACTGATATTGATCAATTGTACAGTTCTGTTCTGTTTCTCCATTTTACACTTTGCGGAACGATTTATTGGCTTGCTTTTGTCTGCGAGACGGTGCTGCCCACCCGTCTCGCCGCCTCGCTTTTACTTGTTTTACTTTGCTTTATTTCGTTTACTGCGAGACGACCCTGTGATGCGCTCACGCCCGTGTGACAGTGCTACGTGTTGTCTCGCCACTTCACTGGAGAGTTGACTTTTTCAGAGCGCGAGTCGTCACTTTCCCCATCTTATTTGTGTGTGAGACCTAACTGGTATAACCCTCTCGCCTCGCCTTAGGGTACTCCCGGCGCGAGTGGCTTTTAGTGACTTATCTTGCTCCCCTATTATTAGGCCGAGCCTTCTGTCCCGCGCGAGTGCCCACTCGCCGTAGGCGAGACCATCCCCAAGGTTGACAACTGGGAGTGCCTCCACTCGCCCTGCTCCACCCTTTGCCTCTTATAATTTGTTTTTCATGAGTTTAAGTAGGATGTTCCTTAGGGAGGTTTCCCCAATCACTATGCCATCGAACGAGCTTATAATCCTGCCAGCTTGATGAGAGCCTGGGCAGCTGGTCTACCGGTGGCCGAGCCAGGCTCGCGGTAGTGCAAGTATCCAAGAACCAAGGACCAAACCTCTCCCCCACAGGCAAGCCTACAGACCTGACAACTAATGAGAGCCTGCGCAGCAGGTCTACCTGGGGCTGAGCCGTGCTCGGGGTAGTGCAAGTCTCCAAGAAGCAAGGACCAAACCTCTCCCCCATAGGCGAGCCTTCGGACCTGACAGCTAATGAGAGCCTGCGCAGCGGGTCTACCTTGGGCCGAGCCGTGCTCGGGGTAATGCAAGTCTCCAAGAACCAAGGACCAAACCTCTCCCCCACAGATGAGCCTTCGGACCTGCCAGCTAATGAGAGCCTGCGCAGCGGGTCTACCTGGGGCGGAGCCGTGCTCGGGGTCCCTTACCCCCACAGGCGAGCCTTCGGACCTGCCAGCTAATGAGAGCCTGCGCAGCGGGTCTACCTAGGGCCGAGCCAGGCTCGGGGTAGTGCAAGTCTCCAAGAACCAAGGACCAAACCTCTCCCCCATAGGCGAGCCTTCGGACCTACCGGCTAATGGGAGCCTGCGCAGCGGGTCTACCTGTGGCCGAGCCGTGCTCGGGGTCCCTTACCCCCACAGACGGGCTTCGGACCTGCTAACTAATGAGATCCTGCGCAGCGGGTCTACCAGGGGCCGAGCCAGGCTCGGGGTATTGCAAGAGTCTCCAAGAACCAAGAACCAAACCTCTCCCCCACAGGCGAGCCTTCGGACCTGCCAGCTAATGAGAGCCTGCGCAACGGGTCTACCTAGGGCGGAGCCGTGCTCGGGGTCCCTTACCCCCACATGCGAGCCTTCAGACCTGCCAGCAAATGAGAGCCTGCACAACGGGTCTACCTGATGCCGAACCAGGCTCGGGGTAGTGCAAAAGTCTCATCTTCCTGCCGTTAGAATTTCACAGTAAGTAAAAGCAAGAAGTAACTTGAGGAATATATTACAATAAACTTGATTTGAGTATACAATTTTCACTCTCCCTTCTCATGGGTAGAAGCGTTTCAAGTCGTCGCCACTACAGGTGTGGCTCATGGACCTACCCTCCACATCCTAGAGGTGGTAACCTCCTGTTCTTAGTACCCTCTCGACAATATAGGGCCCTTCCCAATTTGAGTTGAGCTTGCCCACGGGGGCAGATCTTCCCGCACCATCAACTTTCTTCAGCACCAGATCTCCCTCCGCGAACTGTTTGATCCTGATATGCTTGTCAAAATATTTTGCCATCCGTCGTTTGATCTCTTCCTGCCTGATAGCTGAGATATCACGTAGCTCTTCCACCATATCCAATGAGAGGCGTAGCCCCCCTTTGTTTTCCAACCTCCAAGCCTCATCCCCTTCACCTGCGGCCGCGACTCGTGGGGATCTCCACGGGCAGGACTGCCTCACACCCATGAGAAAGTTTGAATAGGGTCTCGCCGGTGGCCGTATTCGGGTTTGTCCGCAAGGCACACAATACTGAGGGGAGCTGCTCCACCCAGCTTCCCCTCAAGTTCTCCACCTTCTTCTTGAGCAGGTTCACGATGATCTTGTTGGCCACCTCCACCTGGCCGTTGCTCCTGGGGTGGTGTACGGAGGCAAATCTAAGGTCTATCCCCACCTGAGCGCAGAAGCCGATGAACTCTTTGCTGCCAAACTGGGGTTCATTGTCTGTTACGATCGCTTGAGGGAGCCCGTGCCTGCATATGATCTCCCCCCAGACAAAATTCCGGATGACCTGTGAGGTGACCTTGGCCAATACCTTGACCTCTAGCCACTTTGAAAAATAATCAATCATGACCAGGAGGAACCTCCTCTGCCCACTAGCCGGAGGGAAAGGTCCGACCAAGTCCATTCCCCAGATGTCGAAAGGCCATGGTGCCGTGATGCTTCAGAGTTTTTGAGCGGGCAAGAGCTGAAGGGGGGCATATAGCTGACACTTCCAGCACCTCCTCGCAAACTCAGCCGTATCCTTCCTCAGGGTCTGCCAAAAATACCCTTGCCTCACCACCCTTGCTTCCAACGTTCTTCCCCCAGAGTGACTGTCGCACTCTCCTGAATGCACCTCCTGCAGGATCCTCGGGACATCCTCCTCGGTCACACACCTTGCCAGGAGTCCTGACAACATCTTACGATGCAACCCCCCTTCCAACATTAGGTAGTGAGCTGCCTTGTGCCTGAAGCTTTTCCCGTCCTTGGTCCCCTCTGGAAGCTCGCCAGTGGTTAGGAAGGTCACCAATGGATCCACCCACGAGGGTCGCCGATCCACATCCATCAACTCTCCTTCCTCGATAGCCGGTCGAAATAGCTCCGTCAAGGTCCCTCCTCCCCGAGGTCCAAACTTAGCCAACCGATCGACAACTATACTTTCTTCCCTAGGAACATGTTGGATTGAGAACGTCCGGAACCCTCCGATGATTGCCCTTATCTTGGACAAGTACTTCACAAGGGTGGGCTCCCGAGCTTCGAACTCTCCTCGGATCTGTGATGCCACCACCATCGAGTCCGTAAAAGCTTCCACATCTTGGATCTCCAGTTCCTTTGCCAAACGAAGGCCGGCTATCACGACCTCGTATTCCGCCTGATTGTTGGTCGATGGAAAGTGTGAGACCACTGCTTGTTCTATGGTGACCCCATGAGGACTTATTAACACCACCCCTGCTCCGAGAGAGTGCTTTTCCGAGGCCCCATCAACCATCATCTTCCACGCCTCCCGCGGCCGCGGCTCCTCGGCTCCGACCTCAACAACGTAGTTCGCCAAGAAGTCAGCCACGGCCCGAACCTTAATGGAGAGCCTTGGCACGAAGGAGATATCAAACTCGCATAATTCAATGAACCACTTGGCCAACCTGCCCGAGTGCTCCACTCCCTCAAAAATCTTGCGAAGGGGATGGTCCGTCACCACCTTGATTGAATGCACTTGGAAGTACAGCCGGAGCTTACTGGCAGAAACGATCAAAGCATACGCCCACTTTTTCCAAGATGGGGTAGCGGAGCTCCGCCTTCTTCAGGATCCTGCTAACATAGTAAATTGAAAATTGCTTCTTTCCCTCTTTCCTGACCAGGACCGAGCTCACGGCCTCCGCTTCTACTTCGAGGTACAAGACTAGGTCCTCCCCCTCCTTTGGGCTTTGAAGTAGAGGAGCCTAAGAGAGCTGCCTCTTCAGCATTTGGAAAGCCTCTTCGCATTCGGCAGTCCACTCGAACCTTTGAGTACCTCTCAACACTTTGAAGAACGATGAGCATTTTTCTCCCGACCTGGAGAGGAATCTGCTTAGCCCGGCCAGCTTGTCGGTCAGGCGCTGGACCTCCTTAGCGTTACGTGGTGATTCCAGCTCCAGGATGACCTTCACCTTATCTGGGTTATGCTCCACCCCTGCGGGAGTCAGGAGATGCCCAAGGAACTTCCCGCGTCTCTCCCCGAAGACACTTCAAGGGGTTCAGCCTCATTTTGAACTTTCGCAGGGTGGCGAACGTCTCCTCCAGGTCTCGAAGATGCGAGTCCACACATTTGCTCTTGACCATCAGATCATCAACATAGACTTCCAGGTTCCTCCCCCTCTGACCCTGGAAGACCCGATCCATCATGCGCTGGTATGTAGCCCCTGCGTTTTTCAACCCAAAGGACATCATCTTGTAGCTGAAACACCCCTCCCTTGTGATGAAGGAGACGTCCTTGACATCAGGAGGGTACATTCGGATCTGATGGTAACCTGAAAAAACATCCAAAAAACTCATATTCGAAAAACCAACGACTGAATCAATCAGCACGTCGATTCGAGGCAGGGGGTAGCAATCCTTGGGACATGATTTATTTAATAAAGAAAAATCAATACACATGCGCCACTTGCCTCACCCTTTCTTCACCATTACCACGTTGGAGATCCAGCCTGGATCCTGGATCTCCGAGATGAAGTCAGCCTCCAGAAGCTTCTTGACCTTCTCGCGGATGGGCTCCTCCAGCTTGGTAGCGATTGTCCTTATCTTCTGGCGAATGGGGTGCGTCCGGGGGTCCAAGTTCAGGCGATGTCAGGCCACATCCACATCGATGCCCGACATGTCAGCCGCGCTCCAAGCAAAGATGTCGACGTTGCTCTGGATGCAAGCCCTGACTCGCTCCTGGTCCTTGGGACTCAAGCCCCCGCTGATCCGCACCCTCTGCATCTGACCGACGCTGGTGAAGACTTCCATCTCCACCACTTCTCCGGCCGACTCCAGCCGCGACTGCTCCCAGCCGACCCTTGCCCCCTCTTCCTGCCCATACTCTTCCTCCCCTTCTGCTTCCCCGACTTCCATCGCCTCCCCTAGGCTCTCACTGTGCCACTGCTCAACTTCCATGCCTCTCAGGGCCTCCCTCTCAACTCCTTCTTCTACTCCTTCCACCTGCCGACCTCCTTGCGGCTCCGACTCTTCGTCCCTCTGGACCTCCTGCACACCTCCTCCTCTTTGCTCCTCCTCAATCTCCTCCCTCGCCTCCTCCGGGCATACCTCCTCCTCTCCGACAACCTCTTCCTGCTCCGCCATCTTCCTCTCCAGCTCTTCTGCCTCTGCCATCCAAGAAATGGTGTTGACCGCCGTCAGGTAACACTGCCTCGCCACCTTCGGGTCCCCCCTGATCCTGATCTGCACCCCTCCGTTGTTGAACTTAAGGCATTGATGAAACGAGGAGGGGTCACATCAAAAGGAGCTGATGAGGGGGTGCCCAAATATGGTGTTATAGCTGCTCGGGGCGTTCACGATCACGAACCTGCAGTTTCGCGACACGCCCCCCAACTTCACATGCAGCCCTACTCCTTCTACCTCCTTTCTTTCTCCTGAAAAACCAAACAACGGTCCGTCCGAAGCTAGTACTCTCTTGCCCTCAACCTTCATCTCATCGAAGGCCTTCTTGAAGATCACGTTCACGGAGCTCCCGTTATCTACCAAGATCATGGAGACCGTGAAGTTCTCGACCGCCGTCTGGATCACCAAGACGTCACAGAACGGGTCCTCGTAATCCGACATATCTGCTGAAGAAAAGGTAATTTTCTCCTCCGGAGGGGGAGCCTGGGAGGTCGAGGGTACCTCCCTTCGGAACATGGTCTGGAGGCTCCCCTTACGAGTTGCCTCAATCCCAACTCCTCCGTGGATCACCCCGATCCCTCCCCGGGTCCCTACATCCGCCCGGTCCTCACACCTATCTTCCATCTCCCCATGCTGCACCTCCACGATCCTTATCGGCGGATCCTGCCTCCCTAGCCCCCTGGCTTCTCTCATCTCCAAGAACTCTGGACAAGTGGCCGTCGCGTGACCCTCCTCCTGATGGAAGTCACAGAACAACAACGCCACCCGACCCCCTCTTCCTTCTCCACCTCCTCTTCTTCCGGCTCCTCCCCGAGCTCCTCTCCTTCCTCCTATACCTCGGCCGACCTCCATTGCCTCCTGCTGATGTGTGCAGTGACCCCTCAGCTCCTGCCTCCTCGCCGGCTGATCAAGCCTCCTCGGCTTGCGGAAGTTTTCTCTACCCTGAAAGCCTCCTCCTTTCTCCTGAGGGCGACCCTCCTGAGGCCTCCAACCTAACCGGTTGTTCGACTCCCGGACCCCCCGTCCTTGATGCTGTCCGTGCTGCTCCTGTCCTCAGGGCTCCTCCCTCCTTCTCTCTACTCTCTGCTCCATCTGCCTTCGAGCTCCCGGCTCCTTCACGTCATCCTCCGCCAACCTGGACAGCTTCCTGGCAAAAGCCGGATTGGCCCTCTCGAAGTCTATCTCCTTTGCCGCCCTCTCCATGAGCTCCTCAAAAGAGAGGGCCGGGGGGGGGGGGGGCACTCTCTTCAGCTCCATGCTAAAGAATCCCGGCCTCAGGCCCAGGGTAAAGGCGAGCATCAGTGCATACCCTGGTACCTCCTGGACCCGGGGGATCTCTTCCTGAAACCGGTCAACATAATGACCCAACGTCTCGTCTTGCTTCTGCCTCACCGCAAACAGGCACTCCGCCTCCTTCTTACGCTTCTTGGATCTCGAAAACCTCAACAAAAAACCTCGACGCAGATTCTCAAAACTGTAGATCGAACTTGCCGGCAACTAGTGGAACCAGTCTCGTGCCTTCTTCTTCAACGTGATGACAAACAGAAGACACTTGAAGGCATCCGTCATCTGCCTTATCGAAACAACATCTTCAAACCACTGCACATGCTGTACAGGGTTATCTTTCTCTGAGTATTAGGACATGTCGTGCTCCCGGAACCCCCCGACACCGGGGCCGAGATGATGAGTTCACTGAAAGGGCTCTCGCCTCTTGCTTGCCGAGAGGGCACGTCTCGCGGCCTCGGCTGGCTCGCCCGATTTGCGATACCATGCCCAGGGAAGAGCTCGCGCACAACCGCCTCCCTCTCGCCAACTTCTGTCGGAATCTCTTCCCGGGACGCTGGCCTGGGAAGAGCTCTCGCGCGACAACGTCCCTCTCGCCAACTTCCGCCGGGACCTCCTTCCCGGGGCGCTGCCCAGGAGCGTTCTCGCCCAAGAGCGGGATCGCCTCTACCGGAACCTGAGGCGTTGCCCACTCGCTTCTTGCCGAGAAGGCCAAGCTGATGGTCTGCAAGACCTCTCGCCTGAAGTCTTCCAGCATCTTCCTCGTCGCCTCCTCTTCCCGGGAGGGGGAACCTCCTGAACCAGATCCTTCACCTTCACCTCCTGCCATCAGACCAAACTCAAAATTTCTTGTATCAGCTACCTTTCACGCTCACCGCACCAGAACTGTTGAAGCCAAAATTTGACTTCGACAAAAGTTTGGAAATAAGGCCGTAGCCAACACCTACTCGTCCCAAGCTTTGACCTCCGTCTGGTTGTGTAGGACTAGAAACCGACCCAAAAGCCTCAGCAGGGAGGTCCCACCGCTTACCCGGAAGATCCCTGAGAGCTTCCCTTCCAAAACCAAAAGCTGGGCTTAGAGCTCCTCAGAAAGTACAGGAAAACTCTTAAAATCCCGAGAAAACAGTGCTTCTGAAGAACCCCTGTGGGCCTATTTATAGTTTTCTGAGTTAGAACTGCCAATAACCAAACTGAACCGACCTGAATTTACCAACATACCCTTGGTTGGGTCTGCCAACAGCCAAAATCCGCTGTTCTGAAGGGTTATATGCAGACCACCGAGGGCAAAAGCGTAAAATCACCTAGGGTAAAAAAGGCGAACGGCCTTCCAACTGAACCGGCGCTTGGCGAGAGCGCCGTCTCGCGGGCGAGAGCTTCCCCTCCTATGGGGCTCGTCTTGCCTAGCAAGGCTCTCGCCTGAGCGGCTGGGCCCTATGCTGGGTCCGTCTCGCCTGGGAAGGATCTCGCCTGAGCCGCTGGGCCCTCTATTTGGGTCCATCTCGCCTGGGAAGGCTCTCGCCTGAGCCGTTGGGCCCTTCTTGCTTGAATCACTGGGGCCCTCTCGCCTAGCGAGTCGGTCTTAACCCGACGAGTTGCCCTTTTCCTGGGACCCACTCGCCAATGAGTAGGCTTCTGCCAAAGAGTCCATCTTGCCTTACCTTCCCCTCTCTTCGAGCCCGATCTGATCCTACGAGCCCGAGGTTGTACAATTAAGGCATCCTGACATCAATGACTATGATTGACCGAGAGTGTCAGCCTGTCAGGTGCCCGATTACACTAAATAATCGATCCAGAGACGCCATATATCATAGGTAGCCAATCATCCCCTAATAGATCCAAAACTTGTCCTCCGTTGCGGGTCCGCTTCTTCGGTCTGCGTCATTTTCCATTAAATGAATTCATCTTCTAATGAATAGAGATCAAATTCCTCTCGGTGTATGTCAGTTAAGACTCGATGAGGTCCACTAGAGATCATCCAAGTATCGTCGATTGCAATGCATACTCTCCATTGGTACTCTTGTGTTTGCCTGTCTGGCGTGAATATGCATTTGTGAGGCTTGATATCAATTATGCTCTCAATAATTCACTGATGTGCAGGAAGTCCCTGTGCGATCACTGGTGCAAACAGTAAATCCATAAGCGACTGTACCAAAGGCTGTTGAGACTCAAACTTTTAGCTGGCCTCCTAAGGAGCCTCACAGTGTGGACTCTCACCAACACCTTCTCCCTTCATAAAATACCCTCTATTGTCAGTGAACATCTGCATGCGATATATGAGATTTATCACCGATATGTATCCTCCACCAGATCGACTCATAGAACACATGCAAACAATGAACAAACAACTCAACAGACGTATGCAAATGATGAAGAAACGACTCAATGGACTCATGACAATGATGCAAATGAAACACAACAGACACAACACGCTTTATATGAGGCAGTCTTGGGCAGTCTGACGATGACCTGGGAATATATATAATGTGGTGGCTTATCAGGAGGTTCTCTCGGTGGAGTGTAGAAAAACTTATCCAATATGCGACGAGTGTCCAAGTGAACGCGTGAGACATCAATACTCAAAGAAGAAGGGGCTCATAAGATGCCAAATGTCTCTTGGAGATTGCGACACATCAGGGGGCTCGACGGGAGGTATGTATGAAAATTCACTATGGATGCGACAATCACCATAGTGGATACCAGAGATACCGATGATATGATGTGTCTTAAGAGTGTGGTGATTGTCTCTGAATGGAAAGAACTTATCTAGTGGATCTATAGGCAGCGTGTCCCAAAACTCATCAAGAATGCCATGGATTATAAGGTAGACTCAAAATAACGGGAATATGCTCAAGTGTACTTAACGAAAACCCTACATACTTGATGCTCAACTCAAGATCCATTCTCTGGGGCAAGATCAAAGACGATAAATAAAGAGACATCAATAAGTCGATACTCATAAATGAGTGGCTCACCTGAATGTTATCACCACCAGGACGTGGTGGTTCTTCAGGAGGCTCGATAAGGGGGCTCATCATAGAACCAGTCAACAGGGTCATGATCCTCCAGATGAATACAATCGTAAGGGATAGTATCCCCATAAATTGGTGAGATAGTCACTACGAGATCAACACCGGGCTCTTGGCTCTTGGTCGTGATGTGGCTCAGGACATTGACAAAGGGAGAGTGACATAGACCTACTTTCAACAATGGGTCTATAGGTGCGTTGTCAATAAGTGAGTCTATGGTAGGGGTGCTAACTAACACAAGACATGCCAAAAGTAGTGTAGGTGAAAGACACATCACCATAGAATCAATAGATTGCTTAGACTCACTCTCAGCCGGGGTCACAAAAAAAGAGTCAGAAACAAATGATAAACCACTCACCAGACTAAGTACCTCACTGGGATATGAGAAGTCCGTATTAGGTATCATTTCTATCGTGTCTGACAGGACCATGGTGGGCAACGTGGTGACCTCGTTTTGGGAGGGACGTATTGCGAAGGTGAAGTTGTGAATCCACTCAACCCGGTTTTGCGGATCTCAAGGATTGTTCATAATGAAGGGCAAACTTATATGTATGATCAAGGGACTCCGAGCTGTGATATGCCAACTCAGTACGTATGTCAGATAGAAGTCCAGACCGAAATTATGAAGAGGTCATAGCTGGCTCCTCTCGGATATCACACCTCACAACTTACTCAAAAAAAATTTGTACTTAGCAACAGACATAGATCCTTGTTGAAGGAAAAATAATTGCTTGAGAAAACAATTCTGATACGACGGAGACAAATATCTCTGACACAACATACACTTCATATTCACCCATCTAGTGATGCGATGAGGACGATCTTACCTGCAAGGAGGTCGAGACAGTACTTTCGTTGAGAGAGGACAAGCTCATCTGGCCGTCTGACAACCTCAAGACCTAAGAAGTACCATAGGGGCCCCAAATCTTTTGTCTGAAAGACGGAACACAGATGTAGTTTGACCGCCTGTATCCCTTGTGAGTCATCTTCTGTAATGATGATATCATCAACGTACACTAACAGAAGAACCGTTCCTGTTGTTCAGTGACGAGTAAACAGCAAGAAGTCGGTCGAGCTACGAGTAAAACCAATATCCCGAAGGGCTTTACTGAACTTTTCAAATCATGCCAGTGGGGATTGTTTGAGATCATACAGAGCCTTCAAAAGACGACAGACCTGGGACTCCCCTGTGGTCTCAAACCCTGGTGGTTGCTGCATATATACCGTTTCCTGGAGATCACCATTCAGAAAGACATTCTTGATATCCAGTTGGAGTAAGGGCCACTGGCGATGGACAGCTACAGAGATGAGGACACGAACGGTATTGAGCTTGGCCACCGGAGAGAAAGTTTCCTCATAGTCGAGCCCCTGTTGTTGGGTGAAGCCACGAGCCACTAGACGAGCCTTCAGACGGTCAATCGTCCCATCAGCAGCATGTTTGATGACAATGACCCACTTACACCCAACCAGTTTCTGACTCGGAGGAAGCGGTACTAGAGTCCATGTCGGGTTAGCCCAGAGAGCAGCCATTTCCTCCTATATGACGGCTCGTCAGCCCGGATGTTGGAGCGCCTCCTGCACAGAGTTAGGAACTGAGACCGAGGAAATAGAAGTAGCAAATGTGTGAAGGTGGTGAGAGAGGCGATGGAGGGAGACACAGTTTTCCAGTAGATGAGCTGTGGAGGGCGGTACCTGATCAGCAGGGCCCGGAGTAGCCGTGGTTGAGGCCGACTGCAGAGGCGCAACAGAACTGGGAGGGCGACGAGTGTAGACACGGATAACGGGTTGTTTGGTGGGAGCAAGAGCCGGTGCAGGTGGAACCGGGGAAGGTGGTGCAGTAGCGGGATAACAGGGCGTGGGATGGATGGCGGGAGAGGAGCCGGTGGTAGATGAGCGGGTAAAGGAGCAGGGAAAAACGGCTGATCCTCTCGGAAGGTAACATCAACAGTGACCAAGACCTTTCGGGTAGCTGGAGAATAACATACGTAGCCCTTCTGGGTGCGCGAATATCCGACAAAGATGTGTTTAGCCGCCCGGGGATCCAACTTGCACGAGGATGGCTCTAGGCGGTGGACGTAGCAGGTGCTGCCAAATACACGAGGCGGGAGAGGAAAGGCCGGAGTTGAGGGAAACAGTAGGTTGAACGGAGTAGCATAGTGGAGGACGGAGGAAGGAAGACGGTTGATGAGGAAGCAAGCAGTGGAGACCGCAAAGTTCCAGTAAAGTTTGGGAACATGCATTTGAAGCATGAGAGAGCGTGCAACATCGAGCAAGTTGCGGTTCTTCCGTTCGGCAACGCCTTTTTGCTGGGGTGCGTAGGCACATGATGTTTGATGAATAATCCCGAATTCAGAGCACAAATCTGTAAAGTCGTGACCGGTGTATTCGCGAGCATTATCGGTGCACAATGTTTTTAGGGTGGTGTGGATTTGTGTTCGGGTTTCAAGGACGAAGGCCTGAAAAACACTGGGAATCTCGGAGCGATCATGAAGTAAAGCCATGTTGTGCGAGAGTAATCATCAATAAATGTGATAAAATAACGAAACCCAAAAATACTAGTAATCTTGAAAGGACCCCATATATCGGAATGTTCTAAATCAAAAGGAGCAACGCTCCAGGTACAATGAGCAGGAAAAGAAGAACGCGGCTGCTTGCCGAAGATAGAAGACTCACACTGAAACAGATGAATAGAGATATCAGGAAGAGCCCGCTGGAGGACCGGCGGAGGGGCATGCCCAAGATTTCGATGCCACTCGCTGGAAGAGAGAGATGAGAGGATGGTAGGAGAGTCATCAAGAAGGTAGAGCCTGTTCCGCAGTGTGCCTTTACCAATGGTAGTCCGCATCCGCCGATCCTGTATGATAAAAGAAGAAGATGTGAATATGACAGAGTAATCAAGATCACTAGTAAGACGACCAACAGAAAGTAAATTGAACGGGGAGCTCAGAACATGAAGAGCCGAGCGAAGGGAGATCGATGGGTTGAGAGAGAGATCCGTCGAGCCGGAGACGGGAACCGTTGCCCCATTAGCCACAGTGATACACTTTAGATGAGGAGAATCTGAATACTGGGCAGGCCGTCGCAAGGTAATGTGATGAGTGACACCTTAGTCCACGATCCGGCACGGACTGGTGGATAAACAAGGAGTACCTGTGTTGGAGACGGAGGCAATGGAGGCAGAGGGCGGGTTCAGCAGCCCCGGAAGTTGCTGGAGACGAACGGCCTCTAGGTCAGGAGGCACAGCAGAGGAGGCGTCAACAGCAATAGAAGCCGTCGGACGAGGAGGATAACCAATCTTCCGGTAGAAGGTCGCCTCAAGTTGGCCGTCCTTCCCACAGTATGAACACTTCGCCCGACCCCGGCCACCGCGCCCATGGCCCCGAGATCCTGAACGTCCTCTACGAGCGGAGGTAGGTGGGGGAAGTAGGGAGGGAGGTGCCTGCTTAAGAAGGGTCGGGGAAGAAGACGCAGAAGTATCCGGAGGAGGTGACACCCGGAGGAGCATGAAACAAACATCAGAGAAAGACGGTGTTGTGGGAGAATTCAGAACCTGAGGCCGAATAATCTGAAGGTGATGCGGAATGCGAGCCATCATGATGGAAATGCAAACGACTTCCTTCTGAGCGCGCTGAGCAACATGATCATTGGTAGACGACTAATGCTGGATCTAGGCCTCAGCAAGGGTCTTGGCTTGAGCGAGAAAGGATGTCATGTCCGAAGCCCCGCCCCCCAGTGTCGAGAGCGAGAAGATTAGTGAGTATGTCGTAGAGATGTTGCAGGCTGTCTCGGCCTGAGTACAAGGAATGCAGCTCATCCCACATAGCCTTGACCGTTTCGTGATACATGACCATCTGATAAGATTTACGATCCAAGGAATTGAGGAGCCAAGTCTGAACGCGACCATCATTGCAGAGCCAGTCGTCGGTAGGAGGAGAAGGAGGTGCCTGAGTGAGGTGAGGCAAAAGGCCCTTGGCCTGAAGAACCCGTCGAACATAATGCACCCAGGGGATAAAGTTCTTCTTTCCAGAGAGAGAAATGATAGTTATCCACAGCTCATCGCGGATTTCAACAGGACAAGTCGGGCGGTCTGCAGGACAAGTCGGGCGGTTTGCAGGCGGACTAGCCGCCAGGCCGGTGGAGTCAACAAAAGGTCCCATTGAAGCAGGAGAGAGACCGATGCACGTCGGGCGGTTTGCAAGTCGCAGTGACTAGAGACCGTAGCGGATGATGAAGGCCTCTGCGAGAAGAATTCGAGACCGCTCGGCAGGAAGTTAGGGAGCCGGTGGATGGCTAGGCCTCAAAGCAAAATGTGGGAAGCTTGAGAGAGAAAGACCGCGACCAAAATGCGGAAAAACGAACCGCACGGTCACAAGGTGGACACCGGTGGGCAGACGGGCCGCGACCAAAATGCAGAAAGAAGATAGACCGCACAGTCTCAGTGAGCACACCAGCGGTCAGAGCAACAAGAAGGAGGCCGCATGTATAATATTAGCGGACAAGAAGAGGAAGCCGCGAGTAGGAGAACTCGAGCGGGCAAGAGAAGGAAACCGCAAGTAGGAGAACTCGAGCGGGCAAGAGGAGGAAGGCACGAGTAGGAGAACTCGAGCGGACAGGAGAAGAATCCGCGAGTTAGAGAACTCGAGCGGATAGAGGAAGAATCCGCGAGTTAGAGAACTCGAGGAGAACTCGAGCAAATAGGCAGGAGAGACCGGACGAGTAGCACCAGAGGATGAGCCCACGGGTCAAGTTATAAAAGGAGAGGGAATAATGGAAGAAACTGGAGCCACAGAAGGAAGGTGGAGAGCGAACAAGTCGCTGAGGTTAGAGCGGGTAGCGAGCAGGAGCGGATAGCGCGAGAAAGCCGCAGAGTCCGCGGACAGACCGGAGAGACCAGAGCGGATTGGAGCGGTAAAAAAACTAACCAGACAGACCGGAACCTCCCTCTGATGCCATGTTGAGAGAACACAAAAACTTGTATGTATTGTTTGTGTGTGTAAATACAAAGAGAGAATCCAAATATATAGGAGGAAGAAAGAGAGAGAACAATCCTATACATGATTTGGGACTAAAGAAGAGAGAAGAGGGAAAACAAAAAATGGGCCCAATAATGGGCTATTTACATTGGCTTTTCTAACAATTATAAATAGATAAATATTGTATTATCACTGGTACTCGTGGAGGTTTTCGCCTGTCACTGTGGGTGTTGATCGCTGTGGGAACAGGGGCTCGTGGCTTTCAGATTTCAGCATGAAGAAGAACAATGAAGATGAGGAGTTGTACCGGTATTACAGAGGGAACAAAACTTTTTGTTCTTCTGTGTGCACGGTCCTCTTTTTCCCCTTCACAGTAGCAGTATTTAATATGGGCGGGACTATTTAATCTTTCTAATTATTCACTCCCGTTGGAAAAGTTGCCAAATATTTTTTCCAATTGAATTTTTTGTTGACTGTTAAAACATGCCAAATATAATTACTTCCAATTGAAATTTAAATATGATTTTTAAAATTTGTGTTTTTTATAGAAATCTCTCTGTTATGTTCCCCTATTTAATAGTGTAGAAATGAAGAAAACCAACCTTGTATATATGTCCACTTGGTAATAGTTACAAGTATACACACACTTATATAGGAGAAGAAGGAAGGGAGAAATCCTAATACATGATGTGGGACTAATCCAAGAAGAAAAACAAGAAACAACATGGGCCCTTAAATGGGCTTTTCTAACACTCCCCCGCAAGCTGGAGCGTACAAGTCGTAGGCGCCAAGCTTGGATAAGAACTGATAGTAGAGCGGCCTAGAGAGAGCTTTCGTCAGGATGTCCGCAACTTGGTCGGTAGCAGGAACATGCGCCAAATCTATCTTCTTTGACTGTACCTTTTCCCGGATAAAGTGACAGTCAACTTCGATATGCTTTGTTCGTTCGTGAAAAACCGGATTCTTGGCAATATGAATTGCTGCCTGACTGTCGCAAAATAAGGTTGCCGGAGATGAGAGACGAACACCTAAGTCTCTCAGAAGGCCTTCAAGCCAGGTTAACTCAGAGACAACAGCTGCCATAGCCCGGTACTCGGCTTCGGCAGAGGAGCGCGCAACCACATTCTGTTTCTTGCTACGCCAAGTTATGAGGTGTCCACCAAAGTAAGTACAGAATCCAGTTGTGGAGCGCCTATCATCAATAGAGCCTGCGTAGTCAGCGTCAGAATATTCGACGAGAGATAGAGATGTGGATGACTTATACACAAGTCCTTGTCCGGGGGCGAGCTTGAGATATCGAAGGATGCGCTCGACAGCTTGAAGATGAGATGTCCGAGGAGCGTGCATGAACCGGCTCACAACTCCCACAGCAAATGAGATGTCTGGTCGAGTCACCGTAAGGTAGATCAGCTTCCCAACCAAGCGTCTGTAATATTCCGGATTTGTAAGTAGCTTGTCAGAGTCAGAGCTATGGGCCGAGAGCTTGTGATTTGCGTCCATAGGAGTCTCCGCAGGTTTGCACCCAGAATAACCTGCATCACGAAGGAGGTCCATACAGTACTTCCTTTGAGATAACACAAGACCATCAGGGCGTCGGGCGACCTCGAGCCCAAGAAAGTACCGAAGGTTGCCCAGATCTTTGGTTTGAAAGGCAGAATTCAACTGTGCCTTGGTCTGTTGTATTCCTGCCGTGTCGTCGCCAGTAATCAGGATATCATCAACGTAGACCAGAAGAATCACAGTCCCGGTTGACCGATGTCGGGTGAAGAGAGAAAAATCAGCCGAGCTCCGAGTGAAGCCACTAGCACAGACCACTTTACTGAACTTTTCAAACCATGCACGCGGGGACTGTTTGAGACCATAAATGGATTTCTGAAGGTGCCATACCAAAGACTCCCCCGTGGTCTCAAACCCGGGCGGCTGCTGCATATAAACGGTCTCCTGGAGATCGCCGTTGAGGAAGACATTTTTGATATCCAGCTGATAAAGGGGCCAGTGACGATGAACAGCCAAGGAGAGAAGAACGCGGACCGTGTTCAATTTGGCCACGGGAGAGAAGGTTTCCTCATAATCAAGGCCATGTTGCTGAGTAAACCCCCGTGCCACAAGACGGGCCTTCAGACGATCGATAGTGCCATCCGCCGCATGTTTAATGACAAAGACCCATTTGCAGCTAACAGGGGTGTGGCCAGCAGGAAGAGGAACCAGATCCCAGGTCTGGTTAGCCCAGAGAGCCTGCATTTCATCGTGCATAGCAGCCCGCCAGCCAGGGTGGTGAAGCGCCTCCTGCACATTAGTAGGAAGAGAAATAGAGGAAAGGGAGGTGGCAAATGCGTAGAGAGGTGGTGTTAGCCGATGTAGAGAGACGTAGTTGGCCAAGGGATGAGCTGTAGAGACGGAAGCGTGATCGACCGTAGCGGAGCTATCGCTGGCAGCAGGGAGCTGGGTCACGGGCGCATCCTTGGATGGGCGACGAGAGTAGACACGGATTAGCGGTGGAGGAACCCGAGGAGGAACAGGGGGAGAGGAGGAAGAAGACGGCACAGATGGCGTGACCGGTACAACGGGCCGGGGAAGAGAGGGAGCAGAAGACGAGGGAGCAAAAGACGAGGTGGTGCCGGGTAAGTGGAAGGGCTGGTCTTCGCAGAAGGTGACATCTGCAGAAACGACCATTTTGCCGGTAGTAGGAGAGTAGCAGACGTACCCCTTTTGAGTGCGGGAGTAGCCAACAAACATATACTTGGCGGCCCGAGGAGCAAGTTTGTCGGAAGGAGGGCCAAGAAGGTGGACGTAACAAACACACCCGAAGATCCGTGGTGTGAGAGAGGTGAGGGGGATAGAGGGATAAAGGAGTTGGAGAGGTGAGGCAAAAGCAAGGACAGAGGAGGGAAGGCGGTTGATGAGATGACAGGCGGTGGAAACAGCAAAGTTCCAATATTCGGTGGGAACGTGCATTTGGAACATAAGGGAGCGGGCAACATCGAGAAGATGACGATTTTTTCGTTCTGCCAGCCCGTTTTGCTGAGGGGTATACGCACATGAAGTTTGATGGATGACACCAAAGTCAGTGCAGAGAGTGGAGAAGGCACGACCCGTATACTCCCGAGCATTATCAGTGCGAATGACTTTGAGAGGAGTGGCGAACTGCGTACGCATCTCAAGTAAAAAGGCGCGAAAGACAGAGGGAAGTTCAGTGCGATCTCGTAGGAAGTAGAGCCACGTGGTACGGGAGTAATCGTCAATGAACGTGACAAAGTACCGAAAGCCAAAAATACTAGGGAGCCGATAAGGACCCCAAATATCAGAATGAACTAACGACAAGGGAGTAGTACTCCTGGTACAGGCAGGGGGGAAAGAGGAACGGTGTTGTTTGCCGTAGACACAAGATTCACAGGAGAACTCTTGTAAAGAGAGATCAGGAAGAGCCCGCTTGAGAATCGAAAGGGGAGCATGTCCAAGGCGGCAATGCCAATCAACAGTAGAGATGGTGGAGAGAAGAGTTGGTGGGATATCCAAAATGTACAACCCATTCACCAGCTGCCCCTGACCAATGGTACTCCGGGTACGGCGATCCTGCATAAGCAAAGAATGGGGTGAAAAGGTAATACAACAGTCAAGGTCGTGTGTGAGACGACTAACTGATAATAAATTGAAGGGAGACCCCGGAACGTGAAGAACCGAGGAAAGAGAAAGGGTTGGCGTAAGCTGAAGATCAGCAGAGCCAAAGACGGGGAGGGTTTCACCGTTGGCCACAGTGATGCGAGCAGGATGAGGCGTGTGGAGATATGCTGGGGGCTTCTGGGAGGAGATATGGTGAGTAGCACCGGAATCAACGATCCAACAAGGACGATGAGAGAGGCAGGTGATACCCTCCGTAGAGGACACAACAGAGGTGACAGCGGAAGCAACAGGTGCCATGCGGAGAGCAGAAACAGCCCGCGGCGGACTGGAGCCGGTCGAGGCGAGTAGGGCAGACCACAGCTGCAGAGAGAGGCCACGGAAACAGAAAGAGGCCGCAGCGGGAAGAGAGTCCGCGCGGACAGAGACAGGCCGCAGCGAGCAGAGACAGCGGACTGGATGAGGTCGCGGCGAGCGGGAGTAGGCCGCGGCGAGTACAGGCACGCGCAGCAAGGAGCGGGCTATGGGAGGCCGCGGCGGACTGGTTCCGGCCGTGGCAAGCAGAGCACAACGGCGGGCCGAGAAGAGAGGGCAAGCTGGGGGAGCTTGGCAAGTCGCGGGAACGGGGCAAGTCGCGGCGAGCTGGAGGGGGTCGCGGCGAACTGCAGGAGACCGCGGCGGACTGGAGGTAGCGGCGGACTGGAGGAGGCCGCGATGAGCACAGACGCTCAGCAAGGAGCGGGCCAAGAGAGGCCGCAGCGGATGGAAGAGGTCGAGGCGGACTGGACCAGATCGCGTCGAGCTGAGAAGAGAGGACAAGCCGGGAAGCAAGAGAGCGACCGCAGCGGGCTGGACCAGTCCGCAAGACGGAAAGAATGCAGAGGGGCGAGCCCGCGGTGAACAGGGAAAAGAACTCGGCCGCCTGAAGAGGAAGGAGAGCAGCCGCAAGCAGAGGTCGCAGCGGACAGGTAAAGAGAGCTGCGGACAGGACGCTGCGCTGACGGCGGACGACGGAGACCAAGAGATGGAGGTCGCCGAGGTCGCGCCGGACAAGAAGAGGCCGCAGCGGACAAGGGGAAGCAGTGCGCAAGAGATGGCGGAGAGAGAGTCCGCGAGCACAGAGGCTCAAGTGGACAGAAATAGAGCGAGCTAGAGGGAGCAGTCCGCGAGCAAAGAGGCTCGAGCGGACACAAACAGAGTGCAGCGGACAGGAATGATCGTCCGGAGCGGATAGAGAGAGGTGGGCCCCACGAGTCAGAGCAGAAGATGGCTATAAGAAGCCTGAGGAGGGTGGAACCACGGAGGGAGAGAAGAGGAGCGGAATCAGAAGGGCAGTCCGCACGAGACCGGAGCGGACAGGAATGCAGTCCGCAGGGTAGCCGAGCGGACAGATACAGAGGGGCAGTCCGCAGAGAGGCGGATGCAGGAAGGCAGGCAGTCCGCACGAGACCGGAGCGGACAGGAAGGCAGTCCGCAGAGAGGCGGATGCAGGAAGGCAGTCCGCAGGAGACCGGGCGGACAGAAAAAAAAGGGCAGTCCGTAGCTAGACGGAACCTGACTCTGATACCATGTAGAAATGGAGAAAACCAACCTTGTATATATGTCCACTTGGTAATAGTTACAAGTATACACACACTTATATAGGAGAAGAAGGAAGGGAGAAATCCTAATACATGATGTGAGACTAATACAAGAAGAAAAACAAGAAACAACATGGGCCCTTAAATGGGCTTTTCTAACAAATAGTAAGCATCCTTAAATAATTATGACTTGCTTTTTTCATCATAACTAACTAAAATTATTGGACCTTTTATTCATGGTCTCATCAGTTGGTCAAACCGATGAGCCGAACAACTTTAAGTAAAAGCATGTGCGTGGGAGAAGAAATATATGATAAAAAATAAATGCGTAATAATAAAAAGAGTCATGACGCATGATGACGTCATGCGTATTTGGATGTGACGAAGGATGCATCAATTCCCTTGGGGTTGAGAGAGCTCGATCATGACGAGAACTCGCAAAGGCTGGCAACAGAGAGATCTGATGTCGTTGTTGGTGCAAAAGCGGATGGTATGTCTGAGGCTTTGACAGGTGTCTCGATGTGCTTATGGACTTGAAATTGACCAAACCTTGTGCAATAAACAAACACCCAATATCGCTTTGAAAAGTACAACTCATGGCGATAACAACTGATCGTGAATTTGTAATGTTCAAAGGTTGCTTGAAAATTATTAGCTCGCAAATTATTAGCAATAATTTTTTGTAATTCTGTTAAAAAATTAATATGAGTTTGCGCATCGAATGAAATACGTTCATGAAATAAGATGGGTTGGAGGTCAAATAGGTCGTGTATAAATAACCCATAAATAATCTCGGAAGGAGATTCAGTAGGGGCAATGATTAGAATTATCAAATGTGAATTTTGCTTGTGGAAATACAAGATCTCCTTGCGTTAGATTCTTCCAAGTTAACCACATAAGAATATCTCTTAAACTCTTATTAACAATCTCAGCCAATTCATCGGTTAGAGAGTGATAAGCACTATTAAACTCGAGTTTGGTGTCCTCTCGACCCCATAGTATGTTACAAAAATTTGATATAAAATATTTAATATATTGTTGCAAATCAACACGTCCGTATCCAAATGAGTGCTTTAGTGAAATACCATCGTGATCTTCAAATTTGTTATTTAAAATTTTCCAGAGATATCCTTTAAAGCCTGTATCTCTACTAGGATTGAAAATTTTAGGAATCTTTAGTAACCTCCTAACATGAATCTTCCTAAACAATATATAATGTTACGATAAATTTCAATGTGCAAGCCTTCCCTGGCAAAGATCTTGAGCGCTCCTTTGACATCGCCTTCAAAAATCATCTTTGGAAGTTTTTTATTTTTAAATTTAGTCTCTCTTTTGTATTCTCTTCTTCAAATATTGTAACCTTTTTGTTCATGTTGGTAATTCGTCTTTGTTAGTGTTAGAAAGACGTACTTTAAGGCCCATCTAGGGGCCCACTCTTCCCTCTTCTCTCTCTCTATTTGTATTAGTCCCACATCTTGGATTGGGATTTCTCTCTTCCTTCTTCCCCTATATAAATGTATTCATACTTGTAATTATTAATTCAAGAAGGATATACAAGGTTTGAAGCTTTTTTTACATGGTATCAGAGCAAGCGATTCCGACCTTGCGGTTTCCCCTTTTCTAACCGCCCGGCTTTGCTTCTTGGCCTATCCGCTCTTCCTCTACGGCCTGTTTCTACCCGTCTCTACTCTCTGTGGATTCTCTTGCCGCTCGCGGTTTGTCTGCTTCTAGCCGCTCGGGTTCCTAATTGCATCCTCTCTCCCCTAGCCGCTCGAGTTCCTACTCGCGGCCTCTCTCCCCTAGCCGCTCGAGTTCCTACTCGCGGCCTCTCTCCTCTAGCCGCTCAAATTCCTGCTCGCGGCCTCTCTCATCAAACCGCTGCGACCTCTCCTTCTCGCTGCGACTTGCTTCTCTTGCGGCCTGTTCTATCTTGCTGCGTCCTGCCTGTCGCGAGCTGTCTGTCTCAATCCGCTTGCCTCTGCGACTTTCCCCTCTTAGTCCGCTTCTTTTCCGCTACCTCCTGTTACTCTCCTTCTCCCGTGGATCCACCCCCCCGCCTTTTATAGCCTTTCCTCCTCCATAATCCGTGGGGCCACCTTCTTCTTTGTCTGCTGCGGACTTCCTACTCGTCGCGGCCTGTCCTCTGACCACTACTTTGCTCTCCACTCCTGCCTGTCCGCGGACTGCTTTGCGTGCAACCTACTCCAGCTCGCCGGCTTCTGTCTCTCCGCTTGTCTTTATACTCGCGGTTTGCTTCCTCGGTTCGCTGCTGTGATCCGCCTGACCGTGCAGGCTGCTCCTTTCTCACCCGCATCTTGGTCGCGGTCTCTTCTCTAGTCGCACCGGCTATCCTCTCTTGCGGATTGCTCTTCTCCGCCGGCCTCTCCCTCTCTTCTTGCGGACTGCTCATGTCCGCTGCGGTCTGCTTCCTGTGCTTTGACCGCTTCTGTGTTCACCTAGACCGTGCGGACTGCTCCTTTCTTTCCGCATTTGGGTCGCGATCTGCCTACTCGCTGGTGTAACCGCGCGGACTGTTCCTTCTCACTGTCGCCAGGTGTTTGCTGCTGTTGTAATCTTCTCCTATCCGTTGCGACCTCTGGTTCTAGCCGCTGCGAACATTATTCTTCCTGCATTGGTCGTGGCCGGTTCTTCCCGTTGGGGCGGTGTCATCGTGTCTGATGCGGACTACTCCTTGCAACATGATCGACTGTCCTCCGGGCTCTGTGGTGTCTGTTTCCGATGATGGTACTTCCTGCCTTGCTTATAGCTCATCCTGGATTTTTGATTCCGGGGCCTCTCACCACATTACACCACGAAAACCACCACAATATTTGCCCTCCGTGCATCCCCAGTTCATTACTGTTGCTAGTGGGGACACTCTTCCCGTCTCTGGTGCTATAGATATTCTCCTCACTTCCTCTATTACTCTTCGCTCTGCTCTTCTTGTTCCGGGCTCTCCGTTCAACCTTCTCTCTATTGGCCGACTCACTGCTGACATCGATTGTGCTGTTATTTTTTCTTCTAACTCATGTGTTGTGCAGGCCCGCAAGACGCAAACCATCATTGGAAAAGGGCATCTATCAAATGGTCTCTATATCCTTAACCCGTCTCCTCCAATGGTGCTGACGTCTATCAGCTCCGTTGACTGGCACCGACGTCTGGGTCATGCTCCTCTTCATATCCTCAAAAAATCTCTCCCCGACGTGTCCTTCCACGAGTTCACGTGTGAGTCCTGTATCTACGGGAAATATCATCGCTCTACGTTCTCACCACATCCTTCTCGGCGTCCTGCTCCCTTTGATCTTGTTCACTCCGATATTTGGGGTCCTTACAAAACTACAAGTGTTTTTGGATACCGCTACTTTGTCACCTTTGTCGATGACTACTCTCGGGTGACCTGCCTGTACCTTCTTCGTGACCGCTCTGAATTACCCGGTGTATTCCGTACCTTCTTTATTGAAACTCGCAACCTGTTCTCCACAACCATTACAACCCTCCGCACCGATAATGTCCGCGAATACACCAGTCATACCTTCTCTCACCTCTGTGCGGAGTTTGGGGTCATCCATCAGACCTCATGTGTCTATACCCCCCAACAAAATGGCGTTGCTGAACGCAAGAATCGACACCTGCTCGAGGTCACCCGATCCCTTATGTTTCAGATGAATGTCCCAAAACAATATTGGAATTTTGCGGTTTCAACTGCTTGCACTCTTATTAACCGCCTGCCCTCATCTATCCTCAATTTTGCGGTTCCCTACAATCTCCTGTTTCCCTCCCACCATCCATTCTTCATCACCACACGCGTGTTTGGTTGTGTGTGTTTTGTTCATCATCTTGGTCCGTCCACTGACAAACTTGCTCCCCGTGCCACTAAATATATGTTTGTGGGCTATTCTCGCACTCAGAAGAGCTACATTTGTTTTTCTCCCACGGATCGCAAGGTGGTTACTTCTGCTGATGTCACCTTCCTCGAACATCTGCCCTACTACTCTCCATCTCCTGACCCTCCTCTTCCGCCACCTCTCCCGCGACCTGCTATCCCTGTCACTTGCACCATCCCACATCTACCTTCCCCACCCATCCCACCTAAACCACCTACCCCACCAGTCATTCGTGTGTACACTCGACGTCCTCCCTCGTCTACTACCCTACGAGAGCTGCCCCGCTCTACTGATGCTTTGCAACCTGCGGATCCGACAACTGCTTCCACTGCCCACTCGATGGCCAACTTTGTCTCTCTTCACCGCCTCCCTCCGGAACTCCGTCAGAGTGCTCTCTCTTTATCCTCTACCTCCAATCATACTTCTGTACAGGAGGATCTTCACCACCCCGGCTGGCGGGCGGCCATGGAAGATGAAATGCGGGCTCTCTGGGCCAACCGCACTTGGGATCTGGTTCCTCTTCCTGCAGGTCACTCCTGTGTTAGCTGCAAGTGACTCTTTGTTATTAAACATGCGGCGGATGGCACCGTTGAGCGTCTCTAGGCCCGCCTTGTGGCCCGGGGTTTTACTCAGCAACAGGGTTTTGATTATGAGGAAACGTTCTCCCCCGTGGCCAAAATGAATACTGTCCGAGTTCTTCTATCCTTGGCTGTTCACCGTCATTGGCCTCTTTATCAGCTGGATGTGAAGAACGCCTTCCTCAATGGTGATCTTCAGGAGATTGTTTATATGCATCAACCTCCCGGGTTTGAGACCACGGGGGAGTCTCGGGTTTGTCATCTGCGGAAATCTATTTATGGTCTCAAACAATCCCCGCGCGCTTGGTTTGACAAATTCAGCACGGTAGTCCGCAATATTTGCTTCACTAGGAGCTCGGCTGACTTCTCTCTCTTCACTCGACATCGGCCAACCGGAACTATGATTCTACTTGTCTATGTTGACGATATCCTCATTACTAGCGACGATACTACTGGGATACAACATACCAAGCAACAATTGAACTCCGCCTTTCAGACCAAAGATCTTGGTAACCTACGGTATTTTCTCGGGCTTGAGGTTGCACGACGGCCTGATGGTCTTGTATTATCGCAAAGAAAGTATTGTATGGATCTTCTTCATGATGCTGGCTATTCAGGATGCAAACCTACGGATACTCCAATGGACGCGAATCACAGGCTATCGACCCATAGCTCTGACTCCGATGAGCTGCTTACGAATCTGGAATAATACAGATACCTGGTTGGGAAACTGATCTACCTTACAGTTACTCGACCAGACATCTCCTTTGCCGTTGGAGTCGTGATCGATTTATGCATGCCCCGAGGACATCTCATCTTCAAGCTGTCGAGCGCATTCTTCGGTATCTCAAGAACGCTCCAGGACAAGGGCTTGTGTACAAGCCATCCACTTCTTTATCCCATGTCGCTTACTCTGACGCTGACTATGCCGGGTCCATTGATGATAGGCGTTCCACAACAAGATTTTGTACCTTCTTCGGTGGACATCTCATATCTGGCGTAGCAAGAAACAGAATGTGGTTGCTCGCTCTTCTGCTGAAGCTGAGTACCGCACTATGGCTGCTGTTGTTTCCGAGTTGACTTGGCTTGAGAGACTTCTGAGAGACTTGGGTGTTCGTCTCTCATCGCCAACGACTCTATTTTGTGACAGTCAAGCGGCAATCCATATTGCCAAGAATCCTGTATTTCACGAACGCACAAAACATATTGAAGTTGACTGTCACTTCATCCGAGAAAAGGTACAGGCAAAGAAGATAAATTTAGAGCATGTTCCTGCTGCAAGCCAAGTTGCTGACATCCTGACTAAAGGTCTCTCCCGGCCTCTATACTACCAGTTTTTATCCAAGCTTGGTGCCAACGACTTGTACGCTCCAGCTTGCGGTGGAGTGTTAGAAAAGCCTACTTTAAGGCCCATCTAGGGGCCCACTCTTCCCTCTTCTCTCTCTCTATTTGTATTAGTCCCACATCTTGGATTGAGATTTCTCTCTTCCTTCTTCCCCTATATAAATGTATTCATACTTGTAATTATTAATTCAAAAAGGATATACAAGGTTTGGAGCTTTCTCTACAGTTAGTAATTCACCTTCGTTGGCAACTAGGTCTAGTTGAGGACTTAGGGCTGAAAATACACCTCTTGGGTGACGACTAGACTAAGGTGTAGGTCTAAGGGGCCTGAGGCCAATCCGGGAAAAGAGAGGCTAAGGCCAATACGGGGAAGGAAAGGATAAGGCCAATACGGGGAAGAAGTGACCAAGGAGAATTGATTCTAGTAGAGAGTCGGTATGAAAAAGAAAAATGTAATAATCATAGCCTTAGATATTCAGGCGTTATGGAGATTCAAATTTTGTAAAATTTATGAAA
Source organism: Platanthera guangdongensis (assembly GCA_039583875.1). NCBI lineage: Eukaryota > Viridiplantae > Streptophyta > Magnoliopsida > Asparagales > Orchidaceae > Platanthera > Platanthera guangdongensis. The sequence goes on along the minus strand of CM077150.1, from coordinate 111,586,327 downwards.
ATTAATATAATAATATGAATATGTTTTTGACTATAAGTTATTTATATTCAATATTATTTTTCATTACAATCATTTCAATATTAATTAAAGATTTATTTATTAGAAAACATTTCATTGAAAGTTGATTCCTTATTCATCCCCCTCCAAGGAAGTCATGCGATTCAACAAGTGGTGTCAAAGCTAGGTTTCTCTAAAAGAGTTCAATCACATATAGAAACAACACCATGATCTCGCATTCATATAGGGACAAGGAATTAGTGTTGTGCACTTTTTACCGGTTCTGATTATTACTATTGGTGGACTAGGATGAAGTGTTTTTTGATTGCAGATTTGGTTGTTTGGGCGATGGTGGAGCGGCACTGTACTCCATCTATTGTAATTAATGATGAGGTTGTAGAAAAACCTAAAGATAGGTGGGGCGATTTTGATAAAAGAAGCTATGAATTCTTTTTTTTTTGTTTTAGATAAAATTGAATTTAATCGTGCATGCACCTGTGAGACTGCATACGATATTTGTTATTTATTGGAACCAATGCGTGAATGTACCTCACAGGTTAAGAAGTCAAAGTTTTTCAGGTTGGAATCTGAGTTCATGCAATTTCGTATGGAAATTGACGAAGAAGTCGATGTTATGTACACCCGGTTCACAAAGATTGTGAATGCATCAAAGTCATATGGGAAAAATTTCTCAAATGGGGACTTGGTAAGGAAGATACTAAAATCTCTCTCTCCAAGATTTAATCCAAAGGTCACTACTATTGCTGAAACACATGATCTGAGCCGACTCGATTTAGAGAGTCACATTGGGATCTCGAAGACTCGTGAGGCTGAATTTAAAGTTTAGTCTAAAGAATATCATGTTGGACGAAGAAAAAATCATTGCCACTGAAATCTGCAAAAGTAAAGGATGATGATGACGATGATAATGAGGAAAACTTATTTGTCGAAGACTTAAAGCGTTTCATGTGAAATCCAGAAAGAAAAAACACCTTTTGGAAATACATGAAGTGTTGGAAAAGCCCAATTAAGGGCCCATGTTTTCTCCTCCTTTCTCTCTCCTTTTATTAGTCCCACATCTTGTATTAGGATTTCTCTCCTCATTCTTCTCCTATATAAGTGTATTTATACTTGTAACTATTCATTCAAGTAAGTATATACAAGTTTTGAGATCTCTCTTTACATGGTATCAGAGGCAGGTTGGTCTCCTCCTTGGGTATCCGGCCTAACCATATTTTTTAGCCGCCTCTCTTCCTTGGCTGTCCGCGCGGCTTTCCCTTAGTCGCGGACTCTTGCGGCCTGCTTTCCTTCTAACACTCCCCCGGAGGAGATAAAATAGAATCTTGGTCAAAAAAAGTGGAGGCTTCCGATGGTGACAAAGAAAAGCCACTACCAAAGTGCTCTCACTGCCTGATGTCCGACACATTAGAAGGAAGTGCCCAAAATTCTTGAAGAAAAAGAGAAGATAAACAAGAGAACGGAGAAAAAAGGCTTTCAAGGCATCCACTTGAGATGACACATCTTCTGAGGAGTCACGCCGAGCAAGTTCAAGCGATTAAGAGGAGGAGAACATGTGCCTCATTGGGAAATATCAAAATTCTTCAGATGATGAATTCAGTGTTCAAAGCAACACTTCGGTACATCCTCCTACGATGATCTTTATACTGAGTACATAAAAATATGCAAATATTTTTATAAAACTCTTCAAAATCTTGATCTCTTGAAAGATGAAAATAAAATATTGCTACAACAATAACAACAACAAAACTCAAGTTGTTATCCCACTATATTGGGGTTGGCTATATAAATCCTTTGCCTCCATTGTGCCCTATCTTTTGTCATAATCTAACTAATGCCTAAGTACATCATGTCTTTCCTTATAGTTTCATTTCAAGTCTTTATTGCTAAACGAAAAAAATTAGATAAAGAAGTTATTAAATTAGGGAATGAGAAAGTTGATTGTAAAGAGTGTGACAACTCGCTAGCAATGATAAACGAATTAGAAGAGTTGCTTGTCAAAACCTTCTTTAACATTGAAAATGTCACTAATGAGAAGAATGATTTGAATAGCAAATTGAAATTTTCTCTTACCCAAGTAGAGAATGTGAAAAAATCGTTTGCAAATCGGTGTGTAATGCTAGTAACTGAAAACACTGCTTTGAAAGCCCATATCCAGAACTTTAATATTGCGTAACAAAAATTCAGACTTGCCCAGAAATCTCTGGATATGATTTTTGGCCAACCAATGTCCTAGAACTCCAAAATTCGGGTTGGGCTATACTTTTGCTACTCTACCGCCTGCGGTAACTACTACCATCGACGGTAACACTGCTTCTCGTAGTATGCTTAAACTAAATAAAAAATTAAATAAATTTACTATTATTTCTCCTTCCTGGAAAAAATCCGCCCAGAATTTGAATGGTGGTTCCCACTGCCTTTCTTTTGTGTTCTAAATGCAATAAGTTTGGACACTCAGATGGTTCTTTCTCGAGGAAGGGATCTCATGCTCTAAAGAAAATATGTGTACCTAAGTCTTCCTATTCTTTGGGAGGAACCTCTTGGGTATCTAGATTTTTGGTTCATGCTTCTTTCTAGATATGATGACAGGCGAAGGACAAAAGAGATGTGTGATACTTGAATTTTGGTTGCTCCAAGCACATGATGGGTGATAAAAGAAAGCTCTTTACATTGAAGAAAAAGAAAGGTGGACTGGGATAATGTGTTAATTATTGATGTCCTAAAAAATAACTTAATTTCTTTTAGTCAATTGTGTGTTAAATGAAAAAGGGAAATACTATTTTGTGTTATTATTCATCCATAAAGGGCTATTTATAACATTACAAATGACTCACAAACTCTAACACCAGATGTGAGACTAAACCCACTCACACATACAAATACTAATAATAATAATAATAATAATAGTAAATGAAGCGACTTGTAAATACTAATGAGTATCTCTCAACTCTTCCCCTCAAGTCGGACGGAAGATGTCGGTCACTCCAAGTTTTTTGATGTCATCAATTAACACATCACTTCCCAAGCTGTTAGTGAACAGATCCGCCTGTTGATCTTTAGAGTGGACAAATGGTGTGACCACAGTTCTTTTATCCAAGTGATCTTTGATAAAATGTCGGTCCACCTCAACAAGTTTTGTCTTGTCATGTTGGACTGGATTGTGAGCTATAACAATCGTTGTCTTGTTGTCGCAAAACAAGGAAAAATGAGACGTCACCAAAAATCCCAAGGCATGCAGAACGGTACACAACCATAGGCCCTCACACACACCTTGTGACATTGTACGGTATTCTGCCTCAGCGCTCGATCTGACCACCACATTCTGCTTCTTACTACGTCATATCACAATGTTTCCTCCAACGAAGGAACAATAGCCTGTTGTGGATTTTCGATCATTGCGACACCCTGCCTAATCAGCATCAGTTAAAACTTCAATCGTCAAGTGGTCGTTCTTGGAGAACAGAACAACACGATGAGTGGTTTTCTTCAAATACCATAATACACGGTATACCGCCTCTTGTTGTCTGATCCTGGGAGCATACCTGTATCAACTCACAATGTCAACTGCATAAGTAATATCAGGACGAATATGAGATAGATATATTAGTTTTCCAACTAATCTCTAGTAGCGTGAGGCATCTTCCTGATCGCTAATTCAGGGCGATCACCATCTTCACTAATTTCATGATTTTCTTCTATCATGGTGTTCGCAGGAACACAACCAAGCATCCTGGTTTCCTGCAATAGATCTGGGATGTTCTTCCGCTGAGATATAAAGATACCCTGATCGGACCTAGTCACCTCAATACATAATAAGTATCACAACCTTCCCAAGTCTTTCACCTCAAACTCAACAAATAAGAGAGACTTGAGATTCGTAATCTCTTCTATATCGTTATCAATGATCACAATGTCATCCACATAGAAAATAAGGACCACAATACTCGGATCTTGTCTCCGAATAAACATAGTATGATTAGACTGTGTTTGTTTGTGCCCACATTTGAGCATAGCCGTGAAGAATCTGCCAATCCATGCTCTAGGTGACTGTTTCAAGCCATATAAGAACCTCCTTAGACAGCAGACAAGACCTTCAACGCTCTTTTTCACGAACCAAAGAGGGAATTTCATGTATACCTCTTCATCAAGCTCACCATGGAGAAACACATTTTTAACAACCAGTTGGTGAAGATCCCCGTCCATGCGAGTTGCGCATGACAACGACACCTGAATAGAGTCCATCTTAGCCACGGGAGCGAAAGTCTCCTGGTAGTCAACTCCCTCAGTCTGGATGTACCCCGGGCAACCAACCGTGCCTTGTACCGTTCGACCTTACCCTCTTGATTCTATTTGATCGAAAACACCCGCCCATGCAAGTCGCGCATGACAATACTCTGATCATGTCTCCAAATTAACATAGTATGATTAGACTGCGCCTGTTTCTACCAAAATTTGAGCATATTCGTGAGGAATCTGCCAAACCATGCTCTAGGTGACTGCTTCAAGCCATATAAGGATCTCCTTAGACGACAGACACGACCTTCAGCTCTATTTTTCACGAACCAAAGAGGGAATTTCATGTATACCTCTTTATCAAGCTCACCATGGAGAAACACATTCTTAACATCCAGTAAGTGAAGATCCCCGTCCATGCGAGTCGCACATGACAACAACACCTGAATAGAGTCCATCTTAGCCATAAGGGCAAAAGTCTCCTGGTAGTCAACACCCTCAGTTTGGATGTATCCCTGGGTAACCAGCTGTGCCTTGTACCGTTCGACCTTACCCTCTTGATTCTGTTTGATCGAAAACACTCATCTCGAGCCAATAGTTTTCTTGCTAGGAGGAAGGGAAGTGACATCCCAGATATGGTTCTTGTCTAAGGCTAACATCTCCTCTTTCATAGCCTGAGTCCAGGCCGGAATACCCAAAGCTTCTTGCCATGTATTAGGAATAACAACCAAAGAAAGAGAAGAGACAATGGCCTAATGGGCCAGTGTAAGATGATGGTAAGCCACATGATTAGAAATAGGGTATTTAGTACATGCAACCTTACTTTTCAGCAATGCTAGAGGAATATGCAGATCCACATCATAAAAATTTGAGGCAGAAGCGAGCACTAGTAGAGGCGGAACCTTAGTAACTTGTGTGATGCAGCACAGGAGTCCACCTGCCCGCCACCCCGGAGTCCACCAGGGGCCCACCTTGGAGTCCACCAAGGGGGTCACCCCAACCCATCCCCGGACCCACAACAAAGCCGATAGGTTGTTGAGGCCGGGGCTAGATCCCCCGACCTTCTTGATAAAGAGGTCGCAAAAACTCTTTATCAAGGAGGTCGGGGGATCTAGCCCCGAGCTCAACAACCTATCGGCTTTGTTGTGGGGCCGGGGATGAGTTGGGGTGTACGGCCCGCGTGCCTGATAAACCCCCTTGGTGGACTCCAAGGTGGACCCCTGGTGGACTCCAAGGTGGCGGGCAGGTGGACTCCTGTGTCGTATCACTGTGCACCTGAGGAACATCAATGGTATATGTGAGGAATAGGAGAGAACAGAGTATCAAACAGAGGGACAGGGATAGGAGGAACCGGTTCCTGTGGAGGAGGAAGTTGCTGTGGCTGAGGAGGAAGAATAGGAAGAGGGATATCCGTATCATTACTACTCTCCCCCTGATGAAGAGAGTGAGTCGATGTCAAAAAGTACAATTTCCCTTCTCGGAAATCCATAGTGCAAAATGTTAGAGGAATCAATTGTAATTCTATTGAGTTTGTCCCCTCTATATATGGAGACGGACAGAAGGCATAACTAAATAATACATATGACATATTGTAAAATACATATTGTAACACTCCCTCTCAAGTTGGGCGTGAGATGTTGATCATGTCTAACTTGACAACAATTCTTCCAATGGTAATTACACTCAGGTCTTTCATGAGAATATCAGCAATATGTTTGTCTGAGGGAACAAAGGGAGTACACACAAGTCCCTTTTCAATATTCTCCTTAATTAAATGACGATCCACCTCAATATGCTTTGTATGATCATGTTGGACCATATTATGAGCGATGCTGATGGCAGTCTTGTTATCACAATATGCCCGGATAGGCTTATCTTCGAGAGACCCAGGTCACTTAGCAACTATCACAACCATAGACGTTCACAAACACCATGATCCATAGCCCGAAACTCTGCTTCAGCACTTGATCTCGCCACGACCTGTTGTTTTTTTACTTCTCCAGGTAACAAGATTTCCACCAACAACAGAACAATACTCTGAGGTAGATCGTCGATCGTCGACAGAACCGACGCAATCAACATCGGTGAAGACCTCAATTTTTAGAGCTGAATTGGAGGAAAACAATATACCACTCCCAGGTGAGGACTTGAGATATCTGAGTATTCTGTTAGCAACATCAGCATGACGAGTGTTTAGAGCGTGCATAAATTGGCTGATACATACGCTCACAACATAAGCTATATCTGGACAGGTATGAGCCAATTAGATCAGTCTCCCTACAAGCCTCTGGAATTCAGTAATATTCTAAATCTCCTTCCCATCATGACGACTCATTCTGTGGTTTGCTTTAATTGGAGTGTCCGCTGGTCGACAACCACTCATGTCAGTCTTCTCAAGAAAATCCTGAGTATACTTCCTCTGAGAGATAAAGATCACATGTTTGGACCTTGCCACTTCAATACCCATGAAATATTTGAGAGCACCCAGGTCCTTGACCTCAAACTCAGAAGCCAACTTTTGTTTTAGAAGTTTGATTTCTTCCACATCATCGTCTGTGATAATGTTGTCATCAACATAAACAATGAGAGCTGCAAGTTTACCGGTCCTATGCTTGATGAACATAGTATAATTGACATTACCCTGATGATACCCAAAAGACAACATAATTCTGTGAAATCTCCCAAATCAAACTCTTGGAGACTGTTTCAGTCCATATAGAGCTTTCTTTAATTTGCAGATGTGTCCCACTGAGCTTTTGGGAGGAAGGCCTGGCGGGAGAGACATATAAACTTCCTCATCCAGACTTTCATGGAGGAAGACATTTTTACATGAAGTCGCCAAAGGTCTCACCCTTTACAAGGAGCACAGGATAGAAGGACTCTGATGGTGTTCATCTTTGCTACAGGAGCAAATGTTTCCTTATAGTCAATTCCAAGAGTTTGAGTGTACCCTTTTGCCACCAACCTTGCTTTGCACCTTTCAACCATACCTTGAGAATTTTGTTTGACTGTGAACACCCATTTGCACTCAACCGGTTTCTTCTCAGGGGAAAGATGCACAAAATCCCATGTGTTATTCTTTTCAAGCGCAACCATTTCTTCAAACATCGCTTCTCTTCACACGAAAATCTCCACGACACTCTGCCAGGATGGTGGTATGGATATGGATGCAAGAGAAGACATAAATGTCTTATGGAATGTGGAGAAAGAGTCATAAGAAACATAATTAGTAGGAGGATGTATAGTGCAGGACCAGATACCTTTGCGGAGAGCAATTGAAAGCTCAGAAGGTCCTGAGTCCGGGTACAATGATTGTTTTTGTAGCAGGTCCAGTGTGTTGTTAGGCCTCTTTCTCCGCCGAGTCTACACCTGCAAAGTAGGAGCAATAGGATGAATAGTAGTATGGATAGGAATATCACTCACTTTCGACAGTAGAAGCTCCCCTTGAAGTGAGGGATATGAAGGAGGAACAAGCAGTGATACAAACGGTGAGGGCACAAACGAAAAGGGCAAAGGAGGTGAGTCACATGGAGCAGGATAATAAGCCTCAGATTCACAAAACGTGACATTCATGGTAACGAAGACCCTCTTAGTAGGATGATGAAAACATTTCTACCCCTTTTGAGTAGGAGAGTAGCCAATAAACACACACCGTAGGGCTCGAGGATCAAGTTTTGTGGGAGGAGGGTGATGGATGTGAACAAAGCATACACAACCAAAAACCTTAGGAGGGAGTTGAGAGGAAGGAACACATAAAGTTCCGAGTGGTGTGGCATTTCCAAGAACACGGGAGGGCATGCGATTAATGAGATATGCAGCCGTACGGAAAACATCGCCACAGTAATTCTTGTGAAGTTGCATGGTTGCTAAGAGACGACGAGTCACTTACAAAAGGTGACGATTATGATGCTCTGCAACCCCATTTTGAGCAGGAGAATAAGCCGCGTTGTCGCCTAATGTTGCCACCTCCGATCTTTGTTATCTTTATTTTGGTGGCAAGCAATTTGATGTGGACCAGCTGTCTTGGGTTTAAATAAATTGACCAGCTATATTTATTTCAATTAGTTCCTTTTCTGCGCTACCAGAGCTCGAAAGAACAGGGGTTGTACTTTTCCTTTTGCAGCGGCGGTAAAGCTGTTATTTCCTTGTGTAGGAGAAGCGACGTTGAGCGGGAATGCCATGCAGAACAGGCGTCGAATGCGAATACCGCGCGGATGTCGTGCGGAAACTCCGATGCCAAGTGCTACGTACAGAGATCGGCCTATATCGAAGTGGGTTTGTTGAAGCCAGACGTCGACGAAGAAGAGAATCTGCATCCGTGTGGGGTGAACATGACTGCTTTTGGGTCACGAAGTAGTGGTGATGATTTGGAGGTTGCTGTCTGGATTGAGGAAGACGCCGCGTGTAGGAAGTTTGGAGGACTGTTTGTCGTGGAAGACGACTAAGAGCGGAAGATGAGACCGGGAGCGGCCGAGGCTTGCGACTGGGTCGCAGTTGGTACTAGTCGCTGCAAGCGATGAACCTGACGCTGGGCTCATCCAAGATTACTTCTGAGGTTGATGCAAGTATCGCAGGGCTCGCCGGAGATATTGAAATGTCAGAGGTTTCATTGCAAGAAATGGGGCTCGAAGTTGACCGTGGCTGCTGAGATGTCACGTGTTCTTCGACAAGGAATGTCGAGCGTAGAGGATGTTGTCGCGCGTAAATGGAGGAAGGAGGATCTGCCCCTCTGATACCAAGTTGTTTGGGTCTTAGGATGTTGCCGGAGGAGAGGCCGGAGGTGGAGATGACGATGACCGAGATACTACGGAGCCTTGACCGCGGCTTCTTAAGCGGGGCGTGCTCGAAAGAGAGAGAGAGAGAGCTTCCAAGATCTTTTTTAGTGTTAGAGAAAATAGACTTTCTTCATTCATACTAATACAAGACTCACGGGGTTCTTTAAATATGATTTACAATTGACACGAAAAGGAAAGAATGTCAAAGGAAATAACAATAGACTTAGACATGCGACAAAAAGAGAAATCTCATAACGACACAACATAAATAACGACGTCATATAAGAACGCGACTTTAAGAAAAAACTAAAGTATATTAAAAAATAATTAATACTAAATAACACGATAACAGGACCTGTAACATAGAGCTCTTATACCAATTATGGTAGGTTGTCATTAGGTATGTCAACATTATTTTTGAGGAAGCTTTTATTAGACATGTTAGCTGTAATTTCCAGGAAGGCTGCCATTAGGCTTGTCAGCGGTATTTTCAAAGAGCTACCGTGAAACAATCAATTTTATTAAAGTTCATTTGGTATGCACGATGATATATGCATCATGCTGAGGATTTTTTTTAAAAAATTGAAAAGTGGTGTATAACTATTTAAAACATTAGTTAGTTGATAGTGTGTTTATTTTAAGTTGCATTAATTAATTGATAGGGGTGGAGCTCCGTGCCTATCGCGGTCGGAGTACTCTCGCGGTTGGTCGTAGGGGCAAATCCCCGTGTCTGTCACCCGTGTGCGTGTGTGTGTATATTAAAAGGGAAAAACATCCTTTGTTGGAACGTTAAATTTTATTTTTCACCCCTCTTTATTAAAAAATTTTCTATTTTTTAATTTTTGTTTTTTCTTATATTTTTTAAAAATGTGCTCTCATATAGGCAAAATCTAAACCTACAATAAAAAATTTGTTCCCCTCGCCGCTCTCAAACCCCCGTGCACACGAAAAAAGAGCGACGATGGGAGTATAACGATTGGGGGTTCGCGAGCTGCCCTCTTGCACTATTGCAGACAAGATACTATCGCGATTGACAGTGCGGCGTTCGGTGGCTGTGGGCTCGCCGCCACCGGCTGCCCTGGGGTCATCAGCATCCACGCTGACGAGCCCTCGGCGGCCGGCGAGCCCGCAGCTGCCGGCCGTTGCTCTGTGATGGATGGGGGCGCTGGATCGGGACGGGATGGGCGGAATCAGGGAGCAATCCTCTTTTTTTTAAAAAAAATAATATTGATCCTGGCCGTTAGATGAGATCCGACGGCCAGGATCTTGGTTGTCTACCTAAGGTTCAGAGATCCAATTTTCCCTGTATAATTACTCTCTCTCTATATATATATATTGTTAAAGCAATGTATACAAAAGGCTCATACAAAGGCCCATAGCTGAGCCCATTACTAAATAGGCATTAGTTCCACATCTTGGATGACGATTTTGTCTCCGCTCATCTCATCTAGTTATATATATGATTATAGTTGCCTTGTAGTAATATATTTTTATAAGAATAAATTTTTTCTCTAACAATAAAATTTTTCTCCAAGTTTATCTTTCTTTACATGGTATCAGAGCCAGTTCCGATCAACGGGCCCATTTTTTTAACTACTGAGCATCTGTTCTCATCTTGTTTCCTTTTATAAGATTTCTCGATCCGTCCCCGCCATTTTTTTAAAACCACACACTCGTCTGTTTTCTCCCGCACGCCGCTCCCGCTTCATCCTGCGCGTGACGCACATGCGCCGCTCTTTCCTTCTATCGCACGCACTCGCACGTGCCTTTATCCTGCATGCGTCTGCCTTTATCCTGCATGCGTCTGCAGCTTGATCTCGTGCGCGCGCCAGCTGCTTGATCTCGTACTGGCTACTTAATCCCGCGCGCAACTGCTACTTGATCCCGCATGCGCACCTGCTACTTGATCCCGTGCCAGCCTTCTCCTGCACGTGCTTGTTGCTTGCTCCATCCAGTGCGTGCCACACCTGTTCCATCTAGTGCACCGCTCCTGCTTGATCTCACGTCGCATCTGAATCGTGTCGCGCGCCACACCATCCTTCTGTCACAACACTTGACTGTGACAACCCAGGACACTCCCACTGCCATGCTCTAGGCCGCACCCCCGTACTATAATAGACTTCTATTGCACCCCAGGCCACAATTGGCACTTTGTCGTTGTGTTATGTTGTCCCTCTTTGACTATCTTCTCTTCCCTTAGTAGTCATGGGCACGCCTGCCATGTCTTCGTCTTCCTCCCTTCTGGCCCTTGCTCCGGTGCCTGTTCCGATGCATGGGATGAACTGCAGATCACTATTATCTCTCTTAGTGATATGAATAATTTTGCCGAGTGGGCGCCGAGTTCTACAAACAAAGGGGTTGCTTCATCATCTCTTCAAGGCACCGTCTGCTAAGCCCAACGAGCAATGGATTCGTGATGATGGCTGCGCTCAGTCCTGGATTCTGAATTCGATGGACGCTGAGCCATATCCTATGTTAATGTATCTGGAGATGACAAAGGCAATATGGGATGAGCTTCACTCCTTGCATTCTGGCATGGACAGTCCCCAACACCTGTTTGACATTTTTACGGAGCTTCAATCTATTTCTTCGGGAGCCGACTGAGACTTAATCTCCCTTGTTGTGAAATCCAAAACACTCAGCGTGGCCTAGATTCTGCATCAACCTCTAACGCCGGATCTCGCTGCTCAACGGGCTCAGAAGGAAGCAGTCGATATTGTGATGATGATGGCCCATGTGCCCCCATATCTCCAGAGTGTTTGTGCCATCATTCTCTCGTCCTCCACGATTCCTTCCCCCTCCGATGTGTGCTCCATGATGTTGAAGGTGACACTACCCCCTGATGCTCCAAGGCCCATCTTTACGACCCTTCTCCAACAGTCTTCTGAACACAGTCCTACCCCGCCACCGACTCGTGGGGGTCTCACCGACTCTCGTGGACGGGGACGCGGCGGTTGGAATCACTCCAAGGGTATCGACACTCGTGTATGTACCTGTTGTGTCCAGGGTTGTCGTTTGGAGTCTACTTGCTTTCGTAAGCATTGTGTACCTCCGCGGCCTCCGCAACATGTTTCCATTGCAACAGATGCTCCCTCCACCGCCCATACTGGCTTTGATAGCTTGCGCACCCAACTTCAGCATCTTCAAGGATTGATAAGTCGCTCTCTTGGCTCTGTGACATTTATTTCAAATGAAGGTATCTTTTGTTTTTCCAATAATCTAGCTTGGATAGTGGACTCTAGAGCCACGAATCATATTGCTCCACAAAAGACACCTCAATATTTGAACTCCACATACCCAAAGTTCATCACAGTGAATAATGGGGAGACCACCCCTGTTTGTGGTTCTGGGGATGTGCCTCTCACTTCTCTCTCTGCGCATCTTTCTTCGTGTTCTAGGCTCTCATTTTAATCTCCTCTCTGTTAGTCCTCTGAAACAAGATCTTGATTGTTTTGTAACTTTTCCATCTTCTTCCCTTATTGTGCAAGCTCAATAGACTCGAAATATCATTGGTAGATGGATACTGTCAAATTAGCTCCACACTCTGGATGTTCCCACCACTGCTTTTACCTCCGTGACCTCTATTGACTGGCATCGACGTCTTGGGCATGCGCCTCTCCCGATTCTCCGAATAGCTTTTTCCGACTCTCCCTCACCAACTTCGCCCGCGAGTCATGCCTCTATAACAAACAACATCAATCTACTTTTACACCACATTGTATTTGGAGCTCTGCATTTTTTAATTTAGTGTATTCTGATATTTAAGGACCATATAAAATAGCTATTGTTTTTTGTTATCATTATTTTCTCATATTTATTGATGATTACTGTAGCATGACCTTGTTGTATTTACTTCATGATCGTTTTGAACTACTTGGTGTATTTTGTGCCTTCATTGTTAAGACGTGTACTCAGTTTTCTACCTTTATTAAAATTCTTTGATCTGATAATGCGCGCCAGTATACTGGTCGTGCGTTTCAAAATATTTGTGCTGAGCATGATATTCTCTAACAAACTTCTTGTGCCTACACACCCCAACAAGATTAGGTTACCGAGTGAAAGAACCGTCACCATCTTGAGGTTGCACTCTCTCTTATGTTTCAAATGATGGTGCCAATGGTATACTGGCATTTTGCCATCTCTATGACGTGTTATCTCATCAATCACATGCCCTCCATTTTTCCACTTTGCGATGGCTTCGGCCTTCTATTTCATTCCACACCTCCCTTTCCCTTGACTCATCTCATGTTTGGTTGCGTCTTTTATGTTCACCATCTTGGTTCTTCTATATACAAGTTTACTTCCTGAGCTACTTAATATATGTTCATCGATTATTCCCGCACTTTGAAGGATTATGTATGATATTATCCCGTTGATCGCAAAATTGTTGCAACTGCAGATGTAACATTCCTCTAAGACCATCATTTTCACTACAAACCCGCGATACCTCCAACAACTTTTACACGACCACGCCCTTCCATTCCTGTACATTCTATTTGTCATCCCCTTCTAACTACAACCACTAAAATCTCCCCAAACCCGCCTATTATTCATGTGTACAAATGATGTTCTCGTTTGGATATCCAACGACAGTTAACCTCTACAAATGATGCTTTGTGACTGCTGATTCTACACCTCATCCTTTAACAAATTTTTTCTCATTATATAGCTTGTCTCCAGCGCTTCACAAATTTGCGACATCTTTGACAACTATTTCAACCCCTGCTTCTTTGCAAAAAACTCTTCAACATCCCAGGTGGCGGGCTGCTATTGAGGAAAAATTTATAACTCTTTTAATCAAACATGGGACCTTTTCCCACTACCACCTGGTCAAACTTGTGAGAGTTGTAAGTGGGTCTTTACCCTCAAGCATGATCGGATAGGGTTGTGGAACGACTGAAAGCTCACCTTGTGACTCGAGGTTTTACACAACGACACGACCTCGACTATAAGGAGATATTCTCACCTGTTGCGAAGCTAAGTACTTTCTGTGTTTTAATTTCTCTGGCTATAAGGAGATTTTCTTGTCACTAGACGTTGCATTAGTTGGACATCAAAAATGCTTTCTTGAATGGTGACCTTATTGCTATTTTTTACATAAAGCATCCTCCCGAATTTGAGACCATAGAGAAAAATCTTGTTTGTCACCTCAAGAAGTCTCTATGGTTTCAAACAATCTCCTCGAGCGTGGTTTGACAAATTCAGCCGTGTCTTTTGTAATATTGGATTTCCTTAAATCTCGACCGACTACTATCTTTTTACTAGTCACCTCTAACAGAAACAATGATACTTTTGTTGTATGTTGATGATATTCTGATCATGACAATGATCTCAATGACATACAAATGATCAAAAAATACTTGACATCTGTTTTTTAGAGCAAAGATTTAGGAAATCTCAGATTTTTTCTCGGTATCGAGATAGCTCGTTGCCCGGATGGTCGTGTTCTATCCAAACAGATGTATGTCTTGATCTTCTTCATGATGATGTCTAATCTGGATGCAAACTCGCAAAAACACCTATGGATACAAAGGTGCGCACAACTCCTACTCAGACCTACTTCCAAATTCTGAATACTACTGTCATCTTATGGGAAATCTAATTTATCTCACAGTTGCACGAACTGATATTTCTTTTGTTGTTGGGGTTGTTAGCTTTTTCATGCATGCTCCACGAACTTCAGTTCTACAGATAGTTGAGCATATACTCGGGTATCTGAAGAGTTCTTGATGTAGTGGTAGGTCGACTCGGGGTGGACACTCTAAATGCAATCCTATGTTCAGGGGAAAATAATGTAAATGCAAGAGTATGCCCGTTTAAAATTAACAACAGTAGTTGATTAATATACATGAACAGGAACACAAACATTCATAAACTCTAATAAAAACAAATTAAGCGTCGTTCCCCAAAACGGCCAAGGCGCAAATACTTTAAGCATGCACGGAATAGACCCTGTAAATTATACTAGCATAGGTACTAATAACAAAAGAAATAAACATACACTACAGGTAGGGTGCCAAAACATAGTAACAGATAATAAAACATCAAACTACAATGTATGCGTGCAAGTGATGGTAAATGACGGTTGATTGTCGGCATCCAAGGTCATCGCAGATCCGAGAAGGCGTAGGGAGAGGGTTTTGGACTGGTGGGGGGGCTCGGGTGGTGCAAGTGGTGGCTGGTTATGTGACTGGTGGCTGTAGGGACACACAGTAGAGCGTTTTAGGGGCATGCGACAGAGGGCAGCTTGCTGGATTGGTTTAGGAATAGTAAGCAGTGGCGGTAGGAGGTAGATTCCAGTAGTTGGAAGCCAAAACAGGAGGTTAAGCAGTTAGGTGGAGGTACATGAACTAGGATTGGGATACTCGGAGGGAGTTCTAGGACGTGGGATTAACAGCTGTGAAGCACGGGTACCGGTACACGGTATGGGTATGGTACCAGTACCGGTACACAGTACGATAAAATTATAAAACAACACGGTACGAGTACGTTTGGGTATGTGAAAAAGAATTAAAAAATACATATAATAAGTTGATTCACAGCAAGAATATATTCAATGAAATGTTATTTGTTATCACCATACCATGCACAAGATTGCCCACATAAACAAAGAAATTAGACTAATCTTAGAAATGATGAAAGTGAGAATTATACTAAAAATATCCTCTAGAAACACAGTAAAAGAAATCCATCCAAAAGAAGATATTGTGCATACAAAAAAACCCTTATACCTTCATTCTTTATTAGCAACAAATGAGCTTTGACTCTTACATACGACCCTTGAAAATCCATGTTGCAATAATTGCATTTTCATTTTGAATTTCCTTCTCTCCCCCCCTTTTAGTTTAAACCATTGAGCTTGATGTAGAAGAACTCATTTTGAATTTTAAAAAAAACCCTGAAGGAATGATAACAATAATATTTGTCTTAATTCAAATTATAAATTAAATGAGATCACTTTCATATTTGTCTTCTTCACGGTTGCATCCTGCAGCTATGAGTGTGTGAGGGAGAGAAAAGTTGTTGTCGGTCACTGGTATTGAGACGAGAAGGGGGCGCCGACAAGCGCTAGACGAGAATAAGGCAGAGTCAACTGTCGTGAGGCGCCGAAGGAGGAGGATTCTGGTGTCTGCTCCTGGTCATTGGCCTACGACGAGGATGCGCGGCGCAGCTCTCGGTTCTCGCGGCTCTTGAAATTTCAAATTTGATCGATAATTTGCCCTAGCGAGAAGGAGGCTCCGTGAATAAGCGCTATTTTTTTGGACCGGGCAGTGAACCGGGTTGTATTGGGCCGAACCGGGAAGTACCCGGAAGTACCGGGCCGTACCAAAAATAAGTAAAAGTACCGGGTACGTATTTTGCCTTACCGGGGCGTACTGAGCCATACCAGTACCCATAAAAGTATCGGGTACGTGTACGAGATATTTTTTGGAGTACTCGTGCTTCATAGATTAACAAGGAGTGGCATAATGGGATTTTCGGGCTGCAACTATTGAAATAGGACCAAGATGGGAAGGGATCTGGCTGTGGACACGTGACAAGAAGGGACAGGCTTTCTGGATGAATCCGAATGTGGGATGCTGAAGAGAAGAGGGGAATCGTAGAGAGGGGGTAGGGATTATGGTGAATGAGCCGAGGAGAGGAGGGAATAAACTGTTGCAAGCCTTCGATGCCTACAATAAACTGCACCCTGCACTATATGAACCTAAAACCAACTTAGAGCACCTGAATCAGATGACTCATATTGTCCGGGCCCGATCGGGCGTCAAATACAACTCAAAACATATAAAGAAATGCATCAAATCGCCTCAGATCGATCATCCGGACGTAACCACATACTCAGATCGTCAAATAGGATAGCGGATCACCGCCTCCTGCAGGAATAAACTTATATCGGACATTGCATGCCATCGATGGTCCTGGTCAAGGGCTTGTGTATAAGTTCTCTTCTTTCTTATCTCTCATTGCCTACTCGGACACTGACTATGCTGGCTCTCTAGATAACCGTCGATCCACCAATGGTTACTCCACTTACTTTGATGGACACTTTGTCACTTGGAAAAGCAAGAAACAAACTGTAGTTGCACGGTCATCTGCAGAAGCAGGATATTGCTCAATGACCTTGGTCGTTTTTGAACTTAAGTGGTTTGAAAGTCTTCTCAGCAATTTGGGTGTGAAACTCTCCTTTGCAACCACTCTCTTTTGTGATAGTCAGATAGCTATCCACGTAAATAATCCCGTGTTTCACAAACGCACCAAGCACATTTAGGTCAACTGTCATTTTATCCAGGAGAAAATGCAGATGAAGAAACTAGACTTGAGACATTCCCTTGTGGCCTGACAGATTGCTGATATACTTACCAAAGCTTTACCATGCCCACTTTACACCAGCTCTTGTCCAAGTTTAGTTCATATGATTTTTATGCTCGAACATGTGTGGGAGTGCTAAAGTAATCTATACAAAAGGTCCATATAAAAGCCCACAACTTAGCCCATTACTATTTAGGCATTAGATCCACATCTTGAATGACAATTTCGTTTTCACTCATCTCATCTATTTATACATGTAATTACAGTTGCCTTGTAGTAATTTATTTTATGAGTATAAAATTTTTGCTGGTAAACAACTATATATATAATGATTTTAGATTCAACTATAAATAATTTTGCTGATTTATGCCTTTGTGAGATCGACATGGAGCCATTTGAACTGGTTAATGTCGAGGTCGAAGTCCTTGTAGGACTCGAGCATGAGGACGCTGATGAGCCAGTGTCGACTTCAAAGGAGTAGAGGAGGTTGGCAGGGGAGGCTCTCTCTTCCTAGGGCGTGTGCCAGCGAGTTCTGTAAGGTTGAAGGCAATGGATTTGATGAGGGGTATGCTCTCTAGCTCATTGTTGCCCTCTGTGACTATCCATGTCTAGTCTTTGGCGCTGGCAAGCAACTCCATGAGGAGGCCGAAGGAGCCCCACCGCAATTGGTCCAATTCTGCATGGGAGAGGTCTCTAGGGAGGAGTTTCTCCGAGTTGGATTTGGAAACGTGGCCATGTGTTGAGATTGTGCATTTGGTTTGCCAAAGATCACACCAATTACTTGGAGGAAAATTTATGGACGGCTTCAAGTTTATTATGGTGTAACAACATACTTTATAAATATTTTATAAAGCATATCCCTCCTAATCCACCGTTATCTGCCAACAAAACTGTTTTTTTCCGTTAGAAATGATGATGGTGATCGACGGCACGCGCACGTTTATTTCTGCAGGAGGCGGTGATCCGACCCGTGCGGATGATTTGAGCCTGCGGATGCGCGCGGATGGTCGTTCCGAGTCGGATTCATATATCATATTTTATTTTTTCTGATGTATTTGAGCCCTGATCGGCCCGTACGTTATTAGTCGTCTGATCAGGTGCCCTAGTTTTACTTTTCATTTGCCCTCTATTTATACTCATGTTGTACGACTGAGTGGGGGGATCGTGAGTTGCCTTATTGCGTAACCGGCGGTCCTTCTCAGTGGACTCTGAGACTCCTCTGCCCCCGTTGTTGTCGCCTTCCCCCTAAAGCCCGCTGACCCGCCCCTTCCCCTCCTCCCACCGTCGGTCCTGGTAGCCGACCCTTCTCCCTCACCCGACTGTCATCCCCTCCCAGAGCCGATTTCCACCTGCTGTCCACATCCCTCCGCAAGCCTCCCCGCCAGTTCTTCTCCCGCAGATTCCCCTCTCACCTCCCGATCCCGCTAACCCCTGTTGGCCCACCCCCTCTCCTTTCCCCAATCCTACAGCCGCCCGCTATCCCTGATCCCGTCTCACTCTGCCAAGCCCTATACGTCCGGCCTTCTACCCGCAGTACCCCTGTAACACCTTCATCCGTCAAATGAAATATAATAGAGGGTTCGGTCGGGGCCCCACACCATATTCCACAAACAGGCGGCGGGGTTACAGGTTAATATCACAGACTACTCGCATCCTAACTCAGAGCATTCTAGCGGAAGTTTTTAGGGTTACTTGAACTCAAATTCATTTGAATGTCCACAATATATAAACCACCATTTATATATATAACATAAGAATGTCAATTACAATTACACAAAGGTTATTTTCTTAAAGCCTTACAGTTAAACTTCACAAGTGTGGATTACAAACATCGGTGCGCAGCCCGACCACACATCAAAACAGAAAAACTTTTCCACTCGGCCTTCGAGGGCCAGCATAGCAGCAGTATGGGCTTTAGCCCGCTATTTCCCGCTCCCGCTCGACTCTCCAGTACATACACAAGGACAGTCCACCGCAATGGTGGCAAACAAGGCAACGATCAGCATTCAGCTGATCAATTTATAACGACCCTACCCATTTCCCGGTGCAGTGGTATTCCTTCACTGCAGGTATAGCATTATCACTGCAGATATATCACAGGAATGTTCACTCACACAGTTCAATATATCACAAACGAATGTCCTGCGGCCAAACGTTCCGTGCACCCAGGGCACATTTTTGGTGTACCTGTTGCCAGGGTCCCACCACCGTTCAGAGGTCCCATACATAACGGTTTATTTTGAGCATTCCCAGTCTTTACGGCCCCTGGCCTGAGACTTTAGTCTTAACGGCGTACAGCCTAAGACTCTCATTATGTGATAGACATCCATAACGCGGATAGAGTTCAACCTTTGCCCGTTGCTCAAATCGTCAAATCTACGACGAGTCTGAAGCGGGTCGGCTTCCCCTTGTCCGTTCGGCTCATAGGCCTTTAGGAGCTCGCAGCTCACAGATTAGCCTTACAGTCTCCCAGAGACAGGCTTTATAATCAAAAGGGTATCTGGATGCTATCGCAAGCGACAGTCACTGTCGCCCGACGTTAACCACAAATATCACTTCTGTACCAGACCCATCCACAAAAACCCTATAGTAACCTGCAGTGCCAGAAACACTGGACTTTCACAGAACAAATATCTCGCCAAAAGCTATCGCCATTGGCGATACTCACTGTCACCGGACGACATCCAACAATCATTCAAACTGTGGTCTTTCATAGGTATTTTCCTGTAGTGCAACTCCAGTACTTCCTGCTACTTCCAGTTCACAGGTACAACCCCGCAGAACCCGTAAATTATTCATTTATACTCGGAGTGTTCTCCAATTCGCAAAATAAAACATCATCAATGTAGACCAACCTGTCCAGATAGGCTTCACACAGTATGCGTATTTCGTACTACATATTTCTGGATCTATATGCAAGACTTACTGGGGAATTCATGAATCGACCCAACAGAAATCCCTCGACTCTCCACCTTTTGGTGGAGGATTACATGCATATGCTAAAATAAGGACTTCACATGTCCAAGAAGGAAGATCGTTACCCTTGTTGTTCTCTTCGGAGCCATGACAAAGCTTTTCTACGCGGATGAAAAGGAGCGCCTCACTTTCCCTTTTTCAGATCTATCCCCGGATCCTTCTTCCGATGAGGAAATCTCCTTCAGCACCTTCACCAAGATTAACCCAAATCCTTAGCTCCAGCCTTTAGTTCTCTTCTCAAGAACTTGGATGAAATGAGAGAGAGAGAAAGTGAGAAATAAATAATGATCTCCTCATCCCCACCCCTCTGCATATTTGGCCTCGGGTAAACCCCAGTCACACGATCAATCCATCAAAATAAAACATTGACCTGGATATGAGTTGAAAGTCAACCTGACCTCTTTGACCAGCCAGCCGGCACCGCTATTACTCCCGAAATCCTTTCGACGTTCGTCGAAAGAATGCAGCACGTTTGTTGAAAGAATGTGCCGCTGTTACACGAGAAACCCTTTCATTCGACATTCGTCGAACGCCGTTCGATTTTCGTCGAGCTCGAGATGGCAGTTCGATGTGAAGGCCATTCGACGTCCACACTGTTCGATGAACACGCAGTTCGACGTCCGTGGAACTCACTGGAAGCCGTTCGACGTTCGTCGAACTCAAGAACATTTCGACATTCGTCGAACTCGAGATCAGTTCAACGTTCGTCAAACCCGAGAAATACGTTCGTCGAACTCGAGTGGTAGCCTCCAATGACCACTACTCCCTTTTTTGGTTGTTACAACATATATTTTATTCACAAAAAAATGTTACAACATTTTATACAAATAACTCGGGAAATTCAGCATGCATGGTTTGCTTCCGCTCTCATGTTAGCTCCTCACGGCCACAGTTGTCCCACCGGACCTTGACCATCCCGATTGTCTTGTTCTGCAGCTGCTTAATCGCCGAATTCTCGATCCGAAGGGGCCTAACCTTCGTCGTTAGCCCAGATTCGACTGGTACTCGATCATTCGCAATCACCTAGGCTGGTTCTTTCATGGCTTTTCGAAGCACTGATATGTTAAACACATTATGCAAGCCACCCAGTTCTGTCAAAAGAGCTAGCCGATATGCAGCTTCTCCAACTCGCTCCACTACTTCGAACGGACCAAGATACCTCAGACTTAACTTTTTCAAGCGCCGAATCCTGGACACGCCTTTGAATGGTTTGATTTTCAAGTATACCCACTCGCCAACTGCAAACTCTACGTTTCGGTGTTTGGCGTTGTAGTACTTTGCCTGCCTATCTTGGGCTATCAGTAGCCTTTCCCGGATAGAGCGTATCGTCGAATTAGCCTCTTCGACTTCCTTACGCTTAGACAACTTCGACTCGCCTGTTTCCGCCCAAGCTAACGTTGTACGACTCTTCCTACCATACAAAGCTTCAAAAGACGCCATTTTATGCTAGCTTGATAACTATTATTTTAGGCAAACTCTACCATATATAGATGGTTTTCACACCTCTTCCCGAAATCCAAGGCCCAATTCGGAGCTTGTCCTCTATCGTTCTGTTGATCCTCTCAGTCTGACCATCCGTTTGCGGATGAAAGACCGTAATGAACGTTAATTTTGTCCCCAACAATTGATTGATTAACCTCCAATCCTTTGAAGTGAAGCGTCCGTCTCGATTACTTACGATGCTACGAGGCATATTGTGCAATCGTACTATTTGCTTGACGTAAATCTTAGCCAAGATTTCCACTGGATCGTCCCTCTTGTTCGGAATGAAGTGAGCCACTTTAGTCAACCGGTCCACGATCACCCAAACAGAATCGTTCCCCCATTGAGATCTCGGTAAACCGTGCATGAAATCCATCAAAATGTCATCAAACTTCCATTCTGGAATAGGTAGCGACTTCAGGAAACCTCCAGGCTTCTGACATTCTGCTTTCACAAAGGCACATGTCTGACATTTAAACACATAATGTGCTATGTCTTTGTGCTCCCTGGGTGAATTGAATACTATGTGAAGTGAGCCTCATACATTATTTCTTTTCTCAGCTTACCCATATTCGGGACGCACAAACGACCGTCTTTTTGCAAAAGTCCGTCATCCCAGGAGAATTGGGCATTTGACCCATCCACTGCATAGCGTTGTAGACTTTCATCAAGTTCCGTTACTTGCAGAACCCTGTTCGTAAGGTCATACTGTACCTCTGTCCAGTTCATGCACGCTTTTGCAGTGGAATTCTTGTCAACACAAGAA
This sequence comes from Platanthera guangdongensis, assembly GCA_039583875.1. Classification (NCBI taxonomy): domain Eukaryota; kingdom Viridiplantae; phylum Streptophyta; class Magnoliopsida; order Asparagales; family Orchidaceae; genus Platanthera; species Platanthera guangdongensis. The sequence goes on along the minus strand of CM077150.1, from coordinate 111,563,770 downwards.
ATCTCTAAGGCTTTCAGCTTCTGGATCAGACGCTCATCATGCATCTGCAACCAATTTGCCCTTGCCGGAGTCCTACGACTCAACTCATCTGCGACGTCATTTCCCTTCCCGTGATTGTAATGAATTTGGAAGGTGTAGTCCCCGAGTAATTTCATTCACCTCCGTTGTCGCATGTTGAGATCCTTCTGCTCTAACAGATACTTTTGACTCTTATGATCCGTGAATATATCCACTTTCACGCCATATAAATAATGATGTCACCGTTTAAGTGCAAACATCACCGCCGCCAACTCCAAGTCGTGGACGGGATAGTTGCGCTCATGCACTTTCAACTGACGCGAGACATAAGCGATCACCTTTCCAAACTGAAGAAGAACGCAGTCCACAACCGCTCCCTAATGCATCACTGTAGATTTCAAAGCTGTTCAAACCACATGGCGACGTCAAGATTGGCAACGTGGCCATGCGACTCTTTAGCTCTTCAAAAGCTCGCGCGTACTCCGGCGTGCAGACAAACTTCTGATCATTCCTCGTTAGAGTTGTAAGAGGCAAGACGATCCGTGAGAAGTTTTCTAGGAAACGTCTGTAGTAACACGCCAGTCAAAGGAAACTCCTGAATTCAACTACAGAAGACAACACCGGCCACTCCCGTATTGCTACTATCTTTGACGGATCCATCGCAATGCCTTCTCCACTCACCACATGGCCAAGGAAAGCCACTGACGACAGGCAGAACTCACACTTTGAAAACTTGGCGTGGAGCTTGTTCCTCCTCAGAGTGTGCAACACCATCCGTAAATGGTTCGCATGCTCTTCTTCAGACTGAGAGTACACTAGAATGCCGTCAATAAAGACGATTACAAACAGGTACAAGTACTCTCGAAATGTTCGGTGCATGAGGTTCGTGAATACCGATGACGCATTTGTTAGCCTAAACGACATTATTGTGAACTCATAATGACCATAGCGTGTTTCAAACGCTGTCTTGAGAATGTCACATTCCCGAATCCTCAACTAGTAATAACCAGACTTTAAGTTCAGCTTATAATTGACAGTTGATCCCACTAGCTGATCGAAGAAGTCATCAATTCATGGTATCAGAAACTTGTTTTTCTCCGTCAGCTTATTCAATGCTCGATAGTCGATGCACAAACGCAGACTACCGTCCTTTCTTTTTCACAAAGAGAACATGTGCGCTCCAAGGTGATATACATCCCTATTCCAACAACTCTTGTAGTTGAACTTTCAGTTCCGCCATTTCCTTTATCGCTACACGATATGGCTAGCGGGCCACAGGTTTTGCACCTGACACCAACTCAATAGAGAAGTCAATCTCCCGTTGAGTCGGTAACCCCGGAAGATCATTAGGAAACACATCAGCATAATCCGAAACATTCGGAACGTCACTCACACAGACTTTTGGCTCAACAACCTTTATAAGCATGAGGAATAATTTTGCGCCCTTCCGGACAGCTTTGATGACTTTGGGAGCAGACATCAACAATTTACTCGATCCACGCATACTAGCCAATTTCGTCTCTAGCTCGGTATTCTGTCCCAGTGTGATTTCCTTTGAATTGCAATCGATAAAGGCACGCTGCTCCGAGAGCCATTCCATACCAATGATTACATCAAATTCCGATATCGACATCACAGATGCTTACAATCCGAAATCCCGACTTCCAATTCGTACCTTCACATAGCAAGTCCTATCAGCACGCATCACACATTCGTTCGACAATAACACCTTCACACTATCTGCCGTCATACGAATAGGTACTCCGATTCGTGACACGAACTCCACAAATAGAAACGAATGCGAAGCACCCGTATCAAACAGTGCTCTCGTCGGACTGTCCCGAATAAAGACAAAGTCTAATACAAACACATCATGCACAAGCCACGCACAAGGTAGGAAGTATACAAAGCAGTAAAACAATATCTTAACTCATACCTGTGACGTCGTCACTTTGCTTTATGGCCTCCTGTTGGCCAAGGTTATACACTCGGGGTTGCGCCTGAGATGCAGAGGACTCCACCACTGCCTTTCCCTTGTCAGCATATGACGCTCCTGTCTTCTTTTCAACCTTTGGAGGACCAACCCGACAGTCACGGGCTAGATGAGCCACCTTTCCACATGTATAACAGGCACGAGGGAGCCTGTCCAGAAGTTGCTCCAGACGCAGCTGTAGAAGGAGCCTGTCCAGAAACCTTTGACCTCTTACCCCATCTCTTGCGGTAGCCCGACTTTTCATGACGCGACGCTTTGAAATCGGACTTTGTCACAGTCATGTCCTTCTTGCTCTACACCCTCTTCAAATCTTTCTTCAATGCACGAGCCGTATCCACCAACGCTTGAAACCCTTGGTTCACCGAACTCGAGAGCATGAATCTCAACTCATCCCGCAGCCCGTCATAGGACCGATTGATTTTATGCTCTTCTTCAGCAAAGATAGACCCCGTATAGCGTCTCAATCGTCCAAAATCATGTAAGTAGGTATCAACACTACTTTCTCCCTGAGTTTGATGCTGAAACTCATTTTCCATGGCTATGCACTGTGCTGATGGCAAGTGATTTGCCAAGAACAGTCTCTAAAACTCCTCTATCGAGACGTTCGTTAGTTGTCTGCCCGCTAAGTGGTGCAACTCTATTTCATCCCACCATAGCCGAGCCTCTCCTTCTAGCAGGAAAGTAGCCAAGGTGACTTTATGTTCCTCCTCAGTTCTTATAGCCGTCAAAATCCTCTTAACGCGTGCAAGCCAATCCTCTGCCTGCATTGGGGATCCTGCCCCCGCGAACGTAGGAGGATTGAAGCTCATAAAATGCTTCAGTTGTCGTTCTGCTGCTCGGGGATCTACAACAGCCTCAACAGGTACTGGCCTCACACCAACCTGTCCTGGCACCACCGCAGGCTGCGCCTGCCCAGTAGGCTGTGCTTGTATCATTACAAACAACGCCTCAGCAACTAAGCATACTGTCTTCGCAAACGGAAGAGGTGTATGAACCTCAGCTGGTGACGTAGTCTCATCAGAACACTGAGGCTCAGACTGCCCCGCACCACTTCGATTCACCTGTACGTGTAAAAGATACATTTTAGCGACTTTGCAAAAGCAACAACAACTTTGTAGGAACGCGTAGGTTCCTCAAACAGGTGTATTTGCATTCCTTTGTGGACATTCTTGAGTTCATTTATGTTATAACGGGCCGCACTGACACGTGCTTGACACCCCGCAAAAGAATTCGATCATGAATTCGAAGGTGGAACACCAAGACAAGTTGATACCAAAATTGTAACACCTCCATCCGTCATATGAAATATAATAGAGGGTCCGGCCGGGGCCCCACACCATGTTCCATAAATATGCGGCGGGGTTACAGGTTAATATCACAGACTACTAGCATCATAACTCAGAGTATTCTAGCGGAAGTTTTAGTGTTACTTGAACTCAAACCTATTTGAATGTCCACAATATATAAAACACCATTTATATATATAGCATAAGAATGTCAATTACAAATACACAAAGGTTATGACCTTAAGACCTTACAGTTTAACTTCACAAGTATGGATTACAAACATCGGCGCGAAGGCCGGCCACACATGAAAACAATAAAACTTTTCCACTCGGCCTTCGAGGGCCAGCATAGCAGCAGCATGGGCTTTAGCCCGCTATTTCCCGCTCCCGCTCGGCTCTCCAGTACCTGCACAAGGACAGTCCACCGCAATAGTGACAAACAAGACAACGGTCAACATTCAGCTGACCAATTTATAACGACCCTACCCCTTTCGCGGTGCAGTGTTATTCCTTCCCTGCAGGCATAGCATTATCACAAGCAGATATATCACAGGAACGTGCACTCACACACAGTTCAATATATCACAAACGAATGCCCCGCGACCAAACGTTTCGTGCACTCAGGCACATTTTCGGTGTACCTGTTGCCAGTGTACATAACAGTTTACTTTGAGCATTCCCGGTCTTTACGACCACCGGCCTGAGACTTTAGTCTTAACAGCGTACAACATAAGACTCTCATTATGTGATAAATATCCATAACGCGGATACAGTTCATCCTTTGCCCGTTGCTCAAATCGTCAAATCTACGGCGAGTCTAACGCGGGTCGGCTTCCCCTTGTCCGTTCAGTTTATTGGCCTTTATGAGCTCGCAGCTCACAGATTAGCCTTACAGTCTTCCAGAGAAAAGCTTTATAATCAAAAGGGTATCTGGAAGCTATCGCCAGTGACAGTCACTGTCGCCTGACATTAACCACAGAATTCACTTCTGTACCATACCCAGCTACAAAAACCCTGCAGTAACCTACAGTGCCAGAAACACTGAACTTTCACAGCACAAATATCTCACCAAGAGCTATCGCCGTTGGCGATACTCACTGTCGTCCGGCGACATGCATCAGTCATTCAAACTGTGGCCTTTCATAGGTATTTTCCTGGAGTGCACCTCCAGTACTTCATGTTATTTCCAGTTCACAGGTACAACCCCGCAGAACCCGTAAATTATTCGTTTATACCCGTAGTCTTCTCCTGTTCGCAAAATAAAACATCATCAATGCAGACCAACCTGTTCAGATGGGTTTCACACATCATGCCTATTCCGTACTACACATTTCAGGACCTATATGCAAGACTTATTGGGGAGTTCATGAATCGACCCAACGGAGATCTCTCGACTCTCCACCTTTTAGTGGGGGATTCTATACATATGCCAAAATAAGGACTTCATATGTCTAAGGAGGAAGATCGTTACCCTTGTCGTTCTCTTCGGAGCCATGACAAAGCTTTTCGGCTCTGTTTGATTGGGCTGTTACTGATGATAAGCTGCTGATGGTAAGCTGCTGATAAAAAAATGCTGATTCTGAAAAATTGAGTTTTGTTAAAAAACTGTTTGGATGAAATGTAGTTTTTTTTGGATGAAATGGAGTTTACAAAACAGTTTTCAAAAAGTTATTTGGAAACAAAACGAAATTTTGAGCGATGTTTTTTTTTTCAAAAATTAATTATAAACAACAAAATATATACAAAGGATATTTTAATTTTAAACATATGAGATGTACATCATGAATGCAACAACAACAAAAATAAAAGACATTAGAAAGTACTTGAGAAGATTAAAAAACTCAGTAATAATACTTTGGAATCAAAATCTGTACATAATGAATAAAGAAGATGAGGAGATTACTGCCATAATCCAAGACAACATCAAAGCCTTAACTGCTTTTTGCAAGGATTCTAACATCATAGAACATATAAGAAGAAGAAGAGCAGATTCCTCACAAAAAGAAGAAGAAAAAGAAGGGGAATACCTCACGGAAACAGTCCAGCGAGAGAAGGAACGGCGATGCTTTCTCGATCTGAAAAAGGATAGCATGTATTGCAGGAAATCAACAAAAAATCGAAGTAGAGAATAGAAATCAGCGAAAAATCCAAGCAGAGAATAGAAATCAGCGAAAAATCCAAGCACGGAATAAAAATCTACAAACGGAAGAGATGCAGGGTTCCCGAACCTGCGGAGGCTGCAGTGGTCGTCGAGAGGTGAGATCGGCATGTCGGCACCGTCAATGTCGCGGTCAGAGCGAAGGGGGGAAGGTATCTCGGTTGGTGGGAGGGCCGCACCGCAGGCCATAAGCCCAACCAAACGCCACCTTCTACGCGGATGGAAAGGAGCGCCTCACTTTCCCTTTTTCGGATCTATCCTCGGATCCTGCTTCCGATGAGGAAATCTCCTTCAGCACCTTCACCAAGATCAACCCAATCCCTTAGCTCCAGCCTTTAGTTCTCTTCTCAAGAACTTGGATGAAATGAAGAGAGAGAGTGAGAAGGAAATAATGATCTCCTCATCCTCACCCCTCTGCATTTGTGGCCTCGGGTAAACCCCAGCCGCACGATCAATTCATCAAAATAAAGCATTGGTCTGGATATGAGTTGAAAGTCAACCTGACCGCTTTGACCAGCCAGCCGACGCCGCTATTACTCCCGAAATCCTTTCGACGTTCGTCGAAAGAATGCAGCACGTTTGTCGAAAGAATGCGCCGCTGTTACGCGAGAACCCCTTTCATTCGACGTTCGTCAAACGGCGTTCGACTTTCGTCGAGCTCGAGAAGGCAGTTCGATGTGAAGTCCGTTCGACGTCCACACTATTCGACGAACACGCAGTTCGACGTTCGTCGAGCTCACTTGAAGCCGTTCGACGTTCGTCGAACTCAAGAACATTTCGACGTTCGTCGAACTCGAGATCAGTTCGACGTTCGTCGAACCCGAGAAATACGTTCGTCGAACTCGAGTGGTAGCGTCCAATGACCACTACTCCCTTTTTGGGGTGTTACACCCCCCCCCCACAAATGTCACAACCCGCATTTTCTCCGAAATTAAGAAGCATCAGAGTAGGAGAAAACACACGTCGTGATGCCACGTCGGACAGGGGATAACTGCCGACGTTCAGGCAACCACCAATTACTAAGACTATGAAAAATCATAAGCTTAAATGATGTGAAAATCAATTGTATTTTAGAGGCCGTATCCCTCGGCTTCGTGATCAACTAGTCCACCCTTCAAAATTATACTTATACGTAGCGGAAAATACTTTATTCATTTTTTTAACATCCTAAGAGGATGCATAAGCGTCCCCAGGGGACACCTAAGACTATGCAAGACCCTAGATTTAACTTATATGATATATATAGAAAATGACCTTTTACGTGGTTTTGAAAGTAGAGATTAAGCTTTTCGAAGAGAAAACATGATGTTTATGTTTTAGATATAATAATTGTTTTCTTTTATAGGTTTTAAAGTAACTAGCAACCTAACATAAATCATCCCAGGAGCAAGTTTAATACATCTCAAAAACAGAAGAACTAACAGTGTAAGTAAGTGCAAAGTATCTAAAAGAGAAACCACCAGTGGGCATCACCAACTGACACGAACCCACTGGTGAGTAGGTATGTCTATACTACAAGTGTAAAGAAAAGCTACCTCCCAAACAAGAGGAACTGAGAACCACAGAAGCAACTGAAATGCTAGAAAATCTTCAGGAGCAACCTAGCCGCACAGTCGGCTAAATACGTGTACCTGAGGTATTCAGAAAAAAAAACGAACAACTCAGCAAAGCAACTAACAAAAGGAAAAACAAAGGTACAATAGATTTATACAGGATTTAAAATCAGGTCAGAAGTAAGTGAGAGTGAAGTAAAACAGGTACAGGTAAAAGAAAGTAAGTAAAGCAGGTAAAACTGATTCCCACAGAGGTAAGTGGAAAGGGAGTACATCAAGAGCACGAATGAAGCCGAATTTCTACTACCTCTGCAAAAGGGATTAGCAAAAATAAATAAATCCTAGCATAAAGCTAGAGCAGAAAGAGTCACCTAATACTGGAGATGGATAAAATCAGTAACAAGGGCCTAGGCTGGTAGCAACGGTCCAACCAAGCCTGACAGGCCTAAATATCTCAAGGTGTTGTGGTGGTGGCATCAGTCCAACTCAACCAAACAACCCATATTGTCTTAATAAGACAAGAAGTAAAACAAGGGTGGCGGCATCGGTCCGACCTACCTCCAAAATCACATCCTACTCCAGCACCAAGTGACTCGGAAAATCCTTACTAGTGGTTCCATGATCCACCAAGAATTCATACTGAACCCTAAGCAATCTTGAGCCACCCACCTAAGAGGCTTAGCTACCTAACAGTTGACGACGTTGGTTAACTGAACACGCATTTAACATGTAAAAAAAATACATATGCCAAAATAAGGACTTCATATGTCTAAGGAGGAAGATCGTTACCCTTGTCGTTCTCTTCGGAGCCATGACAAAGCTTTTCGGCTCTGTTTGATTGGGCTGTTACTGATGATAAGCTGCTGATGGTAATCTGCTGATAAAAAAGTGCTGATTCTGAAAAATTGAGTTTTGTTAAAAACTGTTTGGATGAAATGTAGTTTTTTTTGGATGAAATGGAGTTTATAAAACAGTTTTCAAAAAGTTATTTGGAAACAAAACGAAATTTTGAGCGATGTTTTTTTTTCAAAAATTAATTATAAACAACAAAATATATACAAAGGATATTTTAATTTTAAACATATGAGATATACATCATGAATGCAACAACAACACCAAAAATAAAAGACATTAGAAAGTACTTGAGAAGATTAAAAAACTCAGTAATAATACTTTGGAATCAAAATCTGTACATAATGAATAAAGAAGATGAGGAGATTACTGCCATAATCCAAGACAACATCAAAGCCTTAACTGCTTTTTGCAAGGATTCTAACATCATAGAACAGATAAGAAGAAGAAGAGCAGATTCCTCACAAAAAGAAGAAGAAAAAGAAGGGGGATACCTCACGGAAACAGTCCAGCGAGAGAAGGAACGGCGATGCTTTTTCGATCTGAAAAAGGATAGCATGTATTGCAGGAAATCAACAAAAAATCGAAGTAGAGAATAGAAATCAGCGAAAAATCCAAGCAGAGAATAGAAATCAGCGAAAAATCCAAGCACGGGATAAAAATCTACAAACGGAAGAGATGCAGGGTTCCCGAACCTGCGGAGGCTGCAGTGGTCGTCGAGAGGTGAGATCGGCATGTCGACACCGTCAATGTCGCGGTCAGAGCGAAGGGGGGAAGGTATCTCGGTTGGTGGGAGGGCCGCACCGCAGGCCATAAGCCCAACCAAACGCCACCTTCTACGCGGATGGAAAGGAGCGCCTCACTTTCCCCTTTTCGGATCTATCCTCGGATCCTGCTTCCGATGAGGAAATCTCCTTCAGCACCTTCACCAAGATCAACCCAATCCCTTAGCTCCAGCCTTTAGTTCTCTTCTCAAGAACTTGGATGAAATGAAGAGAGAGAGTGAGAAGGAAATAATGATCTCCTCATCCTCACCCCTCTGCATTTGTGGCCTCGGGTAAACCCCAGCCGCACGATCAATTCATCAAAATAAAGCATTGGCCTGGATATGAGTTGAAAGTCAACCTGACCGCTTTGACCAGCCAGCCGACGCCGCTATTACTCCCGAAATCCTTTCGACGTTCGTCGAAAGAATGCAGCACGTTTGTCGAAAGAATGCGCCGCTGTTACGCGAGAACCCCTTTCATTCGACGTTCGTCAAACGGCGTTCGACTTTCGTCGAGCTCGAGAAGGCAGTTCGATGTGAAGTCCGTTCGACGTCCACACTATTCGACGAACACGCAGTTCGACGTTCGTCGAGCTCACTTGAAGGCGTTCGACGTTCGTCGAACTCAAGAACATTTCGACGTTCGTCGAACTCGAGATCAGTTCGACGTTCGTCGAACCCGAGAAATACGTTCGTCGAACTCGAGTGGTAGCCTCCAATGACCACTACTCCCTTTTTGGGGTGTTACACCCCCCCCCCCCCCCCCCACAAATGTCACAACCCGCATTTTCTCCGAAATTAAGAAGCATCAGAGTAGGAGAAAACACGCGTCGTGATGCCACGTCGGACAGGGGATAACTGCCGACGTTCAGGCAACCACCAACTACTAAGACTATGAAAAATCATAAGCTTAAATGATGTGAAAATCAATTGTATTTTAGAGGCCGTATCCCTCGGCTTCGTGATCAACTAGTCCACCCTTCAAAATTATACTTATACGTAGCGGAAAATACTTTATTCATTTTTTTAACATCCTAAGAGGATGCATAAGCGTCCCCAGGGGACACCTAAGACTATGCAAGACCCTAGATTTAACTTATATGATATATATAGAAAATGACCTTTTACGTGGTTTTGAAAGTAGAGATTAAGCTTTTCGAAGAGAAAACATGATGTTTATGTTTTAGATATAATAATTGTTTTCTTTTATAGGTTTTAAAGTAACTAGCAACCTAACATAAATCATCCCAGGAGCAAGTTTAATACATCTAAAAAACAGAAGAACTAACAGTGTAAGCAAGTGCAAAGTATCTAAAAGAGAAACCACCAGTGGGCGTCACCAACTGACACGAACCCACTGGTGAGTAGGTATGTCTATACTACAAGCCTAAAGAAAAGCTACCTCCCAAACAAGAGGAACTGAGAACCACAGAAGCAACTGAAATGCTAGAAAATCTCCAGGAGCAACCTAGCCGCACAGTCGGCTAAATACGTGTACCTGAGGTATTCAGGAAAAAAAACGAACACCTCAGCAAAGCAACTAACAAAAGGAAAAACAAAGGTACAATAGATTTATACAGGATTTAAAATCAGGTCAGAAGTAAGTGAGAGTGAAGTAAAACAGGTACAGGTAAAAGAAAGTAAGTAAAGCAGGTAAAACTGATTCCCACAGAGGTAAGTGGAAAGGGAGTACATCAAGAGCACGAATGAAGCCGAATTTCTACTACCTCTGCAAAAGGGATTAGCAAAAATAAATAAATCCTAGCATAAACCTAGAGCAGAAAGAGTCACCTAATACTGGAGATGGATAAAATCAGTAACAAGGGCCTAGGCTGGTGGCAACGGTCCAACCAAGCCTGACAGGCCTAAATATCTCAAGGTGTTGTGGTGGTGGCATCAGTCCAACTCAACCAAACAACCCATATTGTCTTAATAAGACAAGAAGTAAAACAAGGGTGGCGGCATCGGTCCGACCTATCTCCAAAATCACATCTTACTCCAGCACCAAGTGACTCGGAAAACCCTTACTAGTGGTTCCATGATCCACCAAGAATTCACACTGAACCCTAAGCAATCTTGAGCCACCCACCTAAGAGGCTTAGCTACCTAACAGTTGACGACGTTGGTTAACTGAACACGCATTTAACATGTAAAAAAAAATACCTTTAAACTCAAATACAAAAAAAATGTTACAAAAAAAAATCAGTTTGATACCAAGTATAACCAATTAGTTTGATACCAAACATGTGCAAGGAATTTGATGCTAAAACGAGCTGGTCACGATTTACACTCAAGGAAAACAGCAGGCTAACACATAAATCTTGAAATGAACAAGGCTAAAACATGGAGCACTCGGTGCTTGAACAGTAAACGGAAAAAAATGCACTTTACACTATCACCAAGAGCCGCACTCCTCCAAGTAAACATTCACTGGAAACATCACATGCCCATGCCATACCTAACAAGAACAAGTCTAAAACCATAGGGAAACTCGGTGGTTGAACATCAAAGCAGCATTCGTATATAAATCATTTGTATATATAACAAAAGAACAACAAAAAAAAATCTGATCCCAACTCATAAAAAACAGGGAACGACAACTCTAAGATTTATTCCGGCCGCAACTTTAGCAAACAAGGGATTTTGAATAAGAAATTTTGCACAAATTTTGGAAAAACCAAATCCTTACAGAGCTAGTTCGGAATTTAAGCAAATCAAGGACACAACCTAGAATTTCTTTGGCAAGGGCAAAGGACACACTTGCCTTGTTCTTGTTTTTTTTTTGAATATTTTCGGCCAGCAATCCTCTTCCCAAACCGATCGGCCGCAAACAACAATACCCAAGAAAACTGAAAAAAAAACTGGACGATCAAAGCAAGGAACCTGCAGCTCTCTACTCCGGAAAAAAACTGGTGAACTCTCAAAACGTTTACCTCGGAAGGAAGGTCTTGCCTAGAGGAGCACGGATCCGGCCTCGAACGAAGATTTCGGGCTGAATTGGGCGGTGAACAGGCAGTCGGAGCAGCGCCGGGGCTTCCTCCTCTTTTCCGCCGCACGAAGGAACGACTCGGGTTTCTTTTTTTTTTTCGCTGGATGGTCGGCCGAATGGGGGGGGGGAAAGAAACCTAAATAAACCTAAATAAACCTAATATATATATGTATCTAATCAACCTAATGAAAACTATACTACTTTAAATCATAATATAACTCTAATCGATTGAATCTAAGGATTTAATGGAACCTAATCTTAACAAATATATAAAACCTCATAGCCAATCTTAATATTATAAGCTTATAATTATATACTTACTAATTAACTAAGAAAACCACTAACCACACTACTACATACCCTAATATATATATACACGTCTATTAACATGCATCCGCGCACCCAAATTTCTACCCCGCACGCATGCACACGCCCGCGCACGTACAAACTTATAAAACCTTGCACGCACGTGCACGTGCAATTACGCATCGGCACGCCCAAATCGCTCGCTATGTCCTAAATGCGTAAACATGTAAATACGCTCACATAAAAGACGACTCGCTAACTAGCGACCGTCGAAATGACGCGAAATTAACGCTCTCGGATTCCGAACAAATCCGCACCGCAGCTAAACACTCGGGCTACGAAAACATCGGCGAAGTCGGACACAACCTCCGACGACCACACACTCGGGCTAACCCCACCCGAAGCCAAAGCACAAGGATTCCCTAAGAGGCTCAGCCGGGCCTCCAAGACATACGCCGGTTAGCTGGGGATACCATACAACAGGCTATAACCTCTAAGAACACCTAACGAGGTACTCTAACAACGACACGAGCCGGAATTGCGCCAACGTAACGTCAAACGAGGATTTAAACAATTGCCGAAAAATCGGGGCCGTTACAACAAATCATTTCTAGATCTGTTACCGCTTAATCCCGCAGCCCCTTCGTGGATCCACCGTCAACCCGGGAACGCTACCACCACCGGCTCTCCATCCCTACGCCAAGCCACCACATGCATGAGTAAGTCGAGGTATGAGTGTTTTATTTTCTCTAGTTTGGATGTTTGTGATTTGAACTGTTGTCTTGAGATTATTAATTCTTATATGTGATCATGATGTATTCGTTGTTCGATTTGCGGGACGCATTTAGTGTACTTGAACGGAATTGCGCCGCAACTTGTTGGTTCATTATAATTGTTCTTTAACTATAATTGCATGTTTCCAATTATGCAAATAGTTACCTTGGGCTAAATTATATAGCATTTATTGTTATTGACCTTGATTTGGACAATCACTTCATGTTGCACGCGCACAACATTTAGTCCGCCTCATTAGTTAGACTGCATTGACATTGGTTGAAGTTTATGTTCGTCTCCACTACATCAATTGGTATCTGAGGCAGGTTTGTTAGCACCGCATTTATTTTCGCAGTAGTGTAGTCTATAAGTAGTACCTCATGTCATATTATTCGATGATCATACCTGTTCACATTCCGCTCATTCTAAGTATCGTGTCGACCCTTCGCCACGGTTTGCTAGAGACGATCGTTATGATTCCCTGAACATCACGATATTGTCACCACACCATACCACGAATTGATGTTGGTAGAGTTGAGTATCTTCGTAGAACCCCTCAGGAGAGATCTTGATACTATTTTGATGATCACGCTCGCCCATCGCCACGCGCTCGTAGGGATCACATTCACCATCAGACACATTGTGAGTCTCTTAGGGATGAACATTTTCATGACTATCCGGATCCCTATAGAGGTCACCACTATGAGGATAACTTCACGCGTCTGGATCGCCAGTGTCCCACCAATAGAGATACCTGAAGCTGAATTTCAGCGATTAGTTCTGGATCAATTTGATCGCGTACATGCTCAAATGAATCGTTTGAAATCTGCCTTCGGGGGAATTGATAGAGTGACACATCAGGATTTAAGTCAAACCACCAGTGTTGGTAGTATTCTGGCAGACGTGAGCGATTTGCCATTTGATTTTGGTACTCCCCTTGATGAGCCTCCGATCCCACACGTTTTTGAGGCAATGTCTGACCATGGCCTAGTATTACAGGTGGAGAGCGCCTTTAGCACGTCTACTGAGTTTGGTCATGAGTTTGTCCATAAGGGTGAGGCCGAGCGACCCAGTGACACTTGGATGGCCTATCCATCTTCTATACCTTATGTTGGTCTCATTACCCCCGTGGTTATAGACCCCTTTCTTGACACCAAGGCGGCTGGCCCCCAGTTGAGTATGAATTCTCTTCTCTCCCCTTAGCCTCATTTCGATTCATGTCATGACCGAGAGCATCGAGCCTCGCGTCGATATCTTGGTGATTGTCCCACCCGTTTTTGGGGACGCTACCCTTATTAGTAGTATTCACATGGAGCATCATGACCCTACTGACGGTTTCTTTAATGATCTCCTTAACAAGCCACCTGATGAACCAAGACTTCCCTGTGAGATTGACATCCCGTTGAGTGAGTCATCTGTGAGCGCTCACTTATTGATACCTCGCCAGCGCACGCCCCTTATTTTGCTGTGGAGAGAGGGTCTTGAGGGCGACATCGGGTATGTCAGGATTTTCTTAGGTACACTTGAGCACTCTCTCGATGTATTGAGAATTGAGCTTTTTGTCTACCACACTCGTGATGAGTTCATAGACATACCACCTGCTGACCCACTATATAGCTAGATGGGTTCTTGTGTATCAGCGGCATACGCGTTACTCGAGTGCTTCATCCTATTATGAATGTCTGCTACTCACTCAGATGACCATTGCTCTCGCGACGATTTTTCATACGTACCTCCGGGTGAGCCGCCTGATGCGTTCCTTGAGAGATAATAGGAACCCTATGAGTTTGTTCTGGAGTGTTGGTGTCTCTCACGGTCATTCCGACACTCATCACAGACTCACTGAGTTTTATTACACTCCTCCCGACAAACTTCCAAATAAACCACCCATTTCATGGAACCTTCGCTACATGGAGCTTGGTGTTTATCTGTGCATCGTGTCTGGCGTACTTCTCATGCATCATTCATGTGAGCATGTCATTTTTTTGGTTCATCATTTGCATAAGTCTGTTGGGTCGCGTGGTTATCATTCGCATACACTTTATGAGACAGTCCAGAGAAAGATCACAGCTAGTAATAAAGTTTATAGAACTCAGGCCAATCTGCAAAGGAGGGAACATGTTTTTGACATTGGAGAACAAGTTATGATCCACGTTTGACCTGAGAGACTCCCACATGGAGCAGAGAAGAAGTTAAGTGCCCATCGAATGAGCCCATATACAGTCACCCAATGGATTGATGCGAACGCTTATGAGGTTGATATCCCACCGACAATGGGGAGTCACCGGGTGTTAATGTGGAGGATTTAACTCCAAACTATGAGGAGCGATTGTATGTGGACCTCTTATCTCCACCTACTCTTGATCCACAGCTTGACCCACCCCCCATCTAGCACCCTTACACCCAACATATCCAGGAAGTCGCAGACGGTTGAGCAGTGCTTAGAGGACCACACCACTCCGCTGGCAGTTTCACCAGAATCACTTTCAGACAGAGATAAATTGCTTCGACAGTCGCCTACGCCTACCGAAGAGGCGCTACAAATCATTGGTCACGACTTCACTATGTTAGGCGGTTGGATGGTTCTGCGATATCTGGTTCATTGTCTCGCTTGCCTAGATTCTGACGATTCATGGATTTCTGCTGAGGAGCTCGAGAGACTTGCCCCGGACTTACGTCGAGAGTACGACCGTCTTCACTCACCTTTAGATAAGCGCTTTCAAATCGGGGGGAGTTGATGGCGATCGACGTTAGGCGCACGTTTATTCACGCATGAGGCGGTGATCGACGACATGTGCGGGTGATCCGAGCCCGCGGATGTGCCGGGATGGTCGTTCCGAGTCGGATTCATATATCATATTTTATTTTTTCCTAATGTATTTGATCCTCGATCGGCACGTACGTTATTAGCCGTCCGATCGGGTGTCCTAGTTTTGGTTTTCATTTTCCCTCTATTTATACTCTTGTTGTGCGACTGAGTGGGGGGATCGTGAGTTGCCCTATTGCGCAACCGACGGTCCTTCTCGGTGGACTCCGAGACTCCTCTGCCCCCGCTGCTGCCGCCTTGCCCCTAAAGCCCGCTGACCCGCCCCTTCCCCTCCTCCCACCGCCGGTCCTGGTAGCCGACCCTTCTCCCATACCCGCCTGTCAGCCCCTCCCGAAGGCGATTTTCGCCCGCTGTCCACTGTCTGCCGCAAGCCTCCCCGCCAGTTCTTCTCCCTCTGATTCCACTCTCACCTCCTAATCCCGCTAACCCTTGCCGCCCCCTCCTTTCCTCCATCCTACAGCCGCCTTGTATCCCCCCTATCCCCGATCCCGCCTCACTCCGCCAAGCCCCATACATCCGACCTTCTAGCTGCAGCCCCCCCCCCCCACTTCAAATCATATTCGTTACCACTTAATCCCGCATCCCCTTCGTGGATGCTACCACCACTGACCCTCCATCCCTACGCCAAGCCGCCACATAAATGAGTAAGTCGAGGTATGAGTGCTTTATTTTCTCTAGTTTGGATGCTTTGGTTAGAACTGTTGTCTTGGTATTATTTATTCTTATATGTGATCGTGTTGTATTCGTTGTTGGATTTGTGGAACGCATTCGGTGTACATGAACGGAATTGCGCCTCAACTCGTTGGTTCATTATAACTGTTAACTGATAGCATTAGTTGTTGTTGATCTTGATTTGGACTGTCACTTCATGTTGCACGCGCACAACATTTTGTCCGCCTCATTAGTTAGACTGCATTGACATTGGCTGAAGTTTCTGTTCGTCTCCACTGCATCAGATGAGATGGATAGTAATGGTTGGGATTAAAATCTTAAAATAAGGGAGGGTTGAGGACTAAATCATAAAGTAACCTTTGAGAATAAAATCTTAAAGTGACCAAACTTTTGGTGCTGAAATGATGATTCAGCCTGAATTTTGTGACCAAAATTTCCCAATGCCCGGCTTCTTGTCTTTCTTCGGATTAGGGTTCTTCTGCAACCTATCTAAGTTCTATTAGGAAAATGCAATTATAAAAAAGATGTTTTTTCTAATCTAGAGGCTTCTACTTTTCTGTATTCACTTTAATGTATTTTTGTGCTTTTCTAGAGGCATCCTCTTATACTTATAAATACATGTATTGGAAATCAAAAGAAGGTAATGAAAAAGCCTTTTCCCTCCATTTTCTTCATTCTTGATTCTCCATTGTTCCTTTATTTTTCTACATTTTGGTATCAGTAAGCAAGGTTGCCATTAGAGATCAATATAGCATCTGAATCATTTGATCATACCTCTAAAATCTCATCATATGACCTCTTCATCTTCCTCCCAAGTATTCTCATATACCTAAACTGACATTCCCATCTTTGAAGGCGAAGCATACGATTTTTGGAGTAAACAAATGAAGGTTTACTTCTTATCTCAAGGGATGTGGGATCTAGTCCAAAATGGATTCCCTCAGTCAACAAGAGTCAATCAGGATGCTGCACAGCTCAGAATCCTGCAAGAAAGTCAGAAGCTAGACGCAAAAGCCATTCTGGCAATCCAGCAAGGCGTAGGAAGATCAATACTTACTTTGATAATAGATGTCGAGACTGCAAAATATGCGTGGGAAATCTTATGAACAAAATTTAGACGGGATGAGAGAGTTAAGCGGACGGTCCTATGGAAAGAGTTTGATATTGGCAGCATGAAAGAAAGTGAAACCGTTCATTGTTTCTTCTCACGGGTCACCTCCTTAGCTAATCAACTCAAGACCTATGGAGAAGATCTTTCAGAAAGAAGAGTTGTTTTAAAATTAATTAGCAGTTTTACCCCAGAGTTCGAGCATTTAGTAGCTGCTATACAAGAGACAAGAGACATCTCCAAACTCATCGTGACCGATCTAATAGGGTCATTGCAAGGCCATGAAGAGAGGATGAAGAAGAAAGAGTCCCAAATGGAGCAAGCTTTTCCAAGTAAGTTGCTTCTCACTTCTGAAGAGAAGAATGATTGGAAATTAAAACACAACCGAGAAAGCTGGAGGCTATGGGGCAGAAAAGAAATATGAAAACAAAAATTCAACTTTTATTTTACAAATTGTGCAATAAGAAAACACACAATACAAAAGACTGTTTTTCAAAGTGCACAAGATGAAAAATCCAAAACCATCTCAAAAGGACTGTTGGTTCAAAAATTCTAAACTCAAAGAAGAAGATAACTTAAGTGAACAAGATCAGGAATCCCTGTCCTATACCAACACTTCCTCAAGCCAAACAAAAGAAAAAATATGGCTTTTGGATAGTGGTTGCTCTAACCACATGACCCACAACAAATTTGTTTTCACATATCTTGATGAGAAGCAAAAAATCAAAGGTAATTTTGTGGATTGGAGAAGTGTCTTTTATAGAGGAAAAAGGGTCAATATCTATAAGACTCAAAAATGGTGAAATAAGAACTATTCATGAAGTTCAATATGTACCTGGATTAACTCAGAATTTACTGAGTATCAGACAACTGCTCTGCAAAGGCTATATGGTGCACTTTGATTATCAAGAATGCAGAATAATCAACAAAAAACAACAACTAATTGATAGTCAATGCTAAAATGACAAAAATAAAAATTTTCCTCTTGCCATCAGTCAGGCTACTGCTGCAGAAGAGTTAGGTGCACAAGCTCAATCTAGAAGGATGTCAGGAAATTCAGCATTATGGCATGCCAGATATGGACACATCAACTATAAAAATCTTGCAAAATTAAGTGACTTGGTAGAGGGTATGCCAAAAATACAAGCTGGCAAAGGGGTTTGTGAAACTTGTGCTCTTAACAAGATCCACAAACTACCCATCCCTCAGCAAACACAATGGAGAGCTTCAGAAAAACTGGAGCTAATACATGCAGATATTTGGGGACCGGCCACAGCTCCAACCTGGATGGGAAAAAAATTCTACTTGTTCATCGATGACAAGAGTAGGATGACATGGATATACTTCTTAAATAAAAAAGCATTCCAATTCTTCATCCAATTCAAAAATTATGTAGAACAACAATCTAGTTTGAAATTGAAAGGGATAAGAACTGACAGGGGCGGTGAGTTCAACAGTGTTGAATTCTAGAAAATCTGTCAAACACATGAGATAAAAAGGCAATTAACTATACCAAAAAACCCTCAACAGAATGACGTGGTAGAAAGGAAAAATAGAACTTTGGTAGAAATGGGAAAATGTATGCTTCAGTTTAAGCAAATGCAAAAAGAATTTTGGGGGGAAGCCATGCATACAGCCGTATACATCTTAAACAGATCACCAACCAAAGCTCTCCAAAATTCCACCCCCTATGAAACATGGTATAACAAGAAACTATCTGTGCAACACATGCATGTTTTTGGAAGTATTGCCTACTGCTTGTTACCAAAAGAAAATAGAGACAAGATAGCAAAAAAGGAGAAAAGCTTCTTATGGTGTGTTATAGCCATGAATCCAAGGGTTACAGATTGTTCAATCTGACAACAAACAAGCTTGTAATCAATCGAGATGTTATCTTCAATGAAGAAGGCAATTGGTGTTGGGATGAATCCAAGGATCAGATTCATTCTCAAGCTGAACCCGAGGAGGTTGTGGATGAAGTCACACCCGAAGATGTAGACTCGCCACCTTCCAGTCCTATATGATCATCTTCTTCTCCTCAAATCTCTAATTACAGCAGTGATTCATCATTTCTAAAAAGGCATCGCTCCATTTCTAATATTTATAATTCAAATTTCATAGCACTTTTGTGTAAAGAACCAGTTTGCTATAAAGAAGCTATAAAATACCCCAAATGGATCAGTGCAATGGATGTTGAAATGGCGATGATCCACAAAAACAAAACTTGAAAATTAACCTCAAAACCTCTAAACAGAGAAATAATAGAATTGAAATGGGTCTACAAAGTTAAAATAGATAAAAAAGGACAAATTACAAAATACAAAGCCCGTTTAGTTGCCAAAGGATACTCACAGTAGCCCGACAAAGACTTTATAGAAACTTTCTCCCTGGTGGTAAGAATGGAGACCATCCGAATTCTCTTAGCCTTTGCTGCACAAAATCTCCTTCAAATTCATCAATTGGATGTTAAATAATTTTTTTTGAATGGAGACTTGCAAGAAGAAATTTTTGTCTATCGTCCAGAGGGGTACGAGAAAAAGGGGGAAGAGGAGAATGTATGCAAACTTAAAAAGACCCTTTATGGCCTCAAACAAACCCCCCGAGCATGGTATGCAAAAATCAATCAATACCTGTGCAACAAACAATTCACCAAAAGTCCAAATGATCCAGCCCTCTACATACAAAGTACTGAAAACAATTTTCTATTGCTATGCATTTATGTAGACGACATACTAGTCACTGGTTCATCCGCTGATCTTAAACTGAAATTCAAGGAAATGATGATGAGAGACTTTGAAATGAGCAACTTAGGTATTATGAAGTATTTCCTAGGATTACAAATTCAACAACAACCTGGGAAAATATTTATATACCAACAAAAATATATCAATGAACTGCTAGACAAATTTGTGATGGAAGATAGCAAGTCATGTATCACACCCATCTCTACGGGTGTTAATTTTTAGACAATAAAGAAAATGAGGAAGCTGAAGGAGAAATCTACCGAAGTATAGTTGGTTCCTTGATGTTCCTCACTAACACCCTTCCAGACATTGAATATGATTTAAGCCTGGCCTCAAGGTTTATGAACAATACCAAATCTCACCATATGAAGGCTGTAAAACGAGTGTTGAAATGCCTACATGGAACCAAAGATTTCGGCCTATGCTATCACGGAAGAGATGGAGAAGAAGGGAAGCAGTTGGGTTTTTTGACAGCGACTGGGCTGACAACACTGAAGATCAAAAAAGAACCAGTGGTTTCTTATTCCAATTAGGGGCAAACACCATTTCCTGGAGCTCACGCAAGCAGAAGTTCACGGCGTTATCTTCCGACGAAGCAGAATATATAGCCGTTGGGGAAGATGCCCAAGAAGATTTGTGGTAAAGAGATTGTTAAAAGAAATTAGCAAGGAAGAAGAAAGATCAGCCGAAATCAAGGTGGATAGCACCTCTGCGATTGCAATGTGCACAAAGAAATCAATGTTTTCCGCAATAGGACGAAGTACATCCAGCTCAAGTATCATTTCATTAGAACTCACTTAAGAACAGCTGAGTCATCTCAGTCATTGCAATACGAAGGAGCAACTCGCTGATGGTTTCACAAAGCCGCTGCCCGCGGATAAATTTCTCACCTTCCTGGAGAAGATCGGCGTTATAAACGAAGCCGTACATTAAGGGGGAATATGTTAGGAAAATGCAATTATAAAAAAGATATTTTCTAATCTAGAGGCTTCTACTTTTCTGTATTCACTTTAATGTATTTTCGTACTTTTCTAGAAGCATCCTCTTATGCTATTGTAAAGAGAGATCTCAAAGCTTGTATATACTTTCTTGAATGAATAGTTACAAGGATACATACACTTATATAGGAGAAGAATGAAGAGAGAAATCCTAATACATGATGTGAGACTAATACAAGGAGAGAGAAAAGAGAAAAACATGGGTCCTTAATTGGGCTTTTCTAACACTCCCCCGCAAGCTGGAGCGTACAAGTCGTAGGCACCAAGCTTGGATAAAAACTGATAGTATAGCGGCCTGGAGAGAGCTTTCGTCAGGATGTCTGCAACTTGGTCGGTAGCAGGGACATGCTCCAAGTCTATCTTCTTTGACTGTAACCTTTCCCGGATAAAGTGACAGTCAACTTCGATATGCTTTGTGCGTTCGTGAAAAACCGGATTCGTGGCAATATGAATTGTTGCCTGACTGTCACAAAATAAGGTTGTCGGAGATGAGAGGCGAACACCCAAGTCTCCCAGAAGGCCTTCAAGCCAGGTTAGCTCAGAAACAACAGCAACCATAGCCCGGTAATCGGCTTCAGCAGAAGAACGCGCAACCACAGTCTGTTTCTTGTTACGCCAAGTTATGAGGTGTCCACCAAAGTAATTACAGAACCCAGTTGTGGAGAGCCTATCATCAATAGATCCTGCATAGTCAGCGTCAGAATACGCGACAAGAGATAGAGATGTGGATGGCTTGTACACGAGTCCTTGTCCGGGGGCGATCTTGAGATATCGAAGAATGTGCTCGACAGCTTGAAGATGAGATGTCCGAGGTGCGTGCATGAACCGACTCAACCCCCACAGCAAACGAGATGTCTGGTCGAGTCACTGTATGGTAGATCAGCTTCCCAACAAAGCGTCTGTAATATTCCGGATTTATAAGCAGCTTGTCAGAGTCAGAGCTATGGGCCGAGAGCTTGTGATTGGCGTCCATAGGAGTCTCTGCAGGTTTGCATCCAGAATAACCCGCTTCATGAAGGAGGTCCATACAGTACTTCCTTTGAGATAACACGACCATCAGAGCATTGTGCGACCTCGAGGCCAAGAAAGTACCGAAGGTTGCCCAGATCTTTGGTCTGAAAGGCGGAATTTAACTGTTCTTTGATCTGTTGTATTCCTGCCGTGTCGTCGCCAGAAATCAGGATATCGTCAACATAGACCAGGAAAATCACAGTCCCGGTTGACCGATGTCGGGTGAAGAGAGAAAAATCAGCCGAGCTCCGAGTGAAGCCACTCGCACAGACCACCTTACTGAATTTTTCAAACCACGCACGCGGGGACTGTTTGAGACCATAAATGGATTTCCGAAGGTGACATACCAAAGACTCCCCCGTGGTCTCAAACCCGGGAGGTTGCTGCATATAAACTGTCTCCCGTAGATCGCCGTTGAGGAATGCATTCTTAATTTCCAGCTGATAAAGCGGCCAGTGACGATGAATAGCCAAGGAGAGAAGAACGCAGACCGTGTTCAATTTTGCCACGGGAGAGAAGGTTTCCTCGTAATCAAGGCTCTGTTGCTGAGTAAAGCCCCGTGCCACGAGGCGGGCCTTCAGACGGTCGACAGTCCCATCTGCCTCATGTTTGATGACAAAAACCCATTTGCAGCTAACAGAGGTGTGGCCTACAGGAAGAGGAACCAGATCCCAGGTCTGGTTAGCCCAGAGAGCCCGCATTTCATCGTTCATAGCGGCCTGCCACCCTGGGTGTTGAAGCACCTCCTGCACAGTGTTAGGTATAGAAATACAGGAAAGGGAGGTGGCAAATGCGTAGAGAGGCGGCATCAGCCGATGGAGAGAGACATAGTTGGCCAAGGGATGAGCTGTAGAGACTGGAGCGGGATCTACCGTAGCCGAGGTATCGCTGGTAGCGGGGAGCTGGCTCACGGGAGCATCCTTGGATCGGCGACGTGAGTAAACACGGATAAGTGGTAGAGGAACCCGAGAAGGAACGTGGGGAGAGGAAGAAGAGGACGAGAAAGATTGCGTGACCGGTACGGAAGGCCGGGGAATAGAGGGAGCAGAAGACGAGGCGGTGCTAGGTAAGTGGAGGGGCTCACAGAAGGTGACATCCGCAGAAATAACCAGCTTGCCGTCAGAAGGAGAGTAGCAAACATACCCCTTTTGAGTGCGGGAGTAGTCAACAAACATATACTTGGTGGCCCGAGGAGCAAGTTTGTTGGAAGGAGGGCCAAGAAGGTGGACATAACAAACACACCCGAAGATCCGTGGTGTGAGAGAGGTGAGGTGTGTGGAGGGATAGAAGAGTTGGATGGGTGAGGCAAAATTAAGCGCAGACGAGGGAAGGCGGTTGATGAGATGACAGACGGTGGATACAACAAAGTTCCAATATTCGATTGGAACGTGCATTTGGAACATAAATGAGCGCACAACATCGAGAAGATGACGATTTTTGCGTTCCGCCACCCCGTTTTGCTGAGGGGTGTACGCACACGAAGTTTGATGGATGACACCAAATTCGGTGCAGAGATTGGAGAAGGTGCGACCCGTATACTCGCGAGCATTATCAGTGCGAATGACTGAGGGGGGTGGCGAACTATGTACGCATATCAAGTAAAAAAGCGCGAAACACAGAGGTAAGTTCAGTTCGATCATGTAGTAAATAGAGCCACGTGGTACGCGAGTAATCGTCAATGAACGTGACAATAGCGAAAGCCAAAAATACTGGGGACTATATAGGGACCCCATACATCAGAATGAACTAAAGATAAAAGAGTACTACTCCGGGTACATGCAGTGGAGAAAGAGGAACGATGTTGTTTGCTGTATATACAAGATTCACAAGAGAACTCCCGGAGAGGAACATCAGCAAGAGCCCGCATGAGAACCGGAATGGGAGCATACCCAAGGCAGCGATGCCAATCAACAGTGGAGATGACAGAGAGAAGAGTAGGTGGGATATCCAAGATGTACAGCCCATTCAACAGCTGCCCCTTACCAATGGTACTCCGGGTGCGGCGATCCTGCATAAGAAAAGAAGAATGTGAAAAGGTAATGCAACAATCAAGGTCGTGTGTAAGACGACTAACAGATAATAAATTGAAAGGAGACACCGAGACTTGAAGAATCGGGGAAAGAGAAAGGTTCGGCGTAAGCTGAAGAGCAGCGGAGCCAGAGACTGGTAGGGTGTCA
Organism: Platanthera guangdongensis; assembly: GCA_039583875.1. Taxonomy (NCBI): domain Eukaryota; kingdom Viridiplantae; phylum Streptophyta; class Magnoliopsida; order Asparagales; family Orchidaceae; genus Platanthera; species Platanthera guangdongensis. Next base: position 111,539,538 of record CM077150.1, on the reverse strand, counting down.
CCGTTGGCCACAGTTATGCAAGAAGGATGAGGCGTCTGTTGGTACTCTGTGGGCTTTTGGGAGGTAATATGGTGAGTAGTACCGTAATCAACGATCCAGCAAGAATTATGGGAGAGACAGGTTATACCTTCTGTAGAAGAGGACGCAACAGAGCCGGAGGAGCGCCTGAGGGCACCCTGAAGCTGTTGAAGTTTGGTGCGGAGCTCATCAATGTCTTGGTGGGTAGTAGTAGCCAGATCAGTGGCAGAAGACCCAGTAGAAGCCGGAGCAGCAGATATAGTAGCAGTAAGGTGAGGAGGTAAGCCATGCTTGCGGTAGCAGGTAGCTTCAAGATGATTATCCCGGCCACAGTAGGTGCATTTCATAGAAGAGCGACCACCACGTCCTCGTCCCCGATACGGGGGTCGGCCCCCCCGAGTAGAAGATCCACGAGGAGGAGGGGTCGAAAGGAGAGGCTGCTGAAGAAGTGCCGGGGCAAAAACAGGATGAGCCTCAGAGGGAGGCGTGACTTTGAGCAGCATGGAGCAGACATCAGACAGTGGAGGAGTTGTGGCGGAGGATAGAATCTAGGCCCGAATACTATGCAGGTGGGGAGGAACTCGGGACATCATCATGACGATGACGACAGCTTCTTTCTGGTTACGTTGAGTGGTTAGATCGGTAGTAGGAGGCTGATGTTGAATCCAAGCCTCTGCCAAACTCTTGGCTTTAGGCACGAAGGAAAGCATATCACCAGGAGCACCCGAGATACGATTCTGAAGATCGAAAATGACATCATATAGGTGCTGTAGGCTGTCATGGCCAGAGTAAAAAGCGTGAAGCTCGTCCCACATGGACTTAGCGTGTCATGATACATGGCCATCCGGTAGCGCTCGGGATCCATAGAGTTTAGAAGCCAGGACTGGACCCCACCATCATCGCGAAGACAGTCATCGGAGGGAGCAGTTGGAGTTGCACGGGTCAAGTGATGAAGAAGACCCTTCATCTGCAGAACACGGCGAACCGAGTGAACCCACTCGACGAAATTCCTTTTGCCAGTTAGGGAGATGGTAGTAATCCGTAACTCATCACGAAGTTCGAAGCCGTGGCAGCCGCACGGGCGGGTGGAGCAGAATTATCGGAAGCCATACGCGGCCAGCAGAGGAGACTGGGCGGTTAGAATAGGCAGTCGCACGGTCTCGGTGGACACACCAACGATCTGGAGATCGCGACCAGATTGCGACTAGGGAGAAGTCGGCAGAGAAGATAGCCACACGGTCTCGGCGAGTACACCAGCGACAAACGAGGTCGCGACCAGGATGCGGCTAAGGACAGAGAGGAAAGCGCTAGCTGCGGGAAGGCGAGATCGCAGCGAGCAGAAAAGGCAAGTCGCGACGAGCAGGAGAGGAAGTTCGCGGCGAGCAGGAAAGGAGGTCGCGGCGAGAAGGAGAGCAGGTCGTGGCGAGCAAGAGAGCAGGTCGCGGCGAGCAGGGGGCAGGTCGCGGCGAACAGGAGGCAGGTCGCGACGAGCAGGAATGCAGGTCGCGACGAGCTGGATAGCAGGTCGCGGCGAGCAGGAGAGCAGGTCGCCGCGAGCAGGTCGCAGCGAGCAGGAAAGCAGGTCGCGGCGAGTAGGAAAGCAGGTCGCGGCGAGCAGGAAAACAAGTTGCGGCGAGCTGCGATCAGTGAGCAGGAAGAGCAGGTTGCGGCGAAAGAACGCGAGCGGCAAGTGGAAGAGGACGCGAGTAGAGAACTCGAGCGGATTATGCAGAGGGAGGAAGCCGGGAGTAGGATGAGAGAAAGCCTGCAGCGGACAGCAGATAGGAGAGATCGCAACGGATCAAAAGAGCCCGCGCGGGTAGAGAAGGAGAGGAGAAGGTGGACCCACGTGAGAGAGGATTATAAAAGGACAGGTGGAAGGAAGGAGGAGGGGAAAGCCATGAGAGAAGCAGAGTGGGAAGCGGGTAGAAAAGAGGCCGCAAGAGTCCGCAGCTAAGGGAAGCCGCACGGACAGACAAGGAAGATAGGCGGCTAGAAATGAGCTAGGCCGGATACCCAATGAGGAGACCGCCTGGCTCTGATACCATGTAAAGAGAGATCTCAAAGCTTGTATATACTTTCTTGAATGAATAGTTACAAGTATACATACACTTATATAGGAGAAGAATGGAGCGAGAAATCTTAATACATGATGTGAGACTAATACAAGGAGAGAAGAGAAAAACATGGGCCCTTAATTGGGCTTTTCTAACACTTATAAATACATGTATTGGAAATCAAAAGAAGGTAATGAAAAAGCCTTTTCCCTCCGTTTGCTTCATTCCCGGCTCTCCACTGTTCCTTTATTTCTCTACATGTTCCATTGTTTTAAACTAAAGTTAGAAAAACTCAAATCTTGAAAATGATATTGCTTAGAGTTATTGTTTTAAATGTTCTTTGGCAGGTCATTTTTCAGGATAAAACGACATTTTTTCTAAAAAAATAGATAATGTCATTTTGTAAAATATGGGCCGGTATATCATATTTTTTATGTATCGTCCGACATGATTTTTGAACATATTGTTTGCATTTTTATTGTATGTTACATTAGCAATCTAGCAGTATATATCTAAATCACACACATATATACTATATATTGTATGTTTAAATCAATTAGAGTTGTTATTTGTTTTTTAATGTGTTATTCTTATAATTAATTTTGTGAAATTATTTCACACTATTTTTTTATATCGAATTACGAAAATTTTGAAAAAATTCAACATAATTATTAGTTGTTATTTACATGATTTTAACATAATCTTATTAAGTTTGAAAATGCTTATAATCAATCAAGGATATTTAGTTTTTAAAACTTCTTAATTTGCTATAAAACTTAGTACTAACAAAATAAGCTTTTTATATAATATTAAATATATTTTACATTGTACTGATTTGTACTTGCTATAATATTTTACTTTAGATATTTTTTGAATTTTTTAAGGACATACACGACTCATTGTTCATGTACTTGTTATGTTGATCTTTTTTTCATTTAAGAACATATAATTATACTTAATATACCACAACAACACTCAAGTCTTTATCTCACTATAGTGGGGTTGACATATAATTTAATTTAATATACATAAAAAATATAAGAAGTGGAAAACCGATATTTTAAAATATTCCTGACATATCTCCGACTTTCAACATTTAAAAACTCAATTCGGCATGTTGCTGACATCCGATTTTACAACCTTGCTCAGAGTTGGACCTCATGATTCCAAGTCCCGAGTAACGCATGAAGAATCTATAGGCAAAGGATTAACGATTCCCTAACACTAATGCAATGCAAAGTCCAATGGAGAAATCAAAATCAGATAATAAATAATCAAATTATACGTAGATAATTTTAGCAAAACAAAATAATTTCTTTAAGCAAACGAGTTTAGATTTCCCTCCACGTGGGGGGCCAAATCAAGAGCGCACGGGGAATAAGCCCTGCAAATCACAAAATAATCTAGAACTAACAACAATGATAATGTAGATCCAAGCGAGGATGAAATCACAATACCATATTTTAGTATTGAGAATTAAAGTTCATACAATAAAATAACAACTCACAGAGCATATGTGAAGGTTCTAGCATGGAGATCCGGTGATTTTCGGGGGCTTGGTGGTTGTTAAGGTGGCTGTGGGTGCTGCATGATGACTGCAATCAGTGTGCTGGAGGTGGGGAGGGCTGGATCGGGGGCTGCTTGTTGCTGGGAAGAAAGTGGAGAAGTATTCAGTAGGGGGTTGGGCTTTCTGGATAGGTAATTCTGGAGGGTTCTTCTAGGAGAAACATGGGATGTTTTCAGTGAGTTCGATGGAAGGTTTATGGAGGGAAAGGTGCGGTTTTTGTAGGAGGAAACAAAGGGATACAAGAACATACCTAGGATTCATCACCTAGGGCCTCACAGAGTAGTCACCGTGAGAGGATCGCCGGAATTTGGGAATTCTTTTTCTCCAAAATCTGCAATACCTGATGGCAGGCCCCATACACCTCTATTTATAGTAAAGAGATATTAGGGCATCCCACCATCGACGACTATGATTGGCCGGAGATAGGGTAGCCCGATTACATCAAAAACAAAGCAAAAAATGACAATATAATATATGACACTGGGTCGTAACGACGGCCGGATCCATCCGTGGAGTCGAATCATCGATCCGGGTATGTCATATATGGTAAGTAGTCAATCGGCCCTGAACGGGCCCAAAACTCGTCCTCTGCTGTGGTCATTATGGATGGCAAGACATGCAAAATCACAAGTGAAGAAATGGATGAATAATGTATAGAATTTCAATGCTCTGCTGCTTTATAAAGTTGATTTATCTACGTATCTTCGGGTTGGCCACTATCTTATTGGATTTGTGCATTAACAGGCTAGGAGAGAAAAGATAAGTGAGCGAATGAAGATCCTTCAAGATCTAGTTCCTGGGTGTGACAAGGTACAGCCACTATTATGTCTGATAATATTCCAACCTGAAATTAATCTACTGCAGGCCAATGTATGCATCATGATTCTCTTTAGTTAATTCTCTTTATTTTACACAGGTGATTGGTAAAGCATCTGTGCTCGACGAAATTATTAACTACATTCAGGCACTGCAGCGTCAGGTCGAGGTACATTTTCTGCTTGGAAAAATTCTAGGTTTTCCATTTTGATTTGGTTCATATTCCGGTTATATATTAGTTTTATTTGCAGTTTCTTTCAATGAAGCTGGAAGCTGTTAATTCTCGGATAAACACTTGTTTGGAGGGCTTTCCTATAAAAGATGTAAGTCTAGTGATTTGCATATTACTTGATTCGAGAATATTTTGCACTTACCTTTGGTGTGCCTGATTTTTAAACCCGAAACAATTGTATTTTGATCATAAATGGAAGAATATGAGCCCTCGTTTTATTTTCATTTATGATCACTTATTTACAATTGTAAACAAGTTTTAAAAAGACATGTTTTTGAAACTTCTTTTTAAAACATCATTTAAAAAAATTATGGTTCATATTCTTCCATTTATAATCGAAAAATGATCATTTTTTTCCAGTGCAACGGACAAAAAAAATACCTCTAGAAGGAATAATGTTTCAATTGATTCAGGTTGTAAAGAGAGGCCTCAAATCTTGTATATACTTCTTGAATTAATAATTACAAGTATGAATACATTTATATAGGAAAAGAGGAAGGAGAGAAATCTCAATCCAAGATGTGGGACTAATACAAAGAAAGAGAAAAGAGAGAAAAATGGGCCCTTAATTGGGCTTTTCTAACACTCCCCCGCAAGCTGGAGCGTACAAGTCGTGGCACCAAGCTTGGATAAAAATTGATAGTATAGCGGCCCGGAGAGAGCTTTAGTCAGGATGTCAGCAACTTGGTTTGTAGCTGGAACATGCTCCAAATCTATCTTTTTTTACTGTACCTTTTCCCGGATAAAGTGACAGTTAACTTCAATATGTTTTGTGCGTTCGTGAAATACCGGATTCTTGGCAATATGTATTGTTGCTTGACTGTCGCAAAATAGGGTCGCCGGTGATGAGAGACGAACAGCTAAGTCTCCCAGAAGGCTCTCAAGCCAGGTTAACTCGGAAACAACAACAGCCATAGCCCGGTACTCGGCTTCAGCAGAATAGCGAACAACCACATTCTGTTTCTTGCTGCGCCAAGTTATGAGATGTCCACCGAAGTAGGTACAAAAACCAGTAGTGGAACGCCTATCATCAATGGATCCGGCATAGTCAGTGTCAGTGTACGCGACAAGAGATAGAAATGTGGATGGCTTGTACACAAGCCCTTATCCTGGAGCGATCTTGAGATATCGAAGAATATGCTCGACAGCTTGAAGATGAGATGTCCGGGGAGCATGCATAAAACGACTCACGACTCCCACGGCAAAAGAGATGTCTAATCGAATAACCGTAAGATAGATCAGCTTGCCAACCAAGCGTCTATAGTATTCCAGATTTGTAAGAAGCTTGTCGGAGTCAGAGCTGTGGGCCGAGAGCTTGTGATTGGCGTCCATAGGAGTATCCGCAGGTTTGCATCCAGAATAGCCGACATCATGAAGGAGGTCTATACAATACTTCCTTTGGGATAACACAAGACCATCAGGGCGTCGAGCAACCTCAAGCCCAAGAAAATACCGAATGTTGTCAAGATCTTTGGTCTGAAGGGCGGAGTTTAATTGTTGCTTGATATGTTGTATCCATATAGTATCGTCGCCAGTAATGAGGATATCGTCAACATAGACAGGTAGGATCACAGTTCCGGTTGACCGGTGTCGGGTAAAGAGAGAAAATTCAGCCGAGATCCGAATGAAGCCAATATCACAGACAACCTTGCTGATTTTTTCAAACCAAGCGCGTGGGGACTGTTTGAGACAATAAATAGATTTCTGAAGATTGACAGAACCGATACTCCCCCGCGGTCTCAAACCCGAGAGGTTGTTGCATATAAACAGCTTCCTGCAGATCGCCGTTGAGGAAGGAGTTTTTAACATCCAGCTGATAAAGTGGCCAATGTCGATGAACAGCCAAGGAGAGAAGAACGTGAATCGTGTTCAATTTGGCCACCGGAGAGAAGGTTTCCTCATAATCAAGACCATGTTGCTGAGTAAAATCTCGGGCCACGCGGCGGGCCTTGAGACGCTCAACGGTGCCAACCGCCGCATGTTTAACAACAAAGACCCACTTGCAACTAACACAGTGTTGGCCTGCAGGAAGAGGAACCAGATCACAAGTCCGGTTAGCCCAGAGAGCCTGCATTTCATCGTCCATGGCCGCCCGCCACCCCGGGTGTTGTAGCGCCTCCTGCACATTGTTAGGAATAGAAATAGAGGAAAGAGAGGTGACAAAGGCGTAAAGAGGTGGAGTCAGCCGATGGAGAGAAACGTTGTTGGCCAAATGATGAGCTGTAGAGGCGGGAGCTGGATCTGTTGTTGCCGGGGTGTCACTGGGAGAAGGCATCTGGTGCAGGGAACCATCCGTGGAGCGATGACGAGTGTAGACACAGAGAAGGGGAGGAGGAACCCGAGGGGGGGGGGGGCAGGGAGAGAGGACGATGGAGATGGCAGAGAAGAGGGCCTGAAAGGTAAGGCAGGCCGGGGAGGAGGAGGAGAAGAAGACGAGGTGGGGTAAGGTAAGTGGAAGGGCTGGTCTTCGCAGAACGTGACATCCGCCGAGACGACCAGCTTGCCATCAGAAGGAGAGTAGCAAACATACCCCTTTTGAGTACGGGAGTAGCCAACAAACATATATTTAGCCGCCCGAGGAGCAAGTTTGTTGGAAGGGGGGCCAAGCAGATGAACATAACAAACACACTCGAAGACCCGCGGGGTGAGAGAGGTGGGATTGGTGGAAGGATAGAGAAGTTGGATAGGTGAGGCAAAGTCAAGAACAGACAAGGGTAGGCGGTTGATGAGATGACAGACCGTGGAGACGGCAAAATTCCAATATTCGATCGGAACTTGTATTTGAAACATGAGGGACCGAGCAACATCGAGAAGATGACGATTCTTACGTTCGGCCACACTGTTTTGCTGAGGGGCATACACACACGAAGTTTGGTGAATGACGCCAAATTCGGTGCAGAGATTTTAGAAGGTGCGACCAGTATATTCGCGAGCATTATCACTGTGGATGACTTTGAGGGGGTGGCAAACTGCGTACGCATCTCAGTAAAAAAAACACGAAACACAGAGGTAAGTTCAGTACAATCATGCAGTAAATATAGTCATGTAATACGCGAGTAATCATCTATAAAGGTGACAAAATAGCGAAATCCAAAGATACTAGGGACTTTATATGGACCCCATACATCAGAATGAACTAAAGATAAATGAGTACTACTCCTGGTACATGCAGGGGGGAAGGAAGAATGATGTTGTTTTCCGTAGATACAAAATTCACAAGAGAAATCCTGTAAAGGAACATCAGGAAGAGATCGCTTGAGAAACGAAAGGGGAGCATGCCCAAGACGGCGATGCCAATCGACAGTGGAGATGGCGGAGACAAGAGTGGGTGGGATATCCAAGATGTAGAGCCCATTCAACAGCTGCCCCTTACCAATGATACTCCGGGTGCGGCCATCCTGCATAAGAAAAGAAGAAGGAGAAAAGGTTATGCAACAATCAAGTTCGTGCGTCAGACGACTAACAGAAAGTAAATTGAAATGAGACCACAGAACGTGAAGAACCGAGAAAAGAGAAAGAGTCGGTGTAAGCTGAAGAGCAGCGGCGCCAGAGACCGGTAGGGTGTCACCATTGGCCATAGTGATATATAGAGGATGAGCCGTCTGGAGATACTGGGGAGGCTTCTGGGAGGTAATATGGTGAGTAGCGTCAGAATCGACGATCCAGTGGGGGCTATGAGAGAGACAGGTTATACCTTCCGCAGAGAAAGACGCAACTGAGCCGGAGGAGCGGCCGAGGACACCCTGTAGTTGTTGGAGTTCGGTGCGAAGCTCATCTATATGTTGGCAGGTAGTGGACGCCGGATCCTTGGCAGAAGCCCCAGTGGGAGCAGGAGCAATCGAGGAAGTGACAGCAAAGTAGGGAGGTAAACCATGCTTGCGGTAACATGTAGCCGCGAGATGACCATCCCGACCACAATATGTGTGTTTCATAGAAGAATGACCAACACGTCCTCGAGACGGAGGTCGGCCCCTCCGGGTGGAAGATCCACGAGCAGGAGGAGGGATCGGAAGGAGAGGCTGTTGAAGAATAGTCGGTGCAAATCCGGGAGGAGCCTCAGTATGAGGCGTAACTTTAAGCAGCATTGAGCAGACATCAGACAACGAAGGAGTCATCGTGGAAGAGTGGATCTGGGCCCGAACACTATGTTGGTGGGGAGGAACACGGGACATCATCATCGCGATGATGACAGCCTCTTTCTGGGCCCATTAAGTAGCTAGATCAGTAGTTGGAGGTTGATGTTGAATCCAAGACTTGGCCAGTGTCTTGGCCTGGGCAATGAAAGAGATCATATCGTTGGGAGCACCAGGAGCAAGGTTCTGAAGGTCGGACAGAATATCATATAAGTGTTGAAGACTGTTGTGCCCAAAGTAAAAGGAGTGGAGCTCCTCCCACATGGTCTTGGTCGTGTCATGGTACATGGACATCCTGTAGGTCTCGGTGTCCATAGAGTTGAGGAGCCAGGACTGGACCCGACCATCATCGCGAAGCCAGTCATCGGAGGGAGCATCGGTGGTAGCTCGGGTCAAGTGGTGAAGAAGACCCTTTGTCTGCAGAACACGACGAACAGAGTGAACCCATTCAACGAAATTCCGTTTCCCGGTAAGAGAAATGATATTAATCCGTAGATCATCACGAAGTTCGGGAGCCGCAGCGGGCGCGCGAGCAGGAGGAGAGGTAGCAGCGGAATTTTTGGAAGCCATGCGGCTCGCAAAAAGAGACCGGGCGGTAAACATAGAGCGAGGCCGGGCAGCTAGAGAAGGAGGCCGAGCGGCTAAGTAGAGAAGGCCAAGCGGTTAGAGAAGGAGGCCGGGCGGCTAAGAAGAGGAGGCCGGGCGGCTAGAGAAGGAGGCCGGGCGGCTAGAGAAGGAGGCCAGACGGCTAAGCAGAGGAGGTCGGGCAGCTAGAGAAAAGAAGGTCAGACGGTTAGAGAAGGAGGCCGGGCAGCTAAGAAGAGGAGGCCGAGAGGCTAGAGAAGGAGGCCGTGCGGCTAAGCAAAGGCCGAGAAGAGAGAGAGGCCGATTGGGCGGCTAGCAAAAGAAGCCCGGGCGGCTACGTAGAGAAAGAAGACGCACGGCCTCGGCGGACACACCAGCGACCGAGAAATGTCGCGACCAGGATGCGGCTAAAAAGGGGGGAAGCCACGCGACTAGATAGAAGGCGAAGCCGACAGCAGAGAGAAGAAGGAAATCACACGGTCACAGTGAGGAACACCAGCGACAAGAGAGGTCGCGAGCAAAGATGTGGAGCCCGAAGAGAGGAGAAGAGGCCGCGACGATCACAAATGCAGACCGCGCGACTAGCAAGCCCCAGTTAAGGAAACAAACCGAACGGAAAAGGAAACAAACCAGGCGACTAGCAAGCCGTGGTTAAGGAAACAAACGGTGCGACTAGCAGGCCGCGGGTAAGGAAAGCAGACCGCACAAAGCGCAGCGAGCTGAGGAAAGCCGGGGCCCACGGTGGAGAGAGGGGAAGGCTATAAAAGGAGAGGAGAAGGAGGTGAGGGTGGAGCCGCGTAGCGAGATGCGAGTAGGGAGAGAGAGATCGTGGAAAGGCCGCGAGTAGGACAGGAGACCGCCAGAGAGGAACTCGGGGCGGTTAGAAAAACGGAGACCGCAGAGAGGGGAGCTCGGGGCGGCTAAAAAACCTGAGACCACAGACAGAAACTCGGAGACCCAAGGAGAAGACCGGTGGCTCTGATAACATGTAAAGAGATGCCTCAAACCTTGTATATACTTCTTGAATTAATAATTACAAGTATGAATACATTTATATAGGAAAAAAGGAAGGAGAGAAATCTCAATCCAAGATGTGGGACTAATACAAAGAAAGAGAAAAGAGAGAAAAATGGGCCCTTAATTGGGCTTTTCTAACACAGGTGTTACTGGGTTTATAAATGTTAATAAATGCATAGGTGCACGTATACATTATTAATTAAAATTTAATTACATACATGAATCAGTACTTGTCATTAAATTCGATTAGGGGATCATTTGGCATGGCGGTGGTTGTGAACGTTGTGGTTATGAACTGTCTTTCTTGAATTCCAGTCTGGTTGGATGGAATTGAGACTTGTGAATTGAAATTGGAGGTTAAATTCAATTGAAAATGTAAAGAGAGGCCCAAAACCTTGTATATACTTCTTGAATTGATAGTTACAAGTATGAATACATTTATATAGGAAAGCAGAAAGAGGATAAATCCCAATCTAACATGTGAGACTAATACAATGAGGAGAAAAAAAGAGAGAAAAAAGAGGGAAAAATTGGGCCACTAGATGGGCCATAAACTGAGCTTCTCTAACACTCCCCGCAAGCTGGAGCGTGCAAGTCGTAGGCACCAAGCTGGGATAAAAACTGATAATATAGCTGCCGGGAGAGAGCTTTAGTTAAGATGTCAGCAACTTGGTTTGTAGCAGAGACATGCTCCAACTCTATCTTCTTTGACTGTACTTTTTCCCGGATAAAATGACAGTCAACTTCAATATGCTTTGTGTGTTCGTAAAAGACCGGATACTTGGCAATATGTATGGCGGCTTGGCTGTCACGGAATAGGGTCGCCGGTGATGAGAGACGAGCACCTAAGTCACCCAGATGGCCCTCAAGCCAAGTTAACTCAGAAACGACAACGATCATAGCCCGGTACTCGGCTTCAGCAGAAGAGCGAGCAGCCACGGTTTGTTTCTTGCTATGCCAAGTTATGAGATGTCCTCCATAGTAGGTACAAAAACCCATTGTGGAGGGACTATCATCAATGGATCTAACATAGTCAGCGTCAGAGTACGCGACAAAAGATAGAGATTTGGATGGCTTGTACACCAGCCCTTGTCCTAGAGCGGTCTTGAGATATCGAAGAATGCGCTCAACAGCCTGAAAATGAGATGTCCGGGGAGCATACATAAAACGACTCACGACTCCTACAATAAAAGAAATGTCTGGGCGAGTAACCGTGAGATAGATCAGCTTCCCAACCAAACGTCTATAGTATTCTGGACTTGTATGCAACTCATCGGAGTCAGAGCTGTGGGCTGAGAACTTGTGATTAGCGTCCATAGGAGTATCCACAGGTTTGCATCCAGAGTAGTCGACATCATGAAGAAGGTCCATACAGTACTTCCTTTGTGATAACACAAGACCATCCGGGCGTCGAGCAACCTCAAGTCCAAGAAAGTAGCGAAGGTTGCCAAGGTCTATGGTCTGAAAGACAGAGTTTAACTATTCCTTGATATGTTGTATCTCTGTAGTATCGTCGCCATTAATGCGGTTATCATCAACATAGACAAGTAGAATCACAGTTCTGGTTGCCCGATGTCGAGTGAAGAGAGAGAAATCAGCCGAGCTACGAATAAAACCGATATCACAGACAAACTTGCTGAATTTTTCAAACCAAGCTCGCGGGGACTGTTTGAGACCATAAATAAACTTACGAAGAAGACAGACCCGAGACTCCCCCGTGGTCTCAAACCCGGGAGGTTGGTGCATGTAAACAGTCTCCTGCAGATCGCCGTTGAGGAAGACGTTCTTAACATCCAGCCGATAAAGGGGCCAATGTCGATGAACAACCATGGAGAGAAGAATGCGGATGGTGTTCAATTTGGCCACCCGAGAGAAGCTTTCCTCATAATCCAAACCATGTTGTTGAGTAAAACCCCGACCCACGAGGCGGGCCTTGAGTCGCTCCACGGTGACATCCGCCGCATGTTTAACAACAAAGACCCACTTGCAGCTCACACGGTGCTGTCTTGCCGGAAGAGGAACCAAATTCCAAGTCCGGTTAGCCTACAGAGCCCGCATTTCATCGTCCATGGCCGCCCGCCACCCCGGGTGTTGTAGCGCCTCCTGCACAGTGTTAGGAATAGAGATAGATGAAATAGAGGTGGCAAGGGTGTAGAGAGGTGGACTCAGCCGATGGAGAGAAACATAGTTGACCAAGGGATGAGATGTAGAGGCGGGAGCTGGATCTGCCGTTGCCGGGGTGTCGCTGGAGGGTCGTAGCCGGTGCAGGGAAGCATCCTTGAAGCGACGGGTGTAGACACGGATAAGGGGTGAAGGAACCCGAGGGGGGTTAGGGAGAGAGGTGGTTGGAGATTGCAGAGAAGAGGACGTGACAGGTATAGCAGGCCGGGGAAGAGCAGGAGAGGAAGTCGAAGTGCGTGCAGGTAAGTGGAAGGGCTGATCTTCGCAGAACGCGACATCCGCCGAGACGACCAACTTGTCATCAGAAGGAGAGTAGCAAACATACCCCTTCTGAGTACGAGAGTAGCCAACAAACATATATTTGGCCGCCCGAAGAGCAAGTTTGTCGGAAGGTGGACCAAGAAGATGAACATAACAAACACACCCAAAGACTGGCGGGGTGAGATATGTGGGATTCGCGGAAGGATAGAGAACTTGAATAGGTATGACAAAGTCAAGAACAAAAGAGGGTAGACGGTTGATGAGATGACATGTTGTGGAGACAACAAGATTCCAATAGTCGACCGGAACCGGCATTTGAAATATAAGGGACCGAGCAACATCAAGGAGGTGACAATTTTTCCATTTAGCCACCCCATTTTGTTGAAGGGTGTACGCACACGAAGTTTGATGGATGATGCCAAATTCGGTGCAAAGAGTGGAGAAGGTGTGACTAGTATACTCGCGAGCATTATCAGTGTGAATGACTTTGAGAGGGGTGACAAACTGCGTACGCATTTCAGTTAAAAAGACACGAAATACAGATGTAAGTTCAGTACGATCATGCAGTAAATATTGCCATGTAACACGCGAGTAGTTGTCAATAAACGTGACAAAATAGCGGAAGCCAAAGATATTGGGGACTTTATAGGGACCCCATACATTAGAATGAACTAGAGATAAATTAGTACTACTCCTGGTACATGCAGGGGGGAATGAAGAACGATGCTGTTTACCGTAGATACAAGATTCATAAGAGAACTCCCATAGAGGAACATCGGGAAGAGCTCGCTTGAGGATCAGATGAGGAGCATGGCCAAGACGGCGATGCCAGTCGAAGGTGGAGACAGCGGAGAGAAGAGTGGATGGTATATCCAAGATGTAGAGCCCATTCACGAGTTGCCCCTCACCAATGATACTCCCGGTGCGGCGATCCTGCATAAGAAAAGAGGAAGGAAAAAAGGTTATGCAGCAATCAAGTTCATGTGTTAGGCGACTAACAGAGAGTAGATTAAAGGGCGACCCCGGAACATGAAGAACCGAGGAGAGAGAAAGGATTGGGGTAAGTTGGAGAGCTGCGGCGCCATAGACCGGTAAAGTGTCACCATTGGCCACAGTGATATGCGAAGGATGAGCTGTCTGGAGACACTGGGAAGGCTTCTGGGAGGTAATATGGTGTGTAGTGCCAGAATCAACGATCCAGCGGGGGCTATGAGAAAGACATGTTATACCTTCCGCAGAGAAAGACGCGACCGAGTCGGAGGAGCTGCCGAGGACACCCTGTAGCTGTTGGAGTTGGGTGCAGAGCTCATCGATATGTTGACGAGTAGTAGATGCCGAATCTTGAGTAGAAGCCCCAATGGGAGCAGAAGCAGTAGAGGAAGTAGCCGCATGGTGGTGAGGTAGACCATGCTTGCGGTAACAAGTAGCCTCGAGATGACCATCCCAGCCACAGTAGGTGCAATTCATAGAAGAACGATCCCCACTTCCTCGTCCCCGAGACGGAGGTCGTCCCCCCACCCCACCCCACCCGGGTGGGAGAGCCACGAGCAGCAGGAGGGGTCAGAAGGAGAGGCTGCTGAAGGAGAGCAGGTGCAAATCCTGGAGGAGCCTCAGTAGGAGGCCTAACTTTAAGCAGCATGGAGCAGACATCTGACAACGAAGGAGTCGTCGTAGAAGAGAGAATCTGCGCCCGAACACTATGCGGGTGGGGATGAACACGGGACATCATCATCGCGATAGTGACAACCTCTTTCTGGGCCCGTTGAGTAGCGAGATCAGTGGTTGGAGGCTGATGTTGAATCCAGGCCTCGGCCAGGGTCTTGGCTTGGGCAACAAAAGATATCATATCACCGGGAGCACCTGGAGTGAGGTTCTGAAGGTCGGAGAGAATATCATAGAGGTGCTGAAGACTGTTGTGCCCCGAGTAAAAAGAGTGGAGTTCCTCACACATGATCTTGGTCGTGTCATGATACATGGCCATCCTATAAGGCTCAGTATCCATAGAATTTAGGAGCCAGGACTGGACCCGACCATCATCGCGAAGCCAGTCATCGGAGGGAGCAGCGGGGGTAGCTCGGGTTAAGTGGTGAAGAAGACCCTTGGTCTGCAGGACACGTCGAACCGAGTGAACCTATTCAACGAAGTTCCGTTTCCCACTCAGTGAAATGGTAGTAATCTGGAGCTCATCGCGGAGTTCGGAAGCCGTGGTAGCCGCACGGGCTGGAGGAGCAGAGGTGGCAGCGGAATCATCAGAGGCCATGCGGTTATCAGAAGAGACCGGGCGACTAGCAGAGGGGAAGACCGGGCGGGCAGGGAGAATGCCGTGCGGCTAGCAGGAGGAGGTCGGGCGGCTAGCAGGAGAAGGCATAAACTGGGTCTCACGGGCAGGGCCACCATCGGCGGGGGCCCTGTCCGCTCAAAACGCGCCTCCGTGCGCTCCACTCTCAAGACCGCTCCAAGCGCGCCTCTGTGCGCTTCGCTCTCAAGATCGCTCCAAGCACGTATCTGTATGCTACACTCTCAAGACCACTCCAAGCGCCCCCACATACTCAGCAACAAGCAATTTGCACACTTAATAATAAGCGTTCCAACCACCAACAAGACCAGCACTCCACACTCCTCTGCATGCAGCAGGAGACAAACCGCAGAGACCAAGGCATGCAGAGCACACTGATCCAGCCTTCAAGCAGCAGTCGAAGACTCCAGAGCGCAACATTCTCTTCTGTAGCAGGCAAAAGACTTAGCTCCGCGAGCGGTGGCTTGTCACCCTTCATCGCAGACTTAGCTCCGCTAGCAGGAGGAGGCCGGGCGGCTAGCAGGAGAAGGCGTTCGTCTTGGTAGAGAAGGCCAGGTGGCTAAAGCAGAAGGCTGGGCAGTTAAAACATCAAGTCGGGCGGCTAGAGGGAGGCCGAATAGAGAGATAAGGAGCGGTAGAAGCAGAAGCCGCACGGTCTCGACGGACACACCAGCGACAAGGAAAGTTGCGACTAGGATGCGGCTTGCAGGAAGAGAAGAGACCGCCAACGACAAGACAAGTCGCAGCGGCTAGCCGATGTAGGGGCAGGACAGGGAGTCCGCACGGTCAAGGTGAGGCCACCAACGACAAGTAGAGGTGTCATGACCTAGATGCGGACACTCGACTAGAGGAGAAACTGCGGCAACGTGAGAGAAGGCACGACCAGCGGGAAGAGAGAAGGCCGGGAAGAGGGGGGGGGGGGGTGGACGGATAGCAAGAGAGCGCTCGGTCAACGACAGCGGGAGACCGTGGAGAGTAGAGAAGTGACGGGAGGCGGAAATGAGAGAAAAATAGGCTGCGCGGATAGTGAGGAAGATCGCACGGATAGATACAAGAGAAGGTGGGCCCCACGTGAGAGTTTATAAAATAGAGGTAGGAGGAGGAGAAGTGGAAGCCACGAGTAGACAAAGTAGAGAGAGCGGTTAGAAGGAGACAGGACGCACGATACGGCGGCTAATAGGGAGGAGGAAAGGACGCGTGGTTTCCAGGACAGGCCAGACAAGCAAGTCCGGGCGGACAGAATCGGGTGACTGCGAACAGTAGACCGTAAACAAATACAAGGAGTAGTCCGGTTGGCTCTGATACCATGTAAAGAGAGGCCCAAAACCTTGTATATACTTCTTGAATTGATAGTTACAAGTATGAATACATTTATATAGGGAAGGAGAAATAGGAGAAATCCCAATCTAATATGTGAGACTAATACAATGAGGAGAAAAAGAGAGAGAAAAAGATGGAAAAATTGGGCCACTAGATGGACCCTAAACTGGGCTTCTCTAACAAAAAATAACCTCCAATTTGAAATCCATGTCTCTAGTTTTGTCCAAAGTTAATTTTTTTTGTTCAAAATGGCCATTAAAGAGCTCCATCCACTTTTATGTTCCAAGTTAATTTTTTTTTCCGTTTGATCACTTTTATGTTCAAAAGTACTTTTATTTTCTTGATGGTGGTCATAATTGTTGTCATATCAAACATACATTCTATGATAGTGATGTTTTTATCCAAATTCCACCGGTGTAAAAATGTTCTGCCAAATGGATGCATAGTGGCCGTCATAACCACTAGAGCTCCATGAATACCCTGTTGTTGGTAGTGCACCCGTAGATGTAAACTCTTTTTTGGTTGACAGGAAGTATTAATTCTTCTTTTGAAAATGAGTCAATGAAAAGTAGAATTCATGTTAAAAAAATTAAGAATGTATCTACTTTCTCATTTTGTTGTAGCTTCAGTATGATGGTGGTGATACATACGAAAACATATCAAGCTTGGCATATGCCTCACAGACGAGAGATTATACACAAGGATCTGCAACCGAGTTGCTCCATATGCAAGTTGGTGGCACATTCGAGCGAGTTTCTTAGCCATTCTCATAATCAAATTCCAGTTCAACAATAAGATCATGTTACTGCAGTAAATTCTATCAGTCCGGCATCACAGAAATACATGTTTATGATGCCGTACTTGATTTCTCCTTCCAATATTACTCGCATTCACAAACATGTTTTTGCTATTCACACCCCTTTTGAGATGCCTGTAATTATAGTGTATCAATTAGTCGAGCATCTTTCCTTTCGACTGCATTAATGTATTTTCTTCTAGTACAGTATTTTAGGTTTCTAAGATTTTGTTGCAAATATAAATGACTTTTTTCTTTACTTGTAGTTGTTTGTTTTGTGTGTGCAGGAAAATACGCTATATCTTATATTATTTTAAAATGCAAAATCATTTTTTTGGTTAAACATTCATTTTTTAATTTTACCTCGTTAAAAAAATTTCGATTTTTAAATTCTGTGCTTTTTTTAATTTAAAAATGCGTTCTTATATAGACGGTCTTTTAACTACAATAAAAATGTGTTCTTCTCGTCGCTTGCAAGTCCCATGCACATCCCAAAAATGTGTGGCAAGCGGAGCATAACACTAAGGGGTTTGCGAGCATCATGAGCTTTGTTGTTGTGGCGAGGATAATATGGTGTGGGGCACCCCCGGGCAATATCACAGTTGTGGTATTGTTGCGGTTGGCCGTGGGCGGAGCGCCGTGCATGTCACTTGTGTGTGTGTGTGTGTGTGTGTGTGTGTGTGATGGACAAAGTATCGCGCTCAGTGGTTTGAGAGCGGCAGAAGTGTCGTCGCGCTAAGAGAAATGTCGTAGTCGGGATAATGTCACGAGGCATCGCGGGCCCATGTTTGGATAATGTTAGGGTATTGTCGTAGTTGGTCGTAAGTGTCATCTACAATCTGCTCTGAGAATATTAGAGTATATTAAAGCTGCTCCAGGGAAAGGACTCCTATTTCAGAAAAATGGTCACCTTAGGGTTGAAGCGTACTCTGATTCAAGCTATGCGGATGACAAAGGGGACCGCAAATCGACTTCAGGTTTCTGCGCATTTGTTGGAGGCAATCTTGTGAGTTGGAAGAACAAGAAACAGTCTGTCGTTTCCAGGTCTAGTGCAGAGGCGGAATATCGCAGCATGGCATCGACTACATGTGAGTTGAAGTGGTTGCGGACTCTCATGCTTGACTTAGGAGAGGTTTACAACTATCCTCTTCCTATGTTCTGTGACAATAAGGCCGCGATACACATTTTCAAAAATCCGGTCTTTCATGAGAGAACAAAACACATAGAAGTCGACTGTCATTTTATTCGGGAAGAAATATTGAAGAAACAGATTTGTACTTCATTTGTCACTTCCGACAACGAGTTGGCAGATGTCTTCACCAAGCCGGTGTCCGCTTCCTTTTTCCACATCTGCGACAAGCTGGGCATGATCGATATATATGCTCCAGCTTGAGGGGGAGTGTTGAAGTTGGTGACCGGGCGGTCTGGCGATTTGTCTTGGCGGGTTGAAGACCGCGCGGTCTGGCGGTTTGTCTCAGCCGGCTTGGAGACCGGGCGGTCTGGCGGTCTACCCTGGCAGTCTCTCTTCCTCTCTGGTGGTAGCCGTGCGGTTAGCCCTGCTGTCTAACCGCGCGGCTTGTGCAGTTTGTTTTGTATAGTCCGCTTAGTCCTGTAAATTATAGTCCCACATCTCTTATTTGTATTCTCTCATCTCTCCTCCATTCTATATAAAGGAGGGCATACCTTTGTAATAGATATCTTTTTTGGATAATAAAATTTCAATTATTCAAAAGTCTATCAGTTTGTTATTTTCTATTCGCTACTTTTAACATGGTATCAGAGGGCACGATCATTTTCTCCTGATTCTGTGCGCTCTCTGCTTCTAGCGGCTTGTTTTCCGCTATCCGCGACCTCTCTCGCGGCTTGCCTTCTCTTCTGTCCGCCGCCCTGTTCGAGCGGCTTGTTTCTGTCCGCTGCCCTGTTCGCGCGGCTTGCTTCTTGGTTCTCTTCTCCTACTGCTATTCGTCGCAGCGACCTGTTTCCTTGTCGCCGCGCTCCTTGCTCTTTCTTGCCTCTCCGACTTCCTTGTCTTTACGGCTTGTGTCTACCCGCTGCGGACTTCTTCTCCCTGTCCGCTTCTGCTTTCCCCATATCCGCTTGTCCCTATACTCGCGGTTTGCTGCTGTGATCTGCCTGACCGTGCGGGTTGTTCCTTTCTCACCCGCATCTTGGTCGCGGTCACCTGCTCTTCTCCTCTCTTCTGTTCGCTCGGCCTTTTCAGTCCGCGCGACCTCGTCCCCGCTGTGCCTTTGACCTCTTGCTAGCCGCTACTGTTCGCGCTCTACTTGTTGTTGCCTTCTACCCGCTCCTGCTTGCTAGTCGCGCCGGCCTCATCTTTTGCCGTGCGACCTGTTCTCTTCTGTTCGCCCGACTTTTTCAAGCCGTGCGACTTCTTTCCCTCTGCTTTGCTCTGCTTCTTGGTAGCGGCCTTCCTAGCCGCCCGACCTGTTTTCTGTTCGCCCGGCTTGGTGCTCTTTTCTCTTCTCGTGGCTTGTTCTTATCGTCGCGGCTTGCTCCTCTCTTGCTTCCATGACTTTCCCCTCCTCCAGCCTGTCCGCCTCCGTGGTCACCTCTTCTGGTAGTGCTCATGTTGTTACTCGCGGAAGATGGCTCATCGACTCTGGTGCAACCAATCATATGACAGGCAATCCTCAATGTTTCTCTCTTCTTGACACACATGCTCAGTTGCCCCCGGTCATTGTTGCTGATGGATCTCTCTCCCCGGTCCATGGGACGGGCATGGTTCCAGTCACTCCATCTCTCTGCCTGGCTGATACCCTCTATATGCCCAAGTTTCCGTGCAATTTATTATCGGTTACTTCTTTATGCAAGCAACTGCGGTGTTCTGTCATATTCACCCCTAGCTCTTGTGTTTTTCAGGATCCGGACACCCAACGGACGATTGCTACTGGGACTGAGAGTGGTGGCCTCTACTTCCTCGACAACGTTTCTGCTCTATCCGCCTTCTCCTCCTACTCTACAGATCTTCTCCAATGGCATCTTCGCCTTGGACATGCTCCTCCCCGAATTCTCCGCCAGCTCCTGCCGCACCTCCCTCCTCCTCATCCTCCTCTAAACTGTGATGCATGTCAACTTGGCAAACATCACCGCTCCTCCTTCCCACCAACGCAAAGTCGGGGCTCTTCCCGTCCGTTCGACCTCGTTCACTCTGACATATGGGGTCCCGCTCCTAACCTCACCATCGGTCGGGGTAGTTCCTATTTTGTCACCTTCATTGATGACTTCTCTCGATGTACGTGGGTATATCTTCTCAAAGATCGCTCCGAGCTATTCTCTGTTTGGACCTCCTTTTATTCTATGGTTAAGACTCAGTTTGATACATCTATTAAACTCCTTCGTTCTGACAATGCTAAGGAGTATCTTAGCCACGACTTCTCCTCCTTTTGTATTCACCATGGTGTTATCCGTCAAACAAGTTGTGTCTACACCTCCCAACAAAATGGGGTGGCGGAACGCAAAAACCGTCACCTCCTTGATGTCGCTCGCACTATGATGACTCAAATGCATGTTCCTCGCTCCTATTGGGGATATGCTGTCCTCCTCTCCTGCTATCTCATCAATCGCCTTCCCTCCACAGTTCTCCACGGTGCTACCCCCTTCTCCATTCTTTATCCAGACAAGGATCCCTTTCCTCTTCCTCTACACATCTTTGGGTGCACCGCTTTTGTGCACTCTCCCGCTGCCACCCGTGATAAACTCTCACCACGTGCCACCAAATGTGCCTTTCTGGGCTACTCTCCCACTCAGAAAGGATATTGCTGCTTTGACCCTGTTACACGCAAACAATTTGTCTCTGCGGATGTCACCTTCTTTGCCAATGCCTCTTACTTCTCTCCCACTTCCTCTTCTACTCCTCCTGATCCTACTTCTCATACCAACCCATACATTCCCTCTGCTCCCACTGATGTTCCGCCCTCTCCACCCACTCCACCGTATTCCCCATCCTCATCATCTCCACTCTCTACTCCGCTTTCTCCCTCCACTCCGCTGCCATCTCTCTCTACTCCCGGGCCAGCTCTCTCCACCACGGATACTCCAGATACTGAGGCACCTGCTGACCTGGATCTCCCAATTGCTCTTCGCAAAGGGGTTCGGGCCTGTACCCAACACCCGCTTGCTGCAGTTGTTTCCTATGATCGTCTTACCCCTGCTCGCAGAGCTTTTGCACTGGCTATCTCGGCCACTGGCACCCCCCGTTCCTACCAGGAGGCCCTTACTATTCCTCATTGGAAAGTTGCCATGGATGAGGAGATTGCTACTCTCACTGAACGGGGTACCTGGACCCTTGTTCCTCCTCCTTTCGGCACAGATGTTGTTGGCTGTCGCTGGGTCTTCGTGGTGAAGTTTCTCCCAGATGGCAGTGTGGATCGTTATAAGGCTCGCCTGGTTGCCAAGGGTTTTACCCAAACTTATGGGATTGATTACTTTGACACTTTCTCTCCCGTGGCTCGTCTCAGCACTATTCGGGTTCTTCTCTCTGTGGCTGTCAACAGGGATTGGCCCATCTCGCAGCTAGATGTTAAGAATGCCTTCCTCTATGGTGATCTATAGGAGGATGTTTACATGGAGCAACCTCCTGGGTATGTTGCTCAGGGGGAGACACGGGTATGCCGGCTAAAGAAGGCTATCTATGGCCTTAAGCAGAGTCCTCGTGCCTGGTTTGACAAGTTCAGTAGCATTGTTGCGGCCATTGGTTTTACAAGAAGCTCAGCAGATCACTCCTTGTTTGTTCGGAAAACCGCCTCTGGTCTTGTTGTTCTTGCGGTTTATGTTGATGACATTCTTCTTACTGGCGATGACCAGGATGGGGTATTGATGACCAAGAAACACCTTCGTCAACATCTGGTCACAAAGGATATGGGCTCCCCGAAATACTTTCTGGGGATTGAAATCTCTAGAAAGCCCAACTCCATGGTCCTTTCACAACGGAAGTATGCTCTTGATCTTTTAAAGGAGGCAGGACTGACTGGTGCTAAACCTGCACGTTGTCCTATGGCTGTTGGAGAAGACAAAACTTGGACAGATGACTCACCTCTTCTCTCCGATCTTACGAGATACCGGCATCTGGTGGGCAAGCTCATATATCTCACGGTAACCAGACCCGACATCTCTTACGCTGTTGGCAAGGTGAGCCAGTTCATGCAAGCTCCGAGGGAGTGTCATCTACAATCTGCTCTGAGAATATTAGAGTATATTAAAGCTGCTTCAGGGAAAGGACTCTTATTTCAGAAAAATGGTCACCTTAGGGTTGAAGCGTACTCTGATTCAAGCTATGCGGATGACAAAGGGGACCGCAAATCGACTTCAGGTTTCTGCACATTTGTTGGAGGCAATCTTGTGAGTTGGAAGAGCAAGAAACAGTCTGTCGTTTCCAGGTCTAGTGCAGAGGCGGAATATCGCAGCATGACATCGACTACATGTGAGTTGAAGTGGTTGCGGGCTCTCATGCTTGACTTAGGAGAGGTTTACAACTATCCTCTTCCTATGTTCTGTGACAATAAGGCCGCGATACACATTTCCAAAAATCCGGTCTTTCATGAGAGAACAAAACACATAGAAGTCGACTGTCATTTTATTCGGGAAGAAATATTGAAGAAACAGATTTGCACTCCATTTGTCACTTCCGACAACGAGTTGGCAGATGTCTTCACCAAGCCGGTGTCCGCTTCCTTTTTCCACATCTGCGACAAGCTGGGCATGATCGATATATATGCTCCAGCTTGAGGGGGAGTGTTGAAGTTGGTGACCGGGCGGTCTGGCGGTTTGTCTTGGCGGGTTGAAGACCGCGCGGTCTGGCGGTTTGTCTCAGCCGGCTTGGAGACCGGGCGGTCTGGCGGTCTACCCTGGCAGTCTCTCTTCCTCTCTGGTGGTAGCCGTGCGGTTAGCCCTGCTGTCTAACCGCGCGGCTTGTGCGGTTTGTTTTGTATAGTCCGCTTAGTCCTGTAAATTATAGTCCCACATCTCTTATTTGTATTCTCTCATCTCTCCTCCATTCTATATAAAAGAGGGCATACCTTTGTAATAGATATCTTTTTTGGATAATAAAATTTCAATTATTCAAAAGTCTATCAGTTTGTTCTTTTCTATTCGCTACTTTTAACAGTAAGGTGGTGCCCCTTGCCTGTCACTCTTGTGTGTACACACGCATGCGCCCGTGGCCACACGTCAGACACGCAAGTGAGGCCCGGGGCTCTCTATCGAAGGCTACATTTGTCATGGGGGTGACAGTATTGGTTGTGAGCGGTGGCATGGGTTGTGGGCGACGACATTGGTCGTGGGAGGTGACATTTGTTGTGGGAGGTAACATTCGTCGTGGGCGGCGACATTCGTTGTGGGCGGCGACATTCGTCATAGGCGGCGGGGGCGCACGTGCAGGCGGCAGGGCCGACAGGATCGGAGAAATGTCACCAAGTGCACAACATATCAAAGTGATTGTACTTTTATTAGTATTTATAATACAAAATCTTTTTTCGATGACGACATTGTATGAAGTTGTGCATAAATTAAATGTAAAATACATAAATTCATGAAAGAGTGAATTAGAGATCTTGTAAATACTTGTACAACAACAACATTCAAGCCTTTATCCCACTATAGTGAGGTCGGCTATATGGATCCTTTGTCGCTAGTGTGCCCTATTTTTTATCATAATCTCACTAATGCCTAAGTGCATCATGTCTTTCCTTATTGTTTCATTACAAGTCTTTATTGGTCTACCCCTCCCTCGTTTAACATGCTTAGTGAGTAGGCTCTCACAATGCCTAACAGGTTCCTCTAATGGTCTCCTTTGTACGTGGCCAAACCATCTTAGACGAGCTTCTCACATCTTCTCTGCAATTGGTGCTACTCCTGTCTTTTCTCTGATACTTTCATTCCTAATTTTATCCAATCTCATGTGTACACACATCCACCTAAGCATTCTCATCTCTGTAACTCCCATTTTTTCTCATGTGCACAATTCACTGCCCAACACTCAGAACCATAGAGCATCGCGGGTCTAATTGCAGTACGATAAAACTTGCATTTAAGTTTTAGTGGTACTTTACGATGACATAAGATCCCTGACGCGCCTTTCCACTTCAACCAACCCACTTGGATTCTATGTGTCACATCTTTATCAATACCTCCGTCTTTTTGAACTATCGATCCAAGATTTTTAAAACACTCACTACGAAAAATATCTTGATCACCCAACTTAATAACGTAGTCATCTATCCTTTTTGTATTACTAAATTTAAGCTCCATATACTCAGTCTTTGCCCTGCTCAACCTAAAACCATTCTTTTCTAAAGTATCTCGCCAAGATTCAAGTTTTTCGTTTACATGCTCGCGCATCTCATCAACCAAAATGATGTCATCCGCAAACAATAAACACCAAGGTATTGCTTGTTGGATATGTTTGGTGAGTTCATCTAAGATAAGGGTAAAGATATAAGGGCTTAAAGCTGAACCTTGATGTAAGCCAACAGTGATAGAGAATTCCTGTGTTAATCCTCCAGATGTCCTCACCCTTGTCATCGAATTTGTATACATATCTTTGATTGTGTCAATATAAGATCTCTCTTAACAACTCGATCATAAGCCTTCTCAAGATCAATAAACAACATATGCAAATCTTGTTTTCTTTCTCGATAGTTTTCAATGAGTCTCTTCAAGAGATGTATAGCTTCCATGGTCGACCTCTCTGACATGAATCCAAATTGATTCTCCGAGATGTTAGTCTCTCGTCTTAATCTTCTTTATATTACTCGTTTCCATAGTTTCGTGGTATGACTCATCAATTTAATTCTTTTGTAATTAACATAATTTTGTATATCCTCTTTATTCTTATATAAAGCTATCAAGATACTTTCTCTCCATTGTTCTGACATGTTCTTTGACTTCAGTATCTTATTGAAAAAAACATGTAAAACATAAAATTCCTTCATTTCCTAAACATTTTCATACTTCGATGGGTATATCATTTGGCTCAACTGTTTTTCCATTTTTCATCTTATTTAGATCATCTTTTACCTCTGATACTTGAATTTTATGATAAAACATTATGTTCTTAAACTTCTCTGATTTATTTAACTTTTACAAGTTCAATTCATTGTCTTTTGTTTCATTATAGAGTTTATAAAAATATCTTTTTCATCGCACTTTAATATCCACGTCAACCGTCAAAGTTGTATTTATCTCATCCTTTATAAATTTGACTTGACTTAAATCTCTTGTTTTTCTTTTTCTAGCTCGAACAATTTTATATATGTCACGCTTTTCATCTTTGATATCTAGTTGCTTATAAAATTCTTCATAAGTTTGACTTTTTTGCTTTTCTTCCTGTCTGTTTAGCTTTTTTGGCGACTTTATAGCTGGCTAAGTTTTCATCATTTATACAAGCGTAGAGTGATTTATAGTTGGCCCTCTTTGCCCTCACTTTGTCTTGCACTTTCTCTTTCCACCACCAAAATTCTTTATTAGGAGACGGAAGACCTTTTGATGTTTCAAGTACATTTTTTTTCACTTATCCTTAAATGTGAAGACATAACTTCTCATAAGACATTATAATCAACATAAGAGTCATCAACTAGTCGTTCCATAAATGCCATTTTAAAAATAACCTGCCTTTCTATCTTCAAGTTCCATCACCGATTTTTTGCATTATTTTTGTTCTTGTCTTAAATTTATTATATTTAATTTGTACTTCTAACACCACTAACCTATGTTGTGTTGTCAAACTTTCTTCTTGTATGACTTTGTAATCCTTACAAACAATTTTATACATTTTGCGAGTCATAAAATAATCAATTTGTGATTTACTTGATCCGCTTTTAAATGTAATTAAATGTTCTTCTCTCTTTATGGAAAGCGTATTTGATACAAGTAGCTCATGTGCTACGACAAAGTCTAAAATAGTTCGTCCTTCTTCATTTTTTTCTTCATATCCATATTGAAAGTCTTTGTTTTCAAGATAGTTTGCAACCTAGCGGGGGGGGGGGGGGGGGAATAGGTTTTTTGAAGTCTTGTGACTTTCTTAAAGTTTCTTCTTTTGTTACTTAGTGTGTTGTCAATTATTACCTTTCAAGAACGTGCAAAAAGGGAACAACACAGAAAAGCACAAACAGAAATTATAGTGATTCTCCAGATTATGGGTACATCCACTCTCCTCCCACATTCTAACTTCCAGTTAGACAAGACACTTCTCCAAAAGTCCGCTCAAAGAGCTTACACATCAGATCCCTCAGGATCTTTCAGTCTCCTCCAAGACTTACAACTTAGACACAAGTGCCCTACAACTCAATGATCAATAGATCACCTACCTCAGGCCAACTACCCTACAACTCAGGCTGGGAAGACAGCCCTACCTCAGATCCACAAAGGATCCTACCTCAGAGAGAATGACTCTCCAACAGCTCAGGCACAAAGGCCCTACCTCAGATCCAAAGTATCCTACAGCTCAGGCACAAGTGCACAACAAATCTGTGAGAATGACTCACCTGCCTCAGGCCCAAAGACCCTACAGCTCAGTGATCAAATGATCACCTACCTCAGATCCAAACTGTATCCTACACTTAGAGAGTATAATTCTCCTACAGCTCAGACAAATTTGCCGTACCTCAGGCCAAAGGCCCTACAGCTCACATCCAAAAGGATCCTACAGAAAAACATTGGTTTAATTAATTTTATAGAGAGAAATTTCTCTGTGTCAACAACTAGGGTTGAGTTATCTCAACTCTATCTTTCTTCACAGCACCAGGAAGAAATTTTGCTTCTATTGGAAGAATCTCAGAATGTAGTTTCTGAACTTACTGTAGAAGACAGAGGAATGACCAGGTCTTGAGTTCTTTAATCAGCTAACTGAACCTCTAGAAGACTGAAGGCTCTTCTTGCTTTCTTTATCAGAAGTATTTCTGATCATGGTGTAGCAAAATAAAATGCTACAACTAACTGAACTTTTTCTGCTGGAAGACTTATCGCTTTTCCTCGGCAGCAATGGCGAGGAAGATGAAGTCCATCTGCTCTTTTTCATGTTGAGTAAAACCCTAAAAGTTTCCTTCAACATCCGGGTGTTGTCCCTTTATCTTCCACCGATTAATGGCTCCAGGAAGCTTGTGGGGACCACCTGCAGCAGACAACTACATCTTGCTTTAACGGAAGAAGTCGTACAGTAGACTTCTGATAGTGTTTGTCATGTTTTGTAGCTTTTTCGCACTTAATTTGAACACAGTTGACATGTTGACTTTGCTGACGTCACCATTTTGTGGACATAGCCAAAATCAAGCATCATTAGTATAGGCGTTGAGTGAGTAAGCATCACTCAACGACAAAACACTTAGACAAAATTTCTGTCACTAGGCATTGAGTAAGAAACTTTCACTCAATGCCAAAACACTTAGAAAAATTTCTCTGCCATTAGGCGTTGAGAGCATTGAGTCCACTCAATGTTTTTTTGCCTTAGAAAATATTTCTGCTACTCTGGCGTTGAGAGCATTGAGTGTGTCTTCATCACTCAACGTTTTTTGCCTTAGCCAAATTTTTTGTTACTAGGCGTTGAGAGCGTTGAGTGTGTCTTCATCACTCAACGTTTTTTGCCTTAGCCAAACTTTTTGTTACTACGCGTTGAGAGCGTTGAGTGTGTCTTCATCACTCAACGCCTTTTGCCTTATCCAAACTTTCTGTTACTAAACATTGAGTGAGCTATCATCACTCAATGCCAAACTACTTAACATATATTCTTCTGTTATCTGGCATTGAGTGAGTAAGCTACACTCAACGTATTTGGACTTAGCTAATTTTTTGTGAAATTACAGTCTCTGACTGATAAAAGTTCAGTCAACACTTTTTATCACATAGTCTTGAGTGAGTAAGATTCACTCAACGTCTGTGGACTTATTCAAATATTTACACAGATTTTTTGTGGCTTTGACTAATTGAGCAATACTCAACGATTTTGATGTTATAGCGTTGAGTGAGTACACTTCACTCAACGCCTGTGGACTTAGCCACCTTTCAGCTAGTTTCTTCTTAGCCTTTGACTGCCTCAGCCTGTCTCACAGCTTTTTATTGTATGACGTTGAGTGAGTAGACTACACTCAATGCCTGTGGACTTAACCACTTTTCTGTTTAGCTAATAGTTAGGCATAGACTAACCAAGCTATACTTAACACTTTTACTTACCTGGCATTGAGTGAGTAGACTTCACTCAACACCTGTGGACTTAGGCAATTTCCAGCCTATCCATCATCTTCCCTTGCATCTAGTGTTGAGTGAGTTGACTTCACTCAACGCCTGTGGACTTAACCAAATTCCTGCACCTGCCGTTGAGTGAGTAAGCTTCACTCAATGCTTTTGGACTTAGGCAAATTCCTCCCTGTCCTGCATCTATCTTTGTGTCCACCTGTCTAATCACTTGGAATATCTGTTCTATCAATGTTTCAAGGACAACCTACATGCATGAACTTAAGCACACATCAAATATAACTTTATGTATATTATTGACATGAATGACTTCTTCAAATCTAGGACTGCTAACTCCGTCCCGAGGTAGGATGGAGGAGAAAGACCCCGGTACATGCTCAGACAATTAGCCCCGGGATTTGGCTGAGGAGCCGGAGCCTGCTGATTCCTGAAGGCCTCCAGAATGGCCGTCATTGTCTGCCCCATCTCCGTTTGCTGGAACGGAGTCGGAGCCGGCGGGTGTGGAACTATGTTCTGTGCCTGAGGTGTACCATGTTGAGGAGTTAAGGTTCATCGCAGGCTACAACGGAAAATTCCAATTGTTAGTTAATGTACAAGTGGAACTAATGAAAATGTGGACTTTTGCATGTGATTCATCTTATGGGCACACCATTTCTTCCGTTGCTAGTTTGTCCTCAAACTAAGCTCGCGCGCGGTGGCCTAGGTTTTGTGGACATCTTCTCTTCGGATCGAGGTTTCCTCTCATACCAGTTTGTAAGACCCCATTTTTTTGCTATGCTACCGGATCTTATGCCCAGAGCCGCCATTTTGTGGTGACACTGACACTCAGGAGGGTCGCCACTATAAAACTCTGATTCTGCCGGCATGGATGATCATCAAAGAAGTAGAAGTACAATCAAGTCAAGTCCACAAAAAATCACCCCAAATATATATATGAGCATGAATCACAGCAAGTCCACAGAGAAATGTAATAGGTAAATAATTAACCTTAAATTATACAAATGCTCATAAAAACTTATAAGTTAAGGGGTCTTTTACAAGGCTCCCATCATATAAGCTATCCCATACTTGTTGATGCGGAAAATTCGAGCCTCCACTGGCTTGCTCGAGAGTGGAGCACGATTGATCTGGGATGCGGGGATAGAGGAAAGGAGGATGATGATCCGAGTCCATAGATAGCTGGGAAGGTTGATCAGAGACTATTGAGCAGTCAGTTACTTTGATGGTTGAGTTTGCAGGTTGATGCTGAGAGAGGCGAGTTGAGAAGAAGAGGGGGCCGCTAGCAGCGGCAACAACAAACTTCGCCCGTCGCGGCTTAAATGCCACTCTTGCGATGGGCTTTCCTTTGATTATGAATCGATATTACAGCTTGAGATTGCAGCTTTACATGGAAAACAAATAATGGGTATAAAGGGGGAAGCTTGCGGCTAAGGAAAGAAGTTGTCAAAGGCCGCGCGGTTTGACAAAACAGGTCGGCAGACCGCACAGTAAGCTGATCCCGCAGTTTGCTTGAGTAAGCCGTGCGGACTAAGCGATCAGGATGTGAGGACTGCTGAGGTCGCTGAAGCCAAGGCAGGCCGCGAGGCTTGATAGTGGAGGCTGCACGGACTAAAAGTTGGAGTCTGCAGACTTTGTTGTCCCTATTGGTCATTGACTGTCGCATTGACCGTGTGTGCGTGTCCCCTTGATTGAGAGGTATGGGGAGATATTCATAGGTCCGAGGAGGTAACGTCTTTTGGTAACGTCACCACCAGTGAGTCGGTGAATTATGCGAGTAGAACGAGGAGACCGCCAAGTTTGCGCCAGGTCGTGTGGTTAGGGACTTATCTTCTGGAGCTGATCTGTTGTTGGCGGACTGGGACGAGTCCGTCTCTGCTGTACTAAGCGAGCCTGCGCAGAGTTATGTGAGCTGAAGAGTTGTCCGCCTCTTGCTGGGAAGAGGCCGGGTGCTGGAAAGTTGAGTGGCAGACTGCATAGTGAGTCCTCCGCTGCTGAGAGGAAGTGTGCTGGTGGAAAGGGTTTGCCAATGCAGGCGGGCTGAAGGTTTGGACTGCATAACGAGTCCGCCTATCCCGCGGCGGACGGGATGATTCCGCTGAATGTTGTGCAGATTGATGGAGAGCTGGAGCAAGTCCACGCTCCTTGGGCGGACTGAGATAGAGTCCACGAGCTACAAGCGGACGAGAGATGGTCGACTGGGCGACCCGACGGACTGAAGAAGCAGGTCGCCCCCTCTGTTGAAGTCTGCCTCCCATTGGATAGACAGGCTTGCTGCCCCTGTTGGGCGGCCTGGCGGTTGTCGCCCTCTGTTGGGCGACCTAAGGGAAGGTCGCCGACAGTCGGGCGGACTAAGATGGAGTAGGTCGCACCTGCTGGTCCGGCAACCTGAGGCTCATTGCTTATTGTTGGGCGACCTAGAGGCAGGTCACCTGGCGATGTGGCTATTTTGCTTTCTTGCACGACTTGCAGGAGTGGGCTGAAGAAGGCCGTGACTCCTGCCGAGTATGCGGCGACCTGGCGGTCTATGCGGATAGGAATCTGAGTCCGCCACTTAGTTGGATAGTTCGCATCTGTTAGGGCAAAGTGAATCTGTGTGGTTAGCTGATCTAACCGCGCGACCTGCAGGGGCGGACTGAGGAAGCAATCCGCAGCCCCTGCAAAACAAGCGGCTACTGCGCAAGCTGGTTGGTTAGACCAGGGAGACCGCCCTAGCCGCGCGGCCTGAGCGGACAGAGAAGTCTGTCCGCCCATCCTTGGACTAGTCGCGACCTCCAGGGAGAACCTGGAGCAGGCCACGACTTGCAGGCTGGCTACCTAGGGATGGATCACCGATTTCTGTTTTAACATAATCTCCACACTTTTTTAAGTTCCGAAGGAAACTTCGAAAAAGTAGGGGACCCACAAAAATCGTGATCCACCCCTTAGAAAAAGTTGGTAAGGAGAGGTAGAACCCGATGTCTCTCCTTAGAAGGAGTTTTCCAATGCTTACCTTTTTCCTGCAAAGGAAAAGTCAATGCAGGCAAACGAGGGGGGGGGGGGGGTACATCTCCTGTGTACATGAATTTCTTTTGCAAAATGAAGAAGACGTGGATGTCTTCCACTGAGCTTTGCAAGACTAAGATGAGAGGAAGGCATAGAAGAATAATAACTTGCAAGTACCTGAAGTAGACTTGCAAGCACCCGTCATTCTCTTCAAAAGGAAGAGAAAGTAGTAGGCGTGAGAGAAAAATGAGTTGCAAGTACCTGAAGGGGACTTGCAAGCGTCGGCTAGTCTCTGCAAAAGAGAAGTTATACTCAGACATGATATATAAAAGTAAGCTGCAAGTACCTGAAGGGAACTTGCAAATACCTGCTAATCTCTGTAAAAGGAAGAGCAAGAAGAAGATATGATAGAAAAGCTAAGCTGCAAGTACTTGGAGGGAACTTTCAAATACCTGTTAATCTCTATAGAAGGAAGAGTGAGACACAGATATAAAAGAAAACTAAGTCGCAAGTACCTGAAGGGAACTTGCTAATATCTGCTAATCTCTGCAAGAAAAGAGTTAGAAGCAAATATGATAGAAAAGCTAAGCTGCAAGTATCTCGAGGTAACATGCAAATACCTGCTAATCTCTGTATAAGGAAGAGTGAGAAGCAGATATGATAGAAAAGTAGGTTGCAAGTACCTGGAGAGAACTTGAAAATATCTGCTAATTTATGAGTTCGATTTATATAGTGTTTTTCGGACTCATCTGGCCTAGTTTTCATGCACTTGCACTTCACTTTTGGTATGGTATCGTTGATATTTGATTTATACCATTTTCATGCTTAGTGCATTGTTTTGGGCCTGTGGGTGTGCAATTGCGCATTCTATTGTCGGGGGTATGCACATGGTGCTCCTCGTTATCTTTCTCTTTAGTTTTGTTTGCATTTTGGTGCTAGAAGCTTGTGCTCCAGTCTGTTTATTGTTGTGCAGGTAGCCGGGATGTCCCAAATTCCATTTCCAGTTTCTGTGTAAATCGCACGGTCATGCACATTTCTTCGCGCACGGTTCCAGTCCAATCGTGCGTTTTACACAACTTTCCTGGGGCATCTGTTTCTACCTGTGCGATTTGTTCCCGCACGGTTTCGGCCAAACCGTGCGAGAAGGAAACACACAGTCTGCATATTTTTCTCTGACTTTCTGCTTTCTGTGGTTAATCGTGCATGTTCCTTCACGCACGGGTGGAATCGCCCATGCGAGAGTAAAACACACGGTTTTCCTGTGCCATCTCTGCTTTCCTATGCTCTATGTTTACCCGTGCGATTTCCTTCACACACGGGCGGAAGTTCCCGTGCGCGAGTAACACGCACGGGTCAAGCATCTTTCTCGCAGGCATTTTCTGCGTGCCAATATCGCATGGTTCACGCACGGTCATGCGCCAGACCGCGCGTGACCAATTTTCTGACTTTTTTATTTAAGCGCAGATTTCCTACCATTTGGGAGATCCGTATTCCGGCCATTCCAGCCTCCTTTTAGGGCAAAGCTCCGCCTTTCCACCTCCATCCTCCATCTTCCACCAAGGAGAGAAGCTCTGACCATGCTCGCGAAGCCTACATCTTGTCGGTGCTTGCTCTCGGCCTTATGCATCATATCTTGAGCTCCATTTCATGGTGTGACGCCATAGCCAACAAGCAAAGGGAAGCTTGTAACTTTCTTCCGTGTTGCAGATTAGAGACCGGGCGGTCTGGCGGTCTGACTCTGGCGGGTTGCAGTCCGGGCGGTCTGTCGGGTTCTCTCCTGCGGTTTGTTGCTATCCTGTTGCTGTTGGTGCTCTAGCGGTTTGTCATTCTGTCCCTGGCGACTTGGAGATCGGGCGACCTGGCGGTCTAGTGTGGCGGCTTGGTATCTTTCTCTTGTGCTTGCCGGACGGTTTGCCCATTCACCAAACCGCGCGGCTTGGCGACTTGTTTTTATGTTAAACCGCTTGTACATGATATTTTTTAGTCCCACATAGTTTATTTGTAATCTCTCTCATCTCCTCCATTCTATAAAAGGGAGGCTATACCATGTAATTGATACCTTTTTTGGAATACAAAAATTTCTGTTCGTCCATTTTCCGGACTTCCATTTTCTGTTCGCACATGGTATCAGAGCTCGCGATCTTGGTCGCCTGATTCAGTGCATTTCTCTACCTGCTCGACCTGATCTCCTTCTTTCCTCTTGTTCGCGTGACCTCTCCTCCTTTTGTCTCTACTCTTTGTTCGTGCAATCTGCTCTCCTTCTTTGTTTGCGCGGCCTTCTTATTCTCAGCGGCCTATTTTCGCGGCTTCTCGGTCTTCTGTCCGCGCGACCAGCTCTCTTACCGCACGGCTTCTTCCTTTTCTCTATTGCTGATTCTTCTTCTGTCCGCTGCGGTCTTCTATTTCCGCCCCGACCTCTTTCTTCCCGCGCGGCCTTTCTCTCTTCCTGCACAGCTTCTTCCATGGCCCTTTCCAGCTCTTCTACCACCACCGCTACTCCGGTCACAACTCCACCTCCTCCTCCCGTTCCCTCTGGGAATCTTGGCACCGTATCCAAGCTGGTTGGTTCCAACAACCCGGATTGGAGCGTCTCCTTCACCTTCCTCCTCCGCTCACAACACAAACGCCACCACCTTACCGATGATCCTCATGCCACCTCTTCTGCTGAATTTGATGACTGGGATGCTATCGATGCGCTTGTCCGGACTTGGCTCGCTAACAGTCTTTTCGATGAATGTCTTCCTGTTATCCGTCATGATGAGACTGTCAAGAAGGCATGACTTCATCTTGCTGCTCTGTACTCAAAGGGGGCTCAGACGTCCCGCATTTATACTTTGTATGTGGACCTCTTTTCCCTTCCGTCTATGTCTCCTGCTGTCGCTTATCAACAAGTTCAAGCTCTTGGGGCTGAGATCCTTCAACATCGTCCCTTCTCTGCGGATCTTGCCGAACAACACAAGCACTTTCAAGAACTGCTTATTGTGTGCTACCTCCTCCGACTTCCTAATTCCTACGACATGATTCGCCTACAAATCTTGGGTGAACTGGACTCTCCCAACTTGGATACAACGGCCGCACGCATTGCAGTGGTTACATCTCTTCTTCAGCGTCCGCTTCTATCTTATCCTCCTCTAAAACAATATGCTCACCAGACTCAACGTAGCGGCTCTGGTAGTCGCAACCATCATTCCGGTGGTCGGAGTTCTTCCCGCTTCCTCTGCTCTCACTGTGGCCGCACCGGGCATCTCGTGGATCGATGATGGATGAAGCATCCCCATCTTTGCCCTTCTGGTGACGCTTCCACCTCCTCTTCCAAACAATCTGCTTCGGTGGTCACTTCCTCAGATAGTGCTCACGTGGTTACTCAAGGTAAATGGATCATCGACTCTGGTGCAACTAATCACATGACGGGCAATCCACAATGCTTTTCTCTCCTTGAAACGCATGATCGGTTGCCTCCGGTCCTTGTTGTAGATGGCTCTCCCTCCCCGGTTCATAGAACGGGAGTGGTTCATGTCACTCCGTCTCTTCACCTGGCCGACACTCTCTATGTGCCCAAGTTTCCCTGCAATTTGTTGTCAGTTACATCTTTATGCAAGCAACTTCAATTCTCCATCACTCCCACTTCTTGCTCTTTTCAGGATCCGAGCTCCCAACGGACGATTGCTACTGTGACTGAGAGCGGCGACCTCTACTTCCTCGACAATGTTTCTGCTATCTCTGCCTTCTCCTCCTCTTCTACAGATCTCCTACAATGGTATCTCCACCTTGGGCATCCTCCCCCATGGCTTCTTCATCAGCTGCTACCTCACCTCCCTCCGGACAGTTCTCCTCTCAACTGCAATGCCTGTCGGCTTAGCAAGCATCACCGTTCCTCCTTCCAGCCAAAGCAAGGTTGTGGTTCTACCCGTCCATTTGATCTTGTTCACTCCGACATCTGGGGGCCTGCTCCTACCCTCACCGTTGGTCGGGGTAGCTATTATTTTGTAACTTTTATTGACGATTTCTCTCGTTGTACTTGGGTGTATCTCTTACAAGAACGCTCTGAACTATTTGATGTATGACAATCTTTTTATCATTTAATCAAAAAATCAGTTTGATGTTTCTATTAAAGTATTACGCTCTGATAATGCCAAAGAATACATTAGTCAAGCCTTTTCCTCATTTTGTACGCAACATGGAATTCTTTATCAAATAAGTTGCGTTTACACCTCCCAACAAAATGGGGTGGCGGAACGCAAAAACCGTCACCTCCTTGATGTTACTCGCACCATACATACACAAATGCATGTCCCCCGCACCTACTGGGGCTATGATGTTCTCATTTCTTGCTACCTCATCAATCGCATTCCCTCCATTGTTCTCCGTGGTAAGATGCCCTTCTCCTTTCTCTATCCAAGAAAGGATCCCTTTCCTCTTCCTCTACGTATCTTTTGCTGCACGACATTTGTGCATGCTACCTCCGCCACCCGCGACAAACTCTCCCCTCGCTCCACCAAATGTGTCTTTCTGGGCTATTCTATCACTCAGAAAGGCTACTGTTGTTTTGATCCCATCCTTCGTAAACAATTCGTCTCCGCGGACGTTACCTTCTTCGAAAATGCTCCCTATTTCTCTTACGGCTCCTCTCCTCTTCCTGTGGACTCTATTCTTCCTCCTCCTCTTCCCTCTAGCCCATCCCCTCCTACTGAGGTCTTTCCTCCTCCTCCATATCCATCCTCTACTCCACCCTCTCCACCTCCGCCATCTCCCTCCTCTTCGCTGCCGTCGCTCTCTCCTCTCGGGCCAGCTCTCTCCACCACGGATGCTCCGGATACTGAGGCGCCTGCTGACCTGGACATCCCCATTACCTTCGCAAAGAGGTTCAGGCTTGTACCCAGTATCCGCTTGCTGCAGTTGTTTCATATGATCGTCTGACTCCTGCTCTCATGGACTTCGCACTGGCTATCTCTTCCACTTCCACCCCTCGTTCCTATCAGGAGGCCCTTGCCATTCTGTATTGGAAGGTTGCCATGGATGACGAGATTGCTACTCTCATTGAATGGGGTACTTGGACCCTGGTTCCTCCTCCTATTGGCACCATTGTTGTTGGCTGTCGCTGGGTTTTTGTGGTGAAATTTCTCCCCGATGGAAGACTAGATCGTTACAAGGCTCGAATTGTTGCCAAGGGCTTTACCCAAACTTATAGCGTTGATTACTTTGACACCTTCTCTCCAGTTGCTTGTCTCAGCACTATTCGTGTCCTTCTCTCTGTGGCTATCAATAGAGATTGGCCCATTTCACAACTGGATGTGAAGAATGCCTTTCTTTTTGGGGATCTTCAAGAGGATGTCTACATGGAGCAACCTCCGAGGTATGTTGCTCTGGGGGAGACACGGGTTTGCCGGCTCAAGAAGTCTATCTATGGCCTAAAACAAAGTACTCTTGCTTGGTTTGACATGTTTAGCGGGATTGTGGCGGCTGTTGGTTTTACGAGGAGTTCTGTTGATCTCTCCCTATTTACTCGTAAAACATCACGGGGCTTAGTGGTGCTTGCAGTATATGTGGATGATATTCTTCTCACTGGAGATGACCAAGCTGGGATAATCTTGACCAAGAAGCATCTTCGGCAACACCTGGTTACAAAGGATATGGGCTCTCCAAAATACTTTTTGGGGATAGAAATTTCTCGGAAGCCCGCTTCTCTTGTCCTATCCCAACGAAAGTATGTTCTTGACTTGTTAAAAGAGATAGGGATGACTGGGGCTAAACCTGCCCGATGTCCCATGGCAACTGAAGAAGATAAAACATGAACAGATTACTCTCCTCTTCTTTCTGATGTTATGAGGTACAGACGTCTGGTTGGTAAACTCATATATCTCACAGTGACCAGACCAGACATTACCTATGCTGTTGGCAAGGTTAGCCAATTCATGCAAGCTCCTAGAGAGTGCCATTTACAGTCGGCCCTGAAGATATTAGAGTATATTAAATCAGCTCCCGGGAAAGGACTTCTCTTTCAGAAGAATGGCCATTTAAGGGTTGAGGTGTACTCTAATTCAAGCTATGGCGATGACAAAGAAGATCGCAAGTCTACTTCAGGTTTTTGCACCTTTATGGTGGTGGTGGTGGGGGGGGGGGGAACCTTGTGAGCTCGAAAAGCAAGAAACAGTCGGTAGTATCCAGGTCCAGTGCAGAAGCATAATACCGAAGGATGGCATCGACCACGTGTGAGTTGAAGTGGTTACATGCTCTTATGCTTGACTTAGGAGAGGTCTACGACCATCCTCTACCTATGTTTTGTGACAACAAAGCCGCCATATACATCTCTAAAAATCCGGTCTTTCATGAGAGAACCAAGCACATAGAAGTTGACTGCCATTTCATTCGAGAGGAGATTCTGAAGGAACAAATTTGTATTCCGTTCGTCACCTCCTACAAAGAGTTGACTGATATTTTCACCAAGCTAGTATCCGTCTCTTTTCATCACATTTGCGACAAGTTGGGCATGATCGATATATATGCTCCAGCTTGAGGGGGAGTGTTGCAGATTAGAGACCCAGCGGTCTGGCGGGTTGCAGTCCTGGCGGTCTGTCGGGTTCTCTCCTGTAGTTTGTTGTTGTCATGTTGCTGTTGGTGCTCTAGCGATTTGTCATTCTATCCCTAGCGACTTGGAGACAGGGCAACCTGGCGGTCTAGTGTGGCGGCTTGGTATCTTTCTCTTGTGGTTGCCGGGCGGTTTGCCCATTCACCAAACCGCACGGCTTGGTGACTTGTTTTTATGTTAAACCGCTTGCACATGATATTTTTTAGTCCCATATTATTTATTTGTAATCTCTCTCATCTCCTCATTTCTATAAAAGGGAGGCTATACCATGTAATTGATACCTTTTTTGGAACACAAAAATTTCTGTTTGTCTATTTTTCGGACTTCCATTTTCTGTTCGCACATTCCGGATCGTGACACGAAGAAGACGGGTCCATTGGGAGTGAGTGACAGCCTCCTCTACCACGGACGCAGTTGAGGACCGTGCTAGGACGCGGATTGACAACCCGACAGTTCCTTCCGTGAATCCTTCGCAAGACTTCAGATTTGGTTGATCTCTTGACTTGTTCTTGCTTTCTTGTTGAATATTGGTGTTTAAACTATTTATATTGATGATGTGCACTTTGGATGTAAACTTTTTGTGATTCATGTCTATGTGAACTTATATCATTTTACGCTTTAGTTGCTTGAGAAGCGCCCTTATTTTCCGTCCTCCATCCATCTGTTCTTGCCGCACTAGCGATTGTTTGTGGCATGCGTAGCGAAGAGGTGCTTAGGACCCTCATATTCCTCGGTTCGTCTGGTTCTTATGCTTGCCTACTCGTCCATCCGCCCAGCGATTCGGTGCATAGCGGCACATGTAGTCTTCCATCCCGCCTGGCGAAGCATCGCATAGCGGCGTTGCATAGGAGTAGTTGTTAGTGTTTTGCTTTATTTTATCACAACCATCATCACCCACATAGTTAACTCCGACCTAAGGACTTCAATCTCAAGTCCTCCTCGATATTAACTCCCCCCTTACTGTGTTCCTTGAAGAGATCGATACCTGAGAAAGCCACCTATTTTATATTACTTGTGTGACCGGTACACTTGTCGTTCAACGCATCAGTAATCTCTGCAAAAGGAAGAGTAAGAAGCAGATATGATAGAAAAGTAGGTTGCAAGTACCTGGAGAGAACTTGCAAATATCTGCTAATCTCTGCAAAAGGAAGAGTAAGAAGCAGATATGATAGAAAAGTAGGTTGCAAGTACCTGGAGAGAACTTGCAAATATCTGTTAATCTCTGCAAAAGGAAGAGTAAGAAGCAGATGTGATATAATGAACTAAGCTGCAAGTACCTGAATGGGACTTGCGAATGCTAACTGTTGATATGATAAGATAGATATGATCAGGTAGCAGAAGAAATGTCTGACGAACTCTGCTAATAACCGAATAAAGATCAGGCCGCGATAGTGATCTTTTTGCGAGATCAGATATGATATCTTTAATATGAAATATAGATCAGCTAGATGAAACTATCTTGATTAGACTTTAGTAGCATGTTAATAAATAGAAACATGCTTTTGATTGAATAATGATGCCGAGAATAAGCATAGCCAAGTAGAGATTTAACCACAACAATGAACTTCTTGTGTGGTCTGATATGACATCTCCAATATTAAATTCTAATCAGTAGGATGAAAGCACTAACTAGACTTTCAGCCGAATAGTTTGTCAATGAAGAAAACCAGATACTCTAATTATTAATTAGTAATTGGTGTCAGTAACATCCAATAAGAGTAACAGAGTGCTTGTTAATCATCATCTGATAGAGCTTCATGCAAGCAGTGCATATAAGATGATCATAAGCAAAAAGATGTTGCAGATCCTTTCGATAGGTTGGACTTAACATGTTAACCTTTAAGAAGTCAAAATGAAAAAGGAGGGCTACACCCGAAGATGACCAAAAAAGGCTGGATGTTAACACAGGTGTCCCCCATGGGCCTTATGCATCGCCTGACCAAGAAAGGTCATCAGGAGTGTAGTACTACCTAGAGCGGACTAACCGCGCTTCCTTCAGAAAGGCACAAAAGAGAAAAATGCAGAGAAAATCCTGAGAAAGATCGATAGATACACTGCTCTCATGCCTCGGGTTCCAACATCGCTGATCCATTAGACTAGATGCACCAAGTGGCCTTTAGCATTGCTTGTCTGTGGAAAGATCAATGGAGTTGTGGGTCCCACGAAAACACGGATTGAGAGTACCATAGGGTATTCGACAATTATAGTCATGAGATGATCGAAGATACAAGGCTACACTTGAGCGTCATTGCTTGTCAAGCAAAGATCATCGTAACTGTAATGTATTCTTAATGGTGCACAACATATCTAACACATGGGACTTCCCTTGATCCACGCTTTGTGTTAGATACCGGCCAGGATCCGAAACCTAGAAGTTAGCCATCATAGATTGAGCGGCACCCACTGCACATACAAGAACACTCCCCACTTATGTGTTCATCATGGAGTTAAGCCAGAGAACAATCTATGGAGGGAACAACAAGAGTCGACGATATCTCGGTGGTTCAGTGATCTCTTTGGCAAAGAGAAAATAGAGGAAGAAGCACTCCAAAAAGGGGAAAGTGTCAGTATGTGATCTCTGACGTAAACTTCATTGAAATGAAACAGAGAAACACTTAGAAGTGTTTTAGAAACAAAATGTTTGAAATATGTAAAGTAAGAGTAACCGACAATGATTGCGTGGAGCTTTCAGAACTGCGGATGTCCTTCTCCTGCTCAGAATAGTTTTCCGAGGCTGCCCTCATCATTGTCATCGAAGGTCTCGTTAATAATGAGGTTGGGATAATTGTTGATTTGACTCACTCCCTTTGAGCAACAAGGAATGTCTGCAACTTCTTTGCCTTTTGAAGGTGGTGGATCAGAGAGTTCATCTGTAGGGAACAAGTCACGCATCTTACCCTGCCTCAGCATCCTTTGTAACAGTTGACGAAGTGCTTGGCAATTTTCAGTTGAGTGCCCTTGTTCTTTATGAAATTCGCAGGACGGATCCAAGTCTTTAGATCTTTGATCAATCGGCTGGTAAGGCCTTTTGAAATTAGCCCTACCCTTCAAGACTTGGCTTACTTCTTGCATGGCCTCGTCTAGTTTAGACTCTGGAAAGTCATCATCTTGCTGCTAATGAACCGAAGCTGTTTGAGAAGCTGGGGCTGGTAGTAGTAACAATTGATCGTGGGTACGATCCTGTCCCGGGAAGGGGTGTCGATGACGATGAAATCTTCTTCCCTTCCTTAAGTGTGATGGAAAATCTTTCAGAGGAGACCTCGGAGGTTGCTTGTAACAAGGAGAATCTTTCTATGCTACAAGCCTGGAGATGAAGCTGGGGTTGCTCTTCTCACCTCGAATGTATGAGTTGTTTAAGCCAATCAACTCTTGATAGGTTCTTGGTGCTCAGACATTAGCTTCAAACTTGTGTGGCCCTTCACGACGACCATGTATTAGAGCCACCCGATACATTTCTTGATCAACGATCTCAATGCCCAAAATCTCTTTCTGAAATCGATCTACAAACTGAGACCAAGTCTCGT
This sequence comes from Platanthera guangdongensis, assembly GCA_039583875.1. Taxonomy (NCBI): domain Eukaryota; kingdom Viridiplantae; phylum Streptophyta; class Magnoliopsida; order Asparagales; family Orchidaceae; genus Platanthera; species Platanthera guangdongensis. The sequence continues at coordinate 111,497,965 of CM077150.1, read as the reverse complement.
TCTCTCGTTGCCTGATCTCAAAGAGCGCTTCTGGACCGCCCTTTCTCTTTGTTGGAGTAGAAAATCTAAGCAAGAACTCCCTTCGCAGATCAGCAAAGGAAGTGATGGACTGAGGGTACAGTCCATAGAACAAATCTCTCACTTGTCCATCAAAGGTTGTTACAAAGAGTTTGCATTTGGTAGCATCTAAGAGGATCCTGAGAGCTACGACTGATTCAAAATCTTGAAGGTGCTTCATTGGATCAGTCTCTCCAGTGTAAGTTGGTACCCGCGGCTCTCTGAATTAACTGGAGTTGGTTCATGTCGAACATTCTTTGAAAATGGTGATGACTCTTCATGCTCTCCTACATCATAAGGAAAGAAGGGAGCATAAGTTGTAGCTGCAGAAGGAGTATAGAAGAGAAAAGTTGCTGTAGGTGGAGCAAAGGCAGGAGCTGATGAGTAAGGATGACTTCCCTGAAAGTTTAGAAATCTTGCTGGACTTCCCCGGAAGCTTCCCGGAAGAAGTTTTGATGAGCCGCAAACTCATCATTTTGAGACCGCAAAGGGGCTGCAGGCCCTTGTGAAAGGTTGGTGTATAAGTAGGAGGATAGACCGGCGGATAAGTCGGAGGATAGGCTTGCTGACTCTCCAATATTGTTGTTGGATTGACTGGAGGAATTGGAGCTGCTGCAGGTTGCATCTCTAATCGCTGCGCGATTGCAGCAAGAGTACGGTTGATTGCCTGAAACCGTTCGACAGTTTCACGGTGCGATTGCACTAAGGCTTCCCAAAATGATTCCTCACCAGGACTTAGAGCAAAGTTCTTGGCTGATTGATGATCTGACATGGCTAACTGTCGGTTTTCATCGTCTGTTCGAGATCTGAAGTTCACGTGTTAATGTTGATGAGAAAATACGAGCCTCCATTGGCTTACTCGTTAGTGGAGCACGATTGATCCGGGATGCGGGGATAGTGGAAAGGAGGATGTTGATCCGAGTCCGGAGATAGATGGGAAGGTTGATCAGAGACTGCCTAGCAGTCAGTTAGTTTGATCATTGGATTTGCAGGTTGATGCCGAGAGAGATGAGTTGAGAAGATGAGGGGGCCGCTAGCATTGACAATAACAGACTTCACCCGCCGCGGGTTAAATGTCACTCTTGCGACGAGCTTTCCTTTGAGTATGAATCGATATTACAACTTGAGATTTCACCTTTACATGGAAAGCAAATAAAGGGTAAAAGGGGAAAGCTGGCGGCTAAGGAAAGAAGTTGCTAGAGGCAGTGCGGTTTGACAAAACAAGTCAGCAGACCGTGTGGTAAGCTGATCTCGCTGTTCGCTTGAGTAAGCTGTGTGGACTGCACGATCAGGATGTGAGGACTGCTGAGGTCGCTGAAGCCAAGGCAGGCCGCGAGGCTTGAAAGTGGAGGCTGCACGGACTAAAAGTTCGAGTCTACAGACTTTGTTGTCCCCATTGGTCGTTGACTGTCGCGTCGACCTTGTGTGCGTGTCCACCTAGAATGAGAGGTATAGGGGCTACTTATAGGCCCGAGGAGGTAACTGATTTTGGTAACGTCATCTCTGGTGAGTCGGTGAATTATGCAAGTAGAACGAGGAGTCCGCTGAGTCCGCACCAGGTCGTGCGGTTAGGGACTTGTCTTCTGGAGCTGATCTGCTGTTGGTAGACTGGGACGAGTCCGCCTCTGCTGTACTAAGCAAGCCCACACAGAGTTATGCGAGCTGAAGAGTTGTCCGCCTCTTGCTTGGAAGAGACCGGGTGCTGGAAAGCTGAGTGGCAGACTGCATAGTGAGTCCGCCTCTGCTGAGAGGAAGCATGCTGGTGGAAAGGGTTTGCCAATATGGGCGGGCTAAAGGGTTGGACTGCATAACAAGTCCTCCTAGCCCGCAACGGATGGGATGAGTCCGTTGAATGTTGTGTGGATTGATGGAGAGCTGGATCAAGTCCACGCTCCTTGGGCGGACTGAGATATAGTCCGCGAGCTGCAAGTGGACGAGAGCTAGTCGACTGGGAGACCTGACGGACTGAAGAAGTAGGTCGCCCCCTCTGCTGAAGTCCGCCTCCCGTTGGATAGACAGACTTGCCGCCCCTGCGGGCGGCTTGGAGGTTGTCGCCCTCTGTTGGCCGACCTGAGGGAAGGTTGTTGACTGTCGGGCGGACTGAGATGGAGTAGGTCGCACCTGCTGGTTCGGCGACCTGAGGCTCGTTGCTTAATGTTGGGCGACCTGGAGGCAGGTCGTCTGGAGATGTGACTGTTTGGCTTGCTTGCGCAACTTGAGGAGTGGGCTGAAGAAGGTAGTGCTTCCTGCCGAGTATGAGGCTAACTAGCGGTCTGTGCGGATAGGAATTCGAGTCTGCCACTTATTTGGATAGTTCGTATCTGTTGGGGCAAAGTGAATCTGTGCTATTAGCTGATCAAACCGCACGGCCTGCAGGGGCGGACTGAGAAAGCAGTCCACAACCACTGCAGAACAAGTGGCTGCTGCGCGACCTGGGCGGTCAGACCGGGAGACCGCCATAGCCGCGTGGCCTGAGCAAACAGAGAAGTCTGTCTGCCCATCCTTAGACTAGTCGCGACCTCCAGGGAGAACCTGGAGCAGGCCGCGACTTGCAAGCTGACTACCCTAGGAGCGATCGCCAACTTATGGGTTAAGAATACTAGGCCTACATGTTACCTTACTTCTACAGTTTTATACTTTATGCAGACCTATTGAGCTACATGGTGTGCATGCATGGTGACCCATCCAATTATTCATCCAAATAACCTAAGATTATTACTGGAGGTCTATCATGATATTTTAAGATTAAATCCAGAAGATAATATTTTTCCTAATTTATTTGGAATTTATTATATTTTCTGCAAAATCAGGCCATCTGTTCTTTTGAACAGCAAGTACAATTTTTTTCTAGTTATAGCCTTAGCAAAATTATTACAGGTGTATGTCATCAAAATAACAGTAAATACTGAAATTCACAATTTTTCAAAAAAGTATTAACCTCCAGATAATATATTGATTAAATAATCACCAAGATAAGGTAAAGAAGGAAGTATTACAAAAAATCATCCAAAGGTTATGGAAAATTACCAGATGACAAATATATGCAGGAAAGACCACTGACCAAAAATTACTAATTTACATGCTTATTTGGTCACATAATTTGAATAAAGCAAATCAATATTAGTACCCCTGTGACTTAATTCTATAAAAATTCATAGAGCTCAAGGATGACTTAAAGGTCCTCTGACCAAATTGCATAAGTTTTCAATGTGTAGATATCACTTAAAAATTCCTTAATAAATAGGGCAACTACAAAGGTTGTAAATGAAGTATCTCAAATACTGACCTAAAATTCACACTATAATTTCCAGAGCTTATAACAATATTATATGACCATTGCCTAAATTTCAAGATCATTCAAGGTCATATGATTAGGTAATAAAGTCAAGAGTAAAAGTGTCCGAAACGGTTCTAAGTTGTTACAAGAGGGATGTAAGCTATAAAATGTCCTAGAATTACTTCCTAGGGTTAAATTACACCTTAGCCACACCTCCATCAAGTTACAAGGCATTCTAAGGGCATGTAGCCCCATGTCCTTCATTGGGCTCAAACTCATCCCTAGGGCTTACACTAGGGCCTTAGGGTATCTCCACCCCAACCACCCATAGATCCATTTTAGGGTTATTAGATGGCTTTGGGCTCTGGCCAAGGTGCCATCCCCTTTGGATGAGGATTGGCCACTCAATCCATCAAATACACAGTTGCCCTAATTTACCCTTAAGGGACAAAATTTTGATTACATCAATACCTAATCAAATCAGCCCTAAATGGGCTGAAAGTTTTACCAAATAAAATATAATAATCCTAAAATCAAAAATTGGAAATGTTTGATGAAATTAGACAAAAAATAAGTCAAGATTTAAAAAAAAATTAAAAATTAATAAAAAGAAAATCCAAAAATAAAAGTAAAAAAAAAATTAATGGAAAAAAACAAAAAATAGTGTCTGGCAAAAAGTATAAACAAAAACATAATATTGGTTGCAAAAATTCTAAATAA